>CM075854.1:90780791-91235791 GCA_037975125.1 Latrodectus hesperus
TTGTGATAACAGTGGTTTATAAGTTATGAATATACTGTTTGAAAAAGTATATTATATATTTGCTAAATGCTTAATACATTTATACATTTATTTGAATTTTAATCAAAATTTAATTTTAAAAGAATCACAATTTTAAATTGTATTGTGCAATGGGACAATCTTACGTTTTAATAACATATTGGTACCTTGTTATCTTGAACTATAATTATTTTTATTCTGACTGTTTAATGAACTTTTGGTAAGGTTGATTATTTGGGCTGACAATATTTTTTCTAGTTTGTTTGTTTTCGGGTAAAAAATGTTTTTTATACTTGTCCAGAGTAACGCAATTTAATTTCCGACAGAATATTCAAAAACATATTTGAATAATTATTTTCAATGTTTCTAAAAATGGCTGAGTTTTAAAATTACAAAAAAAATTTTTTATAGTATATTCCTACGTAAATTTTCATTTTGTACACTTTTCCTCAAAATTTGCTTATCTAAAACGCAGTCTTTTTTAAAATAAATTTAAAATAATTGTCACATAAAAATGTATTATCTTTATGTAAATACTTCATTTTTGAGAAATGAAGAATAAATAATTATTTAATTCATTAATATAAATAATTAAAAAACATTAAAAAATATTAATTATATTTATATTCATTTTCAGAGATAACGAAATTTAATTACCTTGAAAGTTTTCAAACGTATAATAAATTTCATATTTGTTTGTAGTCTGAATTTAAATATTCTGCTATAATCTTAACTAACTATTTTCAATGAACACGTCAAACAATATGTTACTGATATAAATGGGTTGAGACAAGAGATTGACACCTCCGCTGGCACTCACTTTTCCACGTTACATCAATGGAGGGACATTGATGTGACATGATATCTGCGAAATCTTTAACCTGTATTGGTACTCTTATAACAACAGTCAGTTTCTGCAAAATGAGATCTAAGACCCAATAACTCCTTGTCAAAAAAAACTGTGTTTCCTCACTGAGCTCAATCCACCTTATGGGTTTTACGATTAAAATTCTAATGAATTTTGAAATTTATGTTAAAAAACAATTATTTTTTGTATTAATATATTTAAATCTGATATTTACATTTATTAATAAATGATAGTTAATATTAAAGATAAATTATTGCAGTGTCATTTTATGCATAAATTTCCCAATTAATTAAAACGAAATTTTAAGAAATTTTAAGAATTTTAAACATAATATTAAAAGTTAAAGTGTGCTTTAAAGAGATAGAGTTCTGTTTGAAGAATTTGTGTTTTTTCTTGATAAATTTTATGACAGAAATCATTTACATTTAGACTATATTACATATTTCAAGATTTGTTTCCTTATGTTTTTTGGTAATCGTCTAGGTTTAATTTAGTGTTGGTTGAAGCATTAAACTGCCTTACCAGTTATATTTTTTTATTTTCATGATGGTAATTATTTATTAATAATTTTTTTATTACAGTAAGCATGTATATAATAGTAATTTTTATTTTCATTAGATTACATATATTTTCAAAATTCAAAAAAAAAACTTTATTTCCTAAAATTTTAAACATATATGTTGAATAACAATAATTTTAATCGAAAACTTAATTATTTCATAATTGTTTTTTGACATAAAAATACCAGGTGAAGATTATGAATTTAAGAAATAAAGCTATTAATACAGAAAAAAACTTTATGAATACTATTATACTGATAAAAGATGCTATCAGTACGAAATAAAGCTAATATAGTACAAATACAGCATATAATTATATAAATTATAGCTTAGACCTCATAACTCAAATTTTTAGCAAAAATACGTAAATGCATTTCCAAACAATTCATATTGGTTGTGTATTTTAAATAACTTAAAAACGAAAAAAAAACACAAAAATATCCTATGTCATTGTTTGTTTATTTTACTATCACATAATTGATGATTTGCAGGTTGTATTGACAAAACTCTTAAAATATGCGTTTACGTTTTTCGTGTGCATTTCACAATATCTTGTTTATTATTCTTTAATTCTTATTCTGCTTTCAAGTTTATGCATTCGCCCAAATTATCTGAACGATAAGTATAATAAAATATTGTTTCGGTTAGTTTATACTTTCTCAATCATCAAAACTGCATTGATAAGTTCTGATCACAAAATTACATTCTAAAACGTTTTTTTAAAACTTTACTTTCGTAATGACGTTCAAAATAATCACGTTGAGTCAAAAGAGAGTATTTTCCCCATGTTGATGTTATTTCTAACCAATAAGCAAACAGCTATTTAAAATTTAAAACAAGGCTCTTGTCACTTCATTATTGAGTATCATTTTAGTTTCTTTTTCTTTTTTTACCAGGCGCACTCTCCTCTAACTTCATCCTCCAGATATTAACATAATGATACCGAAACACAGGCGTAGCCTCCATCAAAATTATTGGGCTCTGAGAGTTTGAGTGTCAGAGTTTTGTATGAATAAATACATAGGCATTTGTGTTTTTATTATTATACTTTATTTCTGTTTTGTTTTTGAATTGACTTAGAGGTGCTGGTGGCCACTGTAACGTGAACGTTCTTGGGCGGTATCGTCTGTCTTCCGGTGTCTGATTTTTATAACCTTTAAAAAGAGCTTCGGTGTGAATTTTCGCACCAGTAGTCCTTTACTAGGTAAGGATAAGGGGGACTGTATAGTAATGTATTGTTGACATTCTACGGTCTTCGAAGGCATCCATTTTGCTTATTTTAGAGCTTCTTGTAAGTAAAACATTTGTGTGTAATAAGAAAATTATTTATTTATATACTGATCAATACAGAGATTCGGAGAAGTGCTTACGTAAATAATTTGTTGATGATAACGTATATTTGAGGTGTAGAAAAATATAACATAATGCCATGAAAAATGCTTTCTATAAAATAGATATTTTTAAAATTTTTAGTTTCAAATCAATTTAAAGTAAAATTTAATTTAAAAATTACAAAATATTTATATGAAAGAATCTAAAAATATGAATAAATTAATAATTATTGATACACACACACACACACACATATATATATATATACATACATATATATATATATATATATATATTATATTTAATATATATATATTTATATATATATATATATATATATATATATATATATATATATATATATATATATATATATATATATATATATATATATATATATATATTATATATATATATATATATATATATATATTAAATATAATAAATATATATATATTTATATATATATATATATATATATATATATATATATATATATATATATATATATATATATATATATATATATATATATATGTATATATATATATATATTAAAATTTAATAGTATTTAAATTTTAAATTTTTAAATGTAAGTGTAAGATAATAATTTTTTAATATATATAATAATCTACATTGATAAAAATACAATATGTGAGTAAAATTAATTTGAAAGTATGTTAATATAAGCATATTATTATGCAGGTTTATTCTAAATCAATCAAGTTTTAGTATCAACACTATTCAATCATAAGATTTTTAATGTTGTGTATAAATTATTTTAATTTTGTAGGAAGAAAAAAATTTTTTAAATATTCCGAAGAAATTTTAATATGCATATAACTTTTAATTCTGATTAACATCATTCCTGATTACGAATTATCTTTTATATTATAAATTTAGCGTCATATATGTTTTGCTTTCTTTACAGAGATAGAATATTTGAAATTAAAAAATGAAAATAATTTTTACTCCAACTTATATCATAATCAATTATGTATGCACTTATTATTAGAATAACATTTTTTATGATAATTGATATATTACTATTAGAATTTTAAAGAGAAATTTTCTAGATATATTTTGGCTTTGTATTCAAGAAAGACTTAAGAAAGCAATGATTTTACTAACTAATTAAGCACCTTAATTATATCATCATTTTTTTAAATGATTCTTAAGAACATATAAACAACGGAAACAGTTATTTAATTATTTATCAGTATCGATTATCATATGAAATGCTAGATATTTTTGGCACAAAATGGATAATAGTTTGGGCTCAAAATGTCCCAGTGATAGATTCTCATTCTTGGAAATGAAATGTTTCAGATTTGATCACAGCCCAGTGCTTAAAAGGGAGAGTTAGATGTTGCAGTTCTACTTTATGAGTTCACTTTTATCTGGATGCATGCTTGGAAGATTTTTTAAATTTCTTTTTATTACAAGTAAATACAATCCATTATTTATGAGAAATTTTTACAAAAAGTAGTTCTGATATTTTCAAATGTTCAAAATGTTTAAATGCTCAGGATATTGGGTTTTATTAGGACCATTCTCGGTATATTAATGCTGATCAGTATATTAATGCTGATTCTCGGTATATTAATGCTGTATAGAACTTTCTGTTATTAGCATCAAACAACAAAATGTATCTTATTTTAATGGTAATATGTATTGCTATAAAAATTCCAACTCGTTTCTTACCAAAAATGGACTTGCAATGTATTTCTAGATGATCATTTTCTGTTATAAAATAATAATCTACGTAAAGTTTAATAAAAATAATAACCTAGGTCTGATAATAATCTATGAAAAGCAAAACATTCAAACAATTGTTTCAGACAGATAGACATTAGAAAACAGTCTGATATCATGAGGTATCTCATCACATTCAGCATCGTGGAGGACCGACAGAGAGATGTTGTCCACTGCAAGGAGAGGCAGGCGTTCCTGGAAAGAGCCAGAGTGTCCTCGAATACAAGGTCAAGACGGAATATTGAATCTAACATTAGCTTTTAATTAAGGCTATGCTGAATATTGAGTAAAATATATAAATTTATATTTAGGTCCTGTCAGACATAATTGTTTAATTTAGTTTTGTTTTAAATTGATATTGAGCGTAAGCTTTATTATAACAATAATTTTAGAAAAATACAGAGGTTACAGAGTACTTCATGTTTGAATATATTTATAGTTTTTTTTTTTTAATTTAAAGTTACACAAACGCTTATAACTTATACATTTACCAAAATGAAGTGACATTAAATTGTAATTCAAAACTAATTTTAATAGCAGAATAGGAAATAATACAAAACAAATAATTAGCAAAGTTTTTGAAAACTATTTGAATACATCTGAAAATTCTGACTTCCAACACACAAATATTTTAATATAAACTACCACCTCTCTCAGCACCCAATTAACAGTGTGTTCCTTGTCAGCAAGCCTGATTATTAAATGGAACAAAGCCTCGAATGAAATTTTTCAGCTTAGTCACGATCCGGAAAAAACATTTTTTCAAAGGAAGATGAACAAGCTTAACTTTTATGGCGTGGTATTTTTACTCTGCATGAGGAAGTTCTAACCATTTTCATTAAATAAATCGAGTTTACCGATCGCAGGAATAATTAGGCAATAAACCTTACTTCCCAAAATCTAATAACGCTCGGTAAATATAATGTTATTTTAACCCTTTCATCAGCTACTGGAAGCGTTATGAACGATTGCATAACGGCAGTGGAATTTTTTTCCCTAAAAATCCCTAAAGGTGATAAAACCGTGATATGTTGTTTCTTCGTTTAAATACGTCCTTACGATGATAATTTTAGGTAGCAAAATATGTAGATTTGGCGCTGGATGGACATAGCTTCAAAAATTGCGGGCTAAAATGTGCTATTGGGTGTTTTTGCTTCACTTACTACTCTGTTAAGATTATATTTGGTTACTTTATTAATACTTGTAGCTGCCATAATTTTCTTGAATGGTTAGATTTACGCCCTGGAACCTGTGGATCAAAATCGTAATATTTTTCTGTAAGAAATAAAACTAAAATATTCTGCATCAATTAATTGTCAGTTAAAAATTTTAGCTTTATTAAAATAGTTAAATCATCATTTAAGATAAATTTGGTTTTAAATAAAATATCATCATAAATAAAATATAAGGTATTTGAACTACACAGTTATTTCACATATTTATCTTTTCTATAAAAGACATATAATGTCTGGGGAAAATATCTACATATTACACTATATTCCTTAAAAGTTCACATTCAATATTTTTCCATATAAATTTTAATATAATATTTATTAATAAAGTAATAATGACATTGTCCTTCTATACAGAGATTAAATGCAAGTCAAATTATCGTTAATTCATAATAATTTTATTCTGTTATAAAAGTTAGTTTTGATAGTATGTAAATGTTTTGATTAACAACAGTTGGATCAAACATAAAAGCAATATATTTTTTTAAATACATAGTCGTAAATTATGACAAAATGAGTCCTAATTTCCGCCTATTTATTTGATCACATTATTTATGGGTAATGAATGTAATGAAAACGTAAGATCAAAATCAAATCCAAAGAAAAAATATTTTTGTATTCAATATACAGTTTAGAAGCCACGAAACGTTGTGAACTGCAACATATTTCTAATATTTTTCATAAATTAGTTCTCTTTAGAATACTATGTAAATCTATGTCTAAGCATCATTTCTAAAGCTTGAATTTCTTATAAAGAAAACTTCTGAAAATATGTTTTTGAGTATATAGTACACAATATAGAAAATAACGAAAAAACCATAAAAATAAAAAATTGTTATGAAACATATTTAAAAAGCGTGCGAATCGGTATGGTAAAATAAGGCAAAACTTCTTTGAGATTATGTACAAATGTAAACTTCTCTACTGATTATAATAAGAATTTAAAATAGAATGTATCTTGAAAAGCCAGCTAAAAATTTTTGAAATGTGTTTTGAATTTTGTAATATGCCTAGGTAATTATTCTCTTACGAATATATTAGTTCAAAATTTAGAAATGATCAATTAGTTCACAATCATTGCGGAAATCTGTTGATGTAAAATTACCAAAATATTACTCTATTTTTCAACATGTAATATTTTTACTACAGTTAAAGAATCTTAAAATTCATATTATTATTTTTAAATATATTAATAATTTTAGTTGTCGTTTAAGGAATTATGTTACTATTTTAGCTCAGATATTTTTAGCAATAAATTATGCAATTGATCTTTAAAAATTAGTTCATCATGTATTTAATGCAGTTACTAGAGCTAGATAAGAGTTGTAAGAGCTACTCTTATCTAGCTCTAGTAACTGCAAACAGTTAATTAAGAGTACTTTAAGTAATCATTAGGTAATATTACTCTCTAATGGTTGGATAAAATGCATTTACTTGACTATTAAAAATAATCACACTTTTTGGCAATATTAACTTTGAGTCTCAATTAGTAATGGTTATTTTTTTCCCTTATGCACCTAATAATTAAAAAATGAGGCCTGAAAATTTAATCATCCACAAATTTTCACTATGAATAAAATGAATTGATTTCGTGGATTTTAAAATTGATAATTTAATTTTGGCTTGCAGTTTATATTATAAACTGATAGCTTACCAGTAGTGCTACGAATAGTTTTTAATTTATATTTCTACAAACAATGCATTTTGTTCTGATTATGAATTCTAAGCTTTTATTTAAGTTTTATTCAAGTATGTCATATATGATAGGCAGTCATTTTCATTGTGACCCAAACTTTTTTGTTTTCTTTTTTGGTTGTATAAGATTTCGTCAAAAGGGAAAAGTAAGAATGTTTGGAGAAAACACAAGTATGATTGCAACTTTTCTATCAATTCTGCAAACTATTTTACAATTTTTTATTGTTAATTTCAAATCACTGTTTGGAGTCAATTATATCATTTTTTGTACATGTATGTTAAAAAAGAAAAACTTAAGAAAGAGTAATTTGTTAATGTTAATGTATCAATTACTTCGTTAAGCTACCATAAATTTTACACCAGCTGTTTTTATGATCAACAAAATTAACATTTTTTGTCATTATAGACTTTTTTAACAACCGAAACATAGATAATGCATTTAAATAAATATTTACTAAATTTATAACGAACAAAAATATTTTTAATTTGAAAAGGAAAATTTAAAAAAGGTTATATGAACCAAACTGCATGTCAAAGTCCTAAAAATATGATTATTTAACCATATTTTCCCCTCGCAATTTCTTTGTGAAACTGAGTGTCATTAGCCTCACTTAACCATGTTTTTTGACTTCTACGGTGAATAAAAAGTCTTATTTTCTAATGTTTAAATTTTTTTTTATACTTAAGGCGGGTCTCACATTATGCATAAAAAAACTTATTAATTAGGAAACATTGGAAATATAATAATCAAAATCGCAACCTTAATATATAACAACTAATGATATTATATGACAAATACATGTGAATAAAGAGGATTTGTAGAGTTTTGCATGACCGTGAAAATATAAAAAATATGAAAATTATTCATATGAATTTATATGAATGGTGATCTGAGAAACGTTAAATTACAGATTCATTCTAGAACCTTTTTTCAAACCAAATAAGTAGTTAACAAGCTTTCTTTAAAAATGTATTATTATTTATCCCGACTGAAATTATGAGGATGCATATTTAAATGTGTATTTTATATTACATAAAAGCTCATTTTTATTTTTCTCATCAATATATATTTCATAATTGAAATAGCTAATACTTTCATGAAATTGTAAAATATTTCAGTACTAAAGGTAAGTATTTCAATTAAAAGCTATAATATAATTATCCTAATGAATTCAAAGGAATATTTTGATATATATATATATATATATATATATATATATATATATATATATATATATATATATATATATATATATATATATATATATATATATATATATATATATGTTTTATGTTTTTAAACTATCTAAAAACAGGGGCATTGATTTTAATTTTCAAATTTTCTGGGCTTGCCTAGTTTTATATCTAAAATTTCTGAATAGTAAATACATTAGTAACACTAAGTTACTAAGTCATAAAATAACTGTGCTAGTAATAACAAAAAAAAATGATGTAAGAAATTTATTTCCGAAAAGAAAACGAGAATTAGTATCATTATTTAATTAAAAATGAATTTTAATAATTAAATTATAAACTAAAATGATACAGAATTTTTTCAGAAATTTATTTATCCAACAGTTATTTATAAAATATTTTTAGATGAATAGTTTTGGATAAATTCTACTTATGGCCCTAGATTTACCCTCAATTTTGAATTTATTACTTTACAGTTTATTTCCCTAAATATTGTAAATTGTTATATAAAGCTAGTGTTTATATATATAAAAATGTTATATAAAGCTAGTGTTTCCTTTTTTAGGTGAGTGGCGTTCTAACAAACACTGGACATAGTGTTGCTTTCCGGGTTTCTAATCTACATCCCAGCGTTCCCATCAACATCAGCGGAGGTCCACTGTCTTACAGATATAGATTTCATGAGTTGCACTTGCACTATGGCCAGAGTGATGATAGAGGATCCGAGCATACTGTTTCCGGCATTTCATTTCCTGGCGAGGTACGAGCTTTTGAATCAGTATTTTTCTCACACCAAAAATTAAAAATATTGCTTGTTATTAAAATATAAAATTCCAAAATAGCATCGGTATAAAATTGTACCAATATTCCATATTAATATTGGTAGTTTCAACAGCTCAAGCAAAAACAGTGACTTTGCAAATATATTTAAACCTATGACTAACGAAAAGCAGAATGTTTTGTTGCAACTAATCTTTATATATGACATTATGTGGTACATTTATTAAATTCATATTTTGTATTATGTTATTGCTATATTTCAGCAATCTTTCATTTTACTGATAATTTTCCTGTCTGAAGGATATTTTGCATATTATTTTTTTATTTACAACAAAAAGTTATATCTGTCAGAAACTTTAAGTCTTTCGGCAGAGTTTTTTGTCGGGTGTCTTAGTAGCCAAACTCTTGGAGATTTTACTTCCTAAGTCTTTGATCTTCATTTTTTTATTTCTTGTTATTTAACCATAATTAATTTAAAACAGATATTTTTATTCACATTCTTATTATTCTTATTTTCAAAAGATTATAAATCAGATAATTTATATCAGACAATAAGTTAACAAAAATAATGAAACCTCTTTTTCTAATAGGGAAGACTGGACTATTTTACAATATTTAAAAAATAACTAATATAGTGTTCATATACATTTATTTAAGTTCTAATCTAATTAAAAACTTTATTTTAAAAGATTAATTATTGATTGTACAGGGAAGCAATATTTAAAAATAAAAATGTGTTTAGATAAAACTGAGTATCTGTAATATTTAACCGCATTTAAAAGAGGAAATTTTCTTATTGATAATGATAAAAAACATATTTTTTATAAAATTATAATGATATGTATTTAAGCATACAAATTAACTTTATTACTAATTTTCCTAAATTTGCATATTAAAGAAACAAAACTATAAGATATGCCACAAGCTTCAGTTGAATATTCACATTTCTTCTTTACGTTTGACCAAAAAAATTAATAAATAATCAGCTAAAAATTCAAAAAAGTGATATACATTTAATTTTTTGAATAATTTTAAGAAAATAACAGTGAATAAATATGGTTTTAGAGAATTTTAATTTACATGTGAAATTATAATGAGACTTTTTTTAGTAAATCTAAAGAAATATTTTATTTTTCTTGTTCATTATCACTATGAAATTTAAACTACGTAAATGTATTTTCGTCTTTCTATTTTACCAAACACTCATAATTCTCTTTCCTAATTTAAATTCATGAATAATTTTGAGCGCAACAAGAAATCTTGTTTGCTTTACATTATCTCATCTTTACTTATTGTTTTGAAAAATCCTTGAAGACTTTAATTTAACTGGCTTTAATTTTACATTTTACATAAATACACATTCACTCTTATAATTTAGAAACACCTATACATAACATGTATACTTTAAAAATATTTAATATATTACTTTACTATTGATTTATACAAAGGAGGCGTAGTTAGCTTATTGAAAATAAATTAAAACTATCTGAATTAAATTGAATAGTTAGTTTATCATAATTATTTATTAAAATATGACACAAATATGCACTAGAATTTATGTTATTGGTTTATTTTTAAAATACTGTTAACAGGTATGTGTGTGCATTACATAAATCGCACTTACTTCAAAGTGAGGCATTAAGTTTTTAAAATAACTTTTCATTAATGTAATATATTTTCCATTGTTTGATAGCTTATGTATTTTCCTCAAACAACTTCAGTTTTACATTCTGCAAAACAGGAGAGTCAATAATTATTATAGATATTTGAACTAAATGCACAATATTTCTGTTGCTTTAAGAAAAGAAGTTTACCTATATGTTCGCAGAAACTGAAAATGTAAAAATTTAGTAAATAGAGCTTACTCTATAAATAAAACGCGTTTTATGAATAAATGAGTTTGAGTGTATTTTGACAACATCAGTTAAATAACAGGCTTATAATTTTTAAATTAACAGGAAATTCTTCAATCTTTCATTGATTTTATACATACATTCGCACTTTGAAACAAGCCTCATGTTTTATTTACAAAAATTTTAATCAGAATTGTTTAAATATGAATAACGATGAGTTTAATAAACAGATAGGTTCAAAGAATCTTACAAGATTCGGGCATTTTCCTACAATTTATATTAACATTTCAAATTCCACAAGGGATATATTAAGTTATTTTTCATAATTAAAAAATTAATTAAACTAAAACTGTTACAATTGAAATGTCTGTTACTCTTTTTAATTGATAAAAACATCATATATTGCAGCTAAACATATAATTCTAATTCTAGCTTTAAGCTGTTTCCCTTTTTCACTAAATATTCGCAAAGCAAAGATTTTATTTTCATAAAAGAAATTTTATTTACCAAAAGTCAAATATATTGATATTATTAGCACTTGGTATTACATAACTGAAAACATTTTTATCTGTGAAATATGATAAAAATTTAGAAGTAAAAATTGACTCATCAAATTGACCTTTCAAATCATTCAGGTTTTGTAAGAAAAAATTATTATGCGTATTATTCTTCAAAAAATACTCTTCTTTAAACTGTCTATTTTATCCCAAATATTTAGTGAAAATATTTTAAGAAAATAATTACGTAACAATAAAAGCTATTTTTACAAATTTATGTTTATGTAAGATTTTTGCTGTTTTTATTTCTAGTAAAAATTCTTTCTTTCTAAAAGTAGACTTTGATGTTTTTATTAGAATTTGCGCTAGAATAAAGTTTTTTATTTTACGTAAGCTAAAATATGAAGCCCATATTAAAATCTAAATTAGTATAAAAATATTTCTCAAGAAGTTTTAAGAGAACGTTTCAATCCAAATGGTATATAAATCCCTTTTTCTTATGGCTCACGTACGAATGCACATTTAAGGATATAAATGTGAGTTTAAGAAACCATATTATTTATTTATTGCCTAACATTTTTCTTAAAATAACTGGATAATAAAATATGTTTAAAATATGCTGGATACATTTATAACCAAAAAATTTGAAGAATTAATTAAATGCTTAAGATTTTATGTACACTTTGACTGATGAATTGTTTTCTTTCCCCTTTATTGAAAAGTTAATTTTAATCCGGAAATAAAAAGTTAAATATTTTGTAACAGAATATAATTTTATCATTCTATAATTTATTTTATTTAGAAGATTATACGTCAAACAAAATGAATTACTTCATCACAAATGAAATATTTTATGCACGGAAAGTTTCATGCCAAATAATAAAGAGGAAGTTGAGAAATTTATGCAGTCGAAATAAAAAACATTTAGCATATTTCTAACAACGTTTCATTATGCATAACATTTTGCATCAAATGCTTAGATTAGTTTGCTTTACCATAAAGCATTTAAATGTGAAAAATGTTTGCAATACAATAAAATGTAGGATTGAATCTGATGTTATTCGTTTAAGGAAGTTAAATTTGTAAACGAAGTATGATATAGAAATCCTTAAGTAATGCAAAAACCATTTTATGTAATAAACGTATGTTTTCTCAATTATTTTAAAACAAGCTATTATATCATAACTTCAGTTTTTATATAAAATAACCTTTTCTCAAACATCAGTTTTAAAACATTATCATTCATTTATCTTAGTTTTGCATATTTAAACCATACTTTAAACGTACATGTTAACAAATAGCACTAGAATTAAAGAAATATATTATTAAATAAATTTATTTCAATTTAAAGTGAGTTTAAAATAAACAGTAATAAAATAAATCTATATGAGTAATATTTTATAAGGTTATATATATATATATATATATATATATATATATATATATATATATATATATATATATATATATATATATATATATATATATATATATATATATATATATATATATATATATATATATATATATATATAATTAGTGCCAATCTACATTCATGTGAATATTTTAATAGATCTTTGTTGAACCCAACAATTTTTTCCAATTAAAAAAATTTATTTATCTTTTATAAATCTTTAAAAATAAGCTATGATAGATAGAGAAGTAGCTATATAATTAAATGATTCTAAAAACTAGGATATTATATTTGGTATTAATTCCAATAAATAAAAATTATACACTTGAGAAGGTTATTTTAATAACAATAACATTTCTTCTCATCAAATGAACGTATTTCTTTTCAAAATAGATAAAAATGAACTATAACGAAATGCAACTGTAGGAGTAACTAATTATAAAAGTGGATTGTAATTTATATGATAGAAGAGAAATCCAAACAATGATAGTATTCTATTAAAAATATGTTCCGTTCTATTAAAAGCTATAACGAAATGCAAATGTGGAGTAACTAATTATTAAAATGGGTAGTAATTTATTTAATAGAAAGAGTAGTCCAAATGTTGATAGTGTTCCATTGCAGCTTTGTTACGTTGTATTAAAATGAATAAAAATAAACCATAATGACATAAAATGAGACACTAATTATGGAAGGAGATTTTACGTTGAATTTAATTTGTATCGTTGAAGAATTATCCAAATATTGACAGTGTTCTGTATGAGTATTTTTGTTCTGTATTAGTATAACAATATTTCTTTTCCTTGTTTACTTAATTCATATGCAAGGAGGAAACACTTTAAAATAATATAAGTATCATAATCTCGTGGTGAAAATACAAAAACGAATAAATACTTCAAAGCCTACAATCATAAAAGAGTTTCAGTAGTTTGCACCATTTCTTAGATCTCATTGGTATTCTGCTCAAAGAATGTCTCCCGGCTCTTCCAAACACCTTAAGCGAGACAGAGGATAAACAAGATTTTCTATACTAATGCGATTACTTATTCTGAGAGTTCTCGTTGAGAGTCATAGAATATCTCACATTTTTCACCCAATACATCTAAACAAATCTATGTAGACAAGCATAAAGTTTAGGACAATGCAGACGCAAGTCAAGCGAACAAGTTCGTTGTGGAAGAAAACATATCTGGAAACATGTTGAGCTAGATTCAATTTCAGTGCATTTTGTTTTGAGAAAATAAGGAAAAAAATCTGCTAAAATAATTTCTGAAACTAAATTTTGCTAATTATATTTGTTTTAATACCACAATTTAAGAAAAGGTAATATTTTACTCTCAATATAATTATTTCTTCTCAAAAATAAAAATATTTGTTTGAGGATTAAAAATATTCTTCTTCTTTTGCCAATAAATGCTATTCAATTCAAAACTATCCATTCTTTAAAAAGCAACTGTCTCAATTGCAGCTTACATAGTATATCTGATTATGTTTTTGATTTTTTTCTCTATTCTAACTTTAATCTTCAACACATTAATTTCAAAATGCTGGTTAGATAGACATTAAATACTTCTTAATGAGAAGTTAACTTAAAAATAAAAGAAATACCTAAGTGAAATTACTTAAAGAAAATATAAAGAATTATTCTCAAATATAAATTTTTCAAATGTAAAATCATTTAAAACAGATATTCTTATATTCTTATTCTTTATGAATATTTATTTCTGAAAAATTTGTTATTTATCAGATTAGATTAATAATTTATAAATTTATTATTGTAAAAGAACATTTTAAAGATTAATCGTTGAGAATTGTTACACTTTATAAACTATTAGAAGATCAAATTAACACATTCCTTAAGATAAGTTTCTTACAAAAAAAATCTGATTTAAAAATAATCCTCTTCAACATCCTATAAGAAAATATTTCAGAATTGCTTTATTTAATGTTAGAATTCATTGCAGGATTTATGCAAGAGCTATTTATAATAAAATATTCTCCTTATTTTTAGTATGAAAGTTAACTTTTTCTTAAATTTCTTAGGTGCGGAAGCAATCTATTGAATGTATTATTGCAATACATTGTCTATATATAGTTGCAGAACTTCTCTTGTAGATTCAAATTTACTTGCATTTTAAGTTAGTACAAAAGAATGAAACATTACGTAAAAATATCTGAAAAACAAAAACATTCCTAGAAACAAGTTGTTTTTTTATGAAATGTAAAATATTAACATTACATTTTAACTATCATTTATTTCTTGAGGACTTATTTAAACTTTATATCTTGAATTAAATATATTTTTAAAAATATATGTATCTATTTTTTATTCAGTATACACATTAATTGTAATTTATATAACTTAGCTCAGTAGTGAAATTTAAGCAGAAAATAATTTTGGATTACAAATCCTTTTTTCTGCTAAAGAGAAGTCTAGAAATATAAAATCACTTCTTACTTAGTTGAAGAGTAGATTTTCTTAAGTCCCCAAACGCATAATCTAAGTGAAGCATTGATTTTATCACACTTTTGCTGAAGAAAGTATATTTTAGAAATAAGAAGCTCTTATTAAGCAAACAAAAAACTGAATAAAATATATTGATCTTATTTTTCTGGCAGCGAATTACGTGAGATGATAGAAATACATGAAACGTTTTAAGAAAAAATTCATTTGTTGTAAAAATGAAATTCGCTAGCTGATTTTTACGCAATTGAATTTAAAAATTTTTATATTACGGATAAATTTGTATTGACTTTTATTTCTTAATATTTCAATTTCCATCTTACTCAAAATGTTTATTAATTGCTTTAATTTTTCCAGAGAAATTGATAAATACACATGCCTCTTACGAACGCATAATTTGCAAACATTTATAAAAATGAAATAGTGATTTAAAATCAAATTTCATAATAATTTAAACTATTAATATAACGACTTGCTAAAAGACTGTTTGCCTGTTTCATGCTATAATTGTATACCATTTTCTCTGAAATAAATCTGTATATCATTTTATCATAAGAAACATTTCATGAAAGGATATACAGGGAATGTGATATGATATTTCTTTTGGAAAAAGTGTTTTAATCTTGTGAACATTACCAAAAAAAATAAAAAACAGGTAATTCAAAACAACATTTTGGAAGAAACGCAGCGAATGGCCTCATTTAAAATCCAACAAAGTAATAGATTCTTAAAGTAATAATTGCCAAAATGCATATTAACTTTCATATACATTGAAATCTAGCTCAGTAAATTGGATATCTCGTCAAGTTCCGCTTTAAGGAATGATTATAGTTGAAAGAATGTTGTACGAGTATCTCTATGAGAAAAATTATCATATCCTTACATCTTATGAGAAAAAAATATTCATTAAAACAATAATAATAAAAAATAAAAACTTTTCAGAAAAAATTTATTTCCTATGATTTTTTCTTACATTCTATTTCAACGGGAATACCAAAAACAACTTATAATGACTTAAATTATTTTTTCCAAAGTTTATATGTAATTTTATGTATGACTTTTAGTTTCAGCCACTAACGAATGTTCGTTCTGACTTACAGAAGCTTTTATTGGTTCCTGTTAAAGTAGTTTGTCAATAACATTTTAACATGTAACTGTAAATGTGTTTTCACAATTGATAAGTATATTATACTCATCTAATTGTAAAGTATCTACTGAATGAGTTTTATTGTCAGATTATGAATTTTATTGTTCAATTACTACGAAAAGATGAAAGTCCACCTATCTTACACTTTCCTTTGTCTAATAGCAAAATCAACATAGATCATATGCATTACTCTAACCACGCTTTGTGAATAAAACTGAAACTTTAATAAAGATTTAATCAGTTCTATGTGTTGTAAACATATATATGTCTTCACCGTAGCATAGTTACACTTATTTCATAAATTAAAGTCAAAAGACTATTAATTTTACTTTTTGACATTGATTCAAGAAATAGGGAATGTAACCTGAATTTATTGTAGATTATAAATATTATTTGATTAAAAGTTTTTTTATAATGAATGTATTTATAATATGAATATTATTTAATCTTGGATTGTTAAATTTGAACTTTAATGTATGCTTATTTTAAAGCTTAAAATGAATTCATTGAATTATATAGGCTTTAAATAAGTTTTTATTTTTTATTACCAACAACACTCCGCTGGTGCAGAATGAAGTAGAGAAAATGGTGTCAGATCATATATTGAGATCGTCATTTCTCCGTAGCACAAAACTACGAGACGTTTGGCTATATTAAGACTATTTAAATCGGCAGAAATTGGCCAATGGAAAGTATTCTTATACCTTAATCAACATTTGTAAACAGAAGAGGCCGTTTTATACTGGTTCAGAGGGATATTGTTCTCATTATCGGAAGGTAGTGTGTTCTATTACCGACATAACCAACGATCCTTCGTGTTCACTAAAGGCCGCTGAAACATAGAAAATGTAGCAATGCCCTCCAAATGAAATTATACTTCTGAAGTTGGCAGTTCAAATCTAGGGATCTCCTACATCGTTCTTGCTTCAAATCACGAAGACCCATGCTTTGACTGGTTGAATCAAAGTGTAAAATTTCTTCCAACCTCAAACTGAGTTATAAATTTAGTTAGTATAAAGCTCTACAGTTGATCATCATTACCTACCTAAATAAATTAAATGATCAATTAACTTTTTAAAGATTTAGTAAAATATTCATAAAATTAGGAAATAACTTTTTGCAAGGTAAACGTAGTGTACATAAGAAATAACATTAAAAGAGAAATTATGATTTGAAAGTGCATAGAGTTTGATATATATTTATATTTAAGTATAATTTTAATGATTAAATATTCTACAGCTGTATAACGTATCTCCTACATTTGTCTAATGATATATAATATAATCATATATATTTATATAATTTAATGAATGGCACATTTATTAAATAAAATAAATCCAATACTTTTTTAATCGGAGAGGAGAAAGCATCATTATTAAATTAAAATCTTAAGGTTTATCTTATCTAACTCCGCACGTTTAATATTTTCTATGCTATTACTGTTTTCCATTTTAAATTAGAGTTGTTAGTAAAAATTCGTCAATTCTGGTACTACGCTTATTAATTAACATTTAAAATTCCCCATAACAAATAGGGAAAAAGGAGGAAACTAATTTACTGATGTACAAATGTTAAGCAAATGTACTGTTTTTTTTTCATTGGCCTAACATATCCAATTAATATTTTTCTTTTATAAGTTCAAACAATGAAGTTGCAAATACTGAAAAGGAATATTTTACAAAAAAACTATTACACCTAGACAGTTAGTATTAATGAAAATAATATTTATAAGTTGAAACATAGGCATGCATTTATATTGGGAAAAGCAGAAACAAAGAAAACGGCAAAGCTACACTATACGAAATTGATTTTTTTTTGTTGATATGGAGAGAAAACTAGATCATTATAAGCTTAAAACTACATTTTATAAATTACTTCTTCATACTTCCAATTTGCTCATTTTTATGCTTTTTAGTGAGTAAATTTCACTTGTGAAGTAGTTAAATGAGATTAACTGTTGTCATTCAAATCTACAACTCATAGGTTTTAAAACTACTTTGGGTATTGATGTTAGTAGTTTTTCGGATTTCTCTTGGAACTATCGAAATTAATGTAAGTAACCCTTTTGTACAGAAAAATGATCATAAAGTAACAAATCACACAATCAGCTTATCCCTAGCGAGGTGTGAAGGTTCCAACTCAAGCTTTAAATTCGTTACTTAGTTAATTTTCAAAATTATAATAAAATTTATTTATCAGAAAATTAATTTATAAATCACATGGTATTCTCATACGCTTTTGTACTCTGGTTTTTAATAGTTCAAAGATTTCGTCTCCGCCTTATGCTATTAGAGTGAATGGATCTCTTCAATGACAAAACATTTAAATTTTTTGCAAACTATACAAAAGCTAGAAATCGTATCAATTTTACAATTTATTTCAAAAATGGTAATAATAAAAAGAATATAATTAATGTAATTTTAATTTATTATAATTTTATAAATGATGATATTTATAAAGAAACCTTTTTTTAAATGATAATGCATGCAATCAAATCCATATGACTATGTTATAAATTGTTATATCTAACGATGAAAGCTAATCTTTTTGTAATGTTATAGCTATATTGATTTTTGTGTAAGTAAATTTAGAGTGTAATCCCTTGTGTTAATAAATTAATATTGTTTACTTGGAAATATGCATCCCATGGTTATATATATGAATGTGAAAGTATAATAATTATTTTATAAGAAATAATTGTGTGAGAAGGTTTAATTTTAATATAATCATTTCTTAACACTTTATTTTTGTTAAATAAATACTGACACTTTTAACACAGTCAATATGGTCGCATTCAAATTAAGTCACTCTCAAATAGAATTCTTTATATATTATAATTTTATTTGAAAATAACAACTTCTTTTTAATAATATAGAAGATTTCCTGCATTATTTAGTATTTGAACTTTCAATATTTAACTGTCTTAACATTTGACATGTTTATTAGTCTAATTGTAAGAGAATACATCACTTAATTGTAATATATTTCAACATAATCTCATTTTAACAAAATTATAAATTTATATCAAAAAATTAAGAAACTGACTAAAAATTTAAATAATATGATGCATTGAAAAATATCCAAATTATTATAAAAATGGTTTAAGAAAAATAACAAAGTTGCGAAGAAAAATATATCCGTTCTTTCATTGAATGATGATGACTTTAAAAATGAAATAATTATTTATAATATAACACTGTTAAATTTGAAAAATAAATATTTAATAACATTTAATATTTATCAAACAATATTTTTTTTACCTGGGATATAAAAACAGTACCTTATATATAATATAAATCTCACTCACTAACTCTTTTCCTGGAAAATTCTACTAACCACAAGAAATCAAAATTTCTCATCAATCATATAATAGAAGAATTCTTTCGGTCAATTTAACTCAGTTTCGAAATTCTATATAGATTTCTAAAAATCTATATCAGAGAGTGTAAAAAAAGAATCTTCAGTTCAAATTGAAAAGTCTCATGATAACGGCTTAATCATTTCCAGAAAAAAAATGATAAAAACTTTAACTTAATAAAGTTCTTTCAAAATGTAGAAACGATATCCGAAACCTAGGACAAAAGGCTTTCTTTCCTTTTGTATTTTTCAGCATCTCAGGAGGATTTAACAAGAAGTCTTTGCTCATAAAGACCCCAAATTACGTTCCTGTCTTGCAATAATGAAATGTTAAGGCTATTGTAAGGACATTGTTAGCACCTTGACAGGGTCCTGACATTATTTTGTGTCTACTTCCTATGAGAGCGTAGAGGATCGAGCTTATGGATCGTACTGCCGTTAGATGGCGCTGCATGGAAAATAGTTGCTAGTTTAACTGAGAACTTTCACAAATTGATATCGACGTCATCATTACAAAGTTTGCCGAGGGTTTAATTTGGACGCACTTCCGTGTTTAGTGGAAGTTTTATTGTAATACTTAATTTGCCGACTGTTTGGAGAAAACGAAATATATTCTCTTCCTCCATTAAATAAGTAAATAATTTCTCACTTTTAATTTGAAAGATAACATTTCTCTTAAAAATTTTATAATATTCGTAAATGGTGAAACTATATTTAGATGTTTGTCCTAATTCATTCATTTAGTTTATGACCATTGTTTTTTAAATGTAACTTAGAATTTAGATTCTTTTGTTATGATACTAAACGCTCTAGCATTTAATCATATTTTAACATGAAGTTTGCTTCTAAACCTCATTATTTAAGTTTTTCAATTCAATTTACTTTCCAGATTTGATAATTTCAGGTTTTAAATTAATAACAATAAATAAATATTTGCATTTACACCTGATTTAGGAACTCGAATTACTATTTATTTTTAAGTCCACATAGGAATATAAAAAATACTTTCTTAATTTGAAGATAAAATCTGATTTTTGAAATATTATAACCAGTTTTGCATGTAAATGAAAACTAAATTTCGCATTTTTTAACTTTTGTACCTAAGGCAAGTCGATATAAATGAATGTTTTTATAGTTATTTTCTGACATTCACATAAAATCTGTTAAAATATCTAAAATCTAAGGTAGTTTATCTAACTCTTTTATTTAAATTTATGAAATAATTGCGTTTAAAATAAAGAAGACATTAAAAGGGCATAATTTTGTGCATATTTATGAAGTTCAATATATAGATATGTTGTTGTTGTTGCCGTGTGCCATCTAGGCTGGCAACATGGGGTGCGCTGCTCCACTTTTCTAAATGAACCATATTTTGGTGTGGAGTCCGACTTCCTCAGTACACACATGCCATAATTACCCGTTTATAAGGTAGGCAACCATTCACACCTCATTCATACAAGGAAAGGACAAAGACAGGATAGATAGAGAGAGAAAGTACATCCATGCCCGAACCGGGATTCGAACCCAGGACCTCCTTATCCGCAGTCAGGCACGCTGACCACTAGACAAGTTGGGCGGCAATATATATATACAACGACCAATATACATCTTTGTAAAATGCCTTTTATAAAGCTTCATAAGATGAAATATTTTTCTCAGACATCTTATTTATTCTGATCATCAGTTTGCTTTACTAATGATAACTTCTGAGATATTTTCAGCGGATATAAGAAAGTGAATAAATATCTGTATCAATTAGAAATGGATAGTTGATTTTTAAGAAGCTTCTCAATCATGCAGATATTTTAATACGCACAGAATTTAAACGAAATTTAGATTATATGTTCATTTGAATATACCATTTAAGATCATTATCGTAGTTTTAATACATCTTAGTTGTTTAATTTCATGAAATGTCACATCAAATTTCAATATGATTTGCAATTATATTATTTCCATTTTTTTAAAGTTAATAAAAAATCGTTTCTCTGAAACAGTATATTTTACTCATTACTAGTGCTAATAACAATCTTGTTTCTTTCATCAATCAAAAACATGTATGGCTTGTTCTACAGACATTCAATTCGCTGCGAATCCATCGTGACAGCCCTGAGCGTAACAAATAACATCCTGAGTTCACAGCCTTGCCCAACCAATCACAAATTTCTAACACTGTCCTTTGCCAAATCAATTGATTTATTGTATCGGGCAAAACAAGCACAAAATCAAAAGACTTAGGTGACCGTATGAGACAAAATGAAAAGATTTTCTTCCACCCTCCACCCATCTCTACAGCTCCTGGAAAAGTTTTTTCCCCTTTTACCTACCATTCAGTAGAAGAATGCGCTCCCGGAATTGCAGCGGCAAATATTTTCCGAGACAAAAGAAAGAAAAATGTCGCGATATATCAGAAGAATTGACTTCATTGGACATGGGGATAGAGTAGAAATATGTAGGCTTATTAAATATAAAACAATGCAATTAGTTGATGACATAATGTAAAGTCAAAAAAGCGTTGGTATACATATGATTAAAATGGCCTAAATCGACGTAAGTAATATGTTAAGTTTCGTTATGATGAAAACAGTATCTTACAAGAACCGGATCACCATTAACTATCATCTTCTTAATTCCTAATTGTGGTTTTCGAATTATAAACAATATAAGTAGAAATTTTCATCTCATTCAATGGATTCAAAACACTCAGCTTATGAAAATGCAGATCTGAAGAAAGGATTTTAAAATTGGGTGAGTTGTACTTCCACATATATTATTCTGAAAGGAATATTTTACTAAAAGCTCATATACTGAGCTTACGGAATATTAAACTTAATTTATTGAAGCAAACAAACCATGCATTTTACGTTTATATAATTATTTACATTCTGTATGATAGTTAAAAAAGAAAACTTGTATATTCTCATTAATTAAACTTGTTAATGAATGAGAGCACACACGTGGTCATACTTAAATTATTTACTTAAATTTTCGGTAGACCTGCTTACTATTTTAAATAAAAATAACCTTGTATTTACGGTTGCTTGAAGACAGTATATTACTTTTGAAAGTGGAGAAATATCTTACTTTTCCTTTCAAACTCTGTTGAATAATGAGATAAGTATTTCATTTCTGCTCTCTACGTGGACACATTTCTCAAAGTGAGTGCTTGGGATTTTACCGAGTTTTCACCTTTATGACGCATGAATATGACTCATTCTTTATGAAAAACTCCTCCTGAATCCTTTGCGTAAGGAATTTTCCTATTAATTTTGCATCAGTTAGTACAGCTAAGCAATCATTCACTCTCTTTATTATAATTACTCACTTATAACCACAAAATAACATCGATTTCTTAGAAAAGAAAAAGTGCTACATCATTTGGAAAAATTGTCGAGAAATAAAAAAAGAAATTATAGATCATCAAATGAAAATAAAAATCCAACCAAACTACTAAGCAAGCAAAAAAGTTGAGGAAATTGTAACTTAAATTTGACATATTCAATAATTTCAGTGATTTTAAAGGAAAAAGTTTGAGAGTAAAAAATGTGATGACAGCTTTTAAAGACATGTTAACTAATTAGCCAAAAATGGTTTCATTCATGAAGTAAAGAAACTGTTGGCAACCAGATTTGACTAAATGGAAAGAAATATCTTGATTAACTATTCTAGTAATTAAAACAAATGTTGAAATTCCTTAAAATTTTCAATTCACGTAAAAACGAAATTTTGGCAAAATCCTTTTTATCAAGCAATTTAGAGTTTCAAATGTTTTTTTGTTTGATACATTCAACTTTTATTACTAAATAATTCGAAGCAACAGAAAACTTTTTGAATAAACCGAATGGAATGATTAAAGAAATACCGCTACAATACAGAGCCAATATTTTGTATAGATTAAACAAGACTTGGTTGATAAAACAACTAAATAAACTTATGTACATTAATAAGCTAAGGCAGAACTCAATTTCAAGATTATCGTAGACAAGATCATGCCTGTTATTGCTTACTTTCAAATGCACATGAGAGCTAATCAGTTTGAGACCTACAGTTTATAGTGGATCCTGAACCACAACAAGCATTCTTATCCAAAATGGGATTGGAAATCAGAAATATTGATTCAAAAGCTAGAGCGTCAACCGTTCATCTATCAAATAGGCACATGATTACCTTGTTGTTTGGAAGGGAGGCCTTTAGGGACAAGTTTAAGCCTTTCCATAACCATCGCACTAAAATTTTGCATATATCAAAGACTTAGAAGAATACTATCAGCTCTTTTTACAGTTATAAAATAAAAAAGTAAATGACAAAATTTTATTGGAAATTAATTTTAAAATGTTTCATATACCCTCAGTCCAATATTACCATTTAATAAAAGGAGTATCATTTAATATTATTCTCCTGCTCGTTAATGTTCTAAGAGATTACCATCATTTTGATGTCATAAAGCCAGGTGTATAATTTTCCATAAAAATTGAGCTGCTGTTGTACACAGTTAGTGAACAAGATTTCTATAATAATGTTCAAAGCATTATTTTTGTACGTTTTCTGGCCAAATACAGTAGTGACAGGGAAAGATGTCGTAACACATTTTAAGTTTTGAAAATAGTACATTTTAGATCTCAATGAAAATTTTAGATGGTATATGCATAGCATATGACAAATATGCGTCAAATGTATATCAAAGAGCATCGAATGGTTTAATAATTTTGAATGAACTGATGTGATTCAAGTAAATGGCAGAACTTTTGACAATGTGGTTAATTTATATCTTAAAATGAAAGATATTGCTTAGCTATAAGGTTCTGTTAACAACGAACTACAAATTATACAGGATGAAATATCTTGAAGAGGAAGTAGAGGACAAAACTGGAGAGGATCAAAAGAAGTCCAACATACATAGGTTAATTGAGGTATTCCCATAAAATAATGTGGTTATTTACATTTTAAATCTGGGGGGGAAGGTTTACTAATTTAATTCATTTTTCAATATTTTAAAATTATTATAATAATTTTTTAATTTAACTCTTAACATTATTCAAGTGAAACTTTCTAAAATACATTTCTAAAATATTTAAATTTTGGAAGAGTTTGAACATGTTATGAGCTGTAACTAATATGATATGCAGAAATAATCTAACTGACTAATATAATGTTTCAATTGAAATAATATAATATTTTTCAACTAATGTTATGTGCTTCAATAGCAATATAGAATATACTTCAAAGGAATAAGTTTTAATTTTCAAAATTATCTCAGACTAAATACAAAACTCATCATAAAACTAAATTTTCTACAGAACGACATAATTTTAATCCATATAATTGGATATAAAATTAATCGTATAACAAATTTATTCAAATAAAATTCTTATGCAAAAATTGTAAGCAAACATAACATTTCTCTCTAGAATGCTTTCCAGATACATTTAATTACTACAATACTTCCAAATTTCAGATTTAAACTATTTTTATAAAAAATAAATGAATTTGTGCATTCTTTATCATTTCTTTCTGTTTCTGGCCTGATTTCAGCTTTTCTTATCGCATCTTTGAAAGAAAATCAATGATAACGCTTTAATGCGAAGCTTCGTTTTCATGTTTCCATTTTTTTAACCCGAGTAGTATTTACCTTTTAACTACATATCATTTGTGCGAGTTCCAAACTTTTAAAACTAATTCCTCTGAATTAAATTATATTATCACAAGGGATATCTTATAATCTATGTATATATATTTTAAAAGTAATTCTAAACCATATATTTCCCTTAAGTACAATAATTTACATTTTGCAAAGATATTCAGTAAATTCAAATTAGAATTTGCAATACAAATTGTAAACTGCATTGTGTAATAATGTGAAATATATTATCGAATATTATTAACTTAATTCTGAAAGTTCATGACATTTAATCAATGTAAATATTCATTATAACTTGAAAAGTGTTTTGTGTGTAGTGAATTTAATGAAAATCTTAAATAATTTTAAAATTTCAGAATAATCTCTGAATGATTTTGAAAAGAAATAATGAAAATGTGAATACAAATATATATATTAAATTACTCAAAATATTACATAAAACCCATAAAGCGTCATTTATAAAATGGTGTATACATTGTATAATTTTGAAAATTTATAAAAGTTTGTCCAATTTTTTTTTTAGTGGAATAAGTGATTTATATATAATTGTTGGAAACCAAAAACCTAATTCCAATATTCTTCATTTCAAGAAAATTGATTAAATTTACAATTATAATATGCTATAGCATTGAACTTTATTTACGAATAATTTTCATGTTAAAAAAAGGAAAAATAATTTAATATGAATGTATTTTGAATAATTTAAAATTGATATTTTTTGTTGTTTAAATAAAATTCTTTCACAAAAATCACATTGCTTTTATTGAAAAAATTTACAGTTTATATTTTTATGCACAAATCTAATGTTGTAAAGATAAATATAGTTTCATTAAATGAATTATATTTTTGTTCGAATTTGTCTTTGAATTGGTAAAACTTGCTTACTACAAATATTTTATATTCTCTTTCTAAGAATAATTTTACTTTTTAATATCAGATTTCCTTTAAGAAATATGTCATCCGATTTCATTTTAAAATGAATTAAAGAAAACATATTTTAAGACACACAGCTGTGTTTTAGGATATTCAAATAAAATTACCGGAAAGTAAAAAGAACTTTTTCTACACACATTACATGAATTCTTTTCCTTTAAATCATTTTTTCACTTAATTAAAACAACATAAATTCCTAGAGTAAGTTAAATTTCTGCAATACAACTAATGAGGAAATAATATAGAAAATAAATTTAAAATTAATTTTAACGTTAGAAAGTTGCATTTGAGCGAAATAACGTGGTTTTAAGTGCCGCCTTAGAAACTGTTTCCTTATTAATAAGAAACATGCAAACTGAGAGGAAAACTTCTGGGCGTACTTTATGAAAAGGCATTACAAGAGCATTAATATGATCTTCATTGCTCAAGTAAGAACTTTTATGCAGTGCTAATTATTACACATTCTTTTTTTATTATCATGAAGTTTTCCAAGATAATCTCGAATGTGTTTTTTTTTCCTTTAACATCTAACGCCTTTTTATGTTATGAGGTACTAAATGCCCTTTAAAAAGGAAAAATGGTCTCTAATCTTCTCTCACTTGTTGTTGATTTAGTAGTTGTTTTTTTCCCAGTCTTTATTAATATAAGAAGACAGTTTTGCAGTTTTTAAAGTTTCTATCTTTTCTTTGTCTAATTAAGTTAAGCGGCCCAATAAGCGCTAGGTAAAAAATAATTTTTCAAAGTACTTTAATTGATAATAAACTAAATTTTCTCAAAATCGTATAGAAAAAATTACTTTAAATCGTCATAAAAAATATTTTAATGAAGTTTTAAATACATTATTAAGCCTCAATATAAAAACATATTTAGATTTCTACCTTATTTCTCAAGTAAAAGAGAAATATTTTTTATGTTTGTTTTAACTTTATGGAATTAACTAAAAGAATCACGTTTAATTTATTTATTAATAAATTTATAATCTCATTAATATAATTTTTAAATGAATTAAATTTTTATTGCCACTTATTTTATTTGCTGCTAAGCATAAAGTTGTTTTATATTTAATTAACTAAAAATACAAATTAATTAATTCGTCATTTTCTACAAAGGAGAGAAGTGATAACAAATCCAATTGATAAATAATGAACACAAAATCCATTCACTGTAAATGCTGCAATTCATAGTCTATTGCAATTTACATCAAACTACAATATCTATGTATGACAGGTAATGACATTTTGATTTACCATTGAAGTATTGTATTTGTTTTCACAACGTTTGTCTTCTAAACTTCAAAGGAAACAGATAGTTTACTGAGAAATTACACTGTGCCATATTTTGAAATATTAATTCCTAAATATTTGGCGCACTTTAATCTTCTCAATATCATATTTCAATGGAAGTAATTTCCCTTAGCATTGTGTAATTACCCTGTTCCCTCCAAATCCCTTTGTAATGTGGAAAATTTAATGGAAAATTGAAACGTCGTTTCTTGAGGAAATATAAGCTTTTATTTGAACAAGAGCGTTTGTGGTGAAATATCTAATTAACGTAGAATACATATCGGAATTGCCAGCTTTAATGAGATCTCGCAGAGAGAGGTTTTGAATTTTGGATTTAACAGAAATCATAATTTATCGATAGGACTGAAATAGGTACTCTATTGCATTATACCTAGAAAATAATATAAGTTTTCTAAGATTGGATATAGACTGCTAAAAATGTGAGAAATTTGTTAAAAGAGATTTCATTCAAACTAGTATTCACTAAAAACCAATCTAAAATATATAGCTTTTATCGTTATGTTTAAATTTTATTTTTAAATTATTATAAATGATTGCAAGATGGAAAGGAAGTTTTTTTTTAATTCATCACATGTGTTTATTAAGATATTCAGGTTTAACAGAATGATTTCCAGTTTATAAATATTTTAAATATTTAATTGTTAATAATTTAAATAATCAATATATAATATATATATATATATATATATATATATATATATATATATATATATATATATATATATATATATATATATATATATATAAACTAAACTAAATTCCATGGCATGACAGCCCATGTGGGCCAAGGCCTACAGTGCCCATAACTGTTTTCATGACCAAGGGCCCTGGGGTGCAAAGCATATGTCCCAGTTAGGTGGTCAGCCTAACGTAAGATCCCAGTGTTTAGTTCCCAAGCATGCTTGGTACTTAGTTAATCAACCCCCTGAATTGATGAAAGGCTAATATATATATATATATATATATATATATATATATATATATATATATATATATATATATATATATATATATATAAGAGAAACTGCTAAATTGTTGATAATGCTTCATTTTTTGTTTTATGCTTTTGATAGTCATCAAATTAAATATGTATCTCTTACAGAGCTATAAATTTTATTTATTATTGAATAATATAAAAAAGTTAATTTTAACATAAGTATATGAGGAAATATAAGATTTTTAAATGTAAATACTTTCCTTGTCAAATTATCTTGAATAAAAATTATGTATGTCATTGCGAGTATTATTTTATTTAATTATACGATAAGTGGAGTCTAAAGTCCACTTTAAGTTTCAGGTAAAAGCAGTTACATATAGCTTAAGAAGGAATTCTTATTGCCACGTCATTATTTCATTTCATATCATGAAATATTGCTCTTCTGTGCAAATAATTTTTTATGATGAGTATTTATGCAATGAGAAGCAGCGAATGACAGAATCACCGTTATCTTTTTCTAAACCATTGTACAAATCGATTCCAAATGTAAAATATAAAATAGAAAGTCGATCGTAGAATTTGAAATAAAATAAAATGAAAGTTAGTTTTCATTTTAACATAGGGATAAGAAAACAATGAATTCAAGTCGCAAAAAGAACTAAAGCGAAACTAAGAAAAAAAATTTTTAAGAAAAATAACAGAACTTGACAGTGGGAATTTTTCACCATCTGCACAGATCGTTAGATGAAATGCTACTGCTGTTTCTTCAGCATCAACCTACAATCAAAAATGCTGTTGAAAAAAAATATCAAAGCTATCTTGATGTACAATGTAAAAAAAAAGAAGCTTGAACGGAAATGCAAGAATATTACGCGGAAAAAAAGATAGGGAAAAGTTATTTTATCCACAATATGGAAATGGAAACTAAAACGCGTTCCCCTTTCTTGTCGTTATTAGTTTCACAAAATTATCAAAAACAGGCAAGTATGTCAGAGCGATTGGAATGGCATTGCAAAGTTTTTTGTGTTTTTTGGCTTTTATCGTTCCAAAATAGTTGTATATTTTAAAAAAAAGTTCTGTTTTTCATTTAAAATATAACCATTGCATTTATGTTTCAAAAGAGTTGCTAAAACAATTTTGCTTTTTATTCAACATTTGAATCGTTTTAAGTAATTGAAAATGTTTTCAGTTCATTATGCTTATTTTTATTGAGTAATTGGCAAATATCCACTGAATATAAGGCTTAAGTTATAAATTGAAACTTTTGTCACATAAACAATGTGCGTATTTAAAATTTCATTCCTATTTAAATTAGTATCTTTGCAGTATTTTTTTTTTGCTATTTAGTACAGTACAAATTAAAATAATTTTTAAAATATCATTTTTGATACTGCTAATAGTAACTGTACTTGGCCAAGTTGTACATGGATATTATGCGTAAATAATAACATTCACTTTTTGTGACTTTAAAAAAGTTTAATGGAAAAAATATTTCAGGTGTTTCCATCAAATTGGCAGAACTTAAGTCGGAGTTAGAACAGTGAAATTTACTTGTAGTTCCACAGCATTACAGCAAAGAAGAATTGTGGTTCTGTAAGAACATAATATATACAGCTTTACATAATTTAAAATACTTCTTAAATATTTTATCAATATTAAATAATTATTATGCTTTTATGTAAGATAAATTATTTAAAATCTGGTGATAATGAAAATTTCTTAAAATTATTTTTTAAATTAAAACGGTTCGAATTATTTAATACATGACTACATAATATTTTACTAAGTACTCACTGCCGCTGTTAGCTAAATCAAGAAAATTAAATTAGACTTACCTTAAACAATATAGCCATTAAAATGAATGAAATAAAAATTATTCAAAACCTTCAATTAGTTTCTAAATTGACTTTAAATCAGAAAATAATTATCTTATAAATCAAATTCAAAAATTGGAGAAAATTCTATATAAATTATCACTGTAAAATAATCTGTTTTAAGTTTCCATAAATTATTATACTCCAAATTACATATTAAGATATAGTAATTATTATGTAAGTTATTGACAGATTATGATGAGGTCTGTGTGTGTTCAGAGATATTAGATTACAAAGAGTGCATACAAGTGATTTTGATGTACATATTTTTGTTTATAAATTTTAACTTTATAAGAATAGATATGCATATTTTTTCTTAAGAAATTCTTCATGCATTTGGTTTCATTTTCTAAAAAAATATCAAACTTAATTTCACTTAATTTTTTTTAAATTTAAATAAGTATGTTTAACAGCGATAAAAACAAACACCCTTTTGAAATTAAATTTTGTATAACTTAAAGTTACAGTTGAAATATTTTGCATTTATAACATCATATATGTTAACTCAGCTTTTAAAGGTACTACAAAAAGAAATAAAATATTTTAAACCAAATAGTGGATTCTGCAAAAATCACGTTGTCTCATATACCTAATGATTCACGTTTCTCAAATATCCTTTACTACGTATGTTAGTCAGAAAGTTTGTTGCACTATATTGCGTAAATATGTTCCAACTAAGACTATTTCTACGTGACATTCTTATATCTATTCACGTTTTAAAAGAGACAGAGTAAAAATTTCTACCAAATAATTGATTTTTGAAGCCATATAAGAATATTTTGAAGTTAAAACAATGATATATTTTGAACTATAAATAGAAAAAAAAAGAATCTAATACTCACTAAAGAATCAATATTTTGGGATATTCTCTGTTAATAGAATAATAGTTATTGCCTAATAAAAATAAACATTACAGTACTATATTAAAGTACTCTGTGACTACTTGTTTTCCATTTCAAACACTCTTCCTTTTGCAAATTCAAAAAATGAAATTAATAGGAAAAATATCAAGGAAAATAATTTGCCATACTAATACATATTATTTTCATGACAAATTTCAGGAAACATAATATCTTTATATTACGAGACATAATGCATTCAATTATGAATTTGTTAGCGTGAATAAATTATAATTGAATGAATCTGTTCACCTTAGATTAGGGCTATTTCAAATGTCTACTTTGTAGTGTCTAACAAAGCGTTGCAGTAATTATTAGTTAAGATGTATTAGCATTATTTTCTAGACATAATGTATATGCTTATACAATGTTAAATTAGATTAGGTTCTAGAATTTTAACTGTGAAACGATTGAACAATAACTGCATTGAAATTAAATCCGTATAAGAAAAATTATGACTATACTTTTATATTATGCAAGAAATGGTTGTTATGTTTGCATGCAAGGAAATCCTGTAGTTGAATACACATAATACGGTAAATAATTTATTTCATATAACTACAATATTTCCAGGAAGTAGATTAAATACCTTCCCTAGAACTTTTTTGCATGCTGCAGTTATGCATTTTAATAATAATAATAATAACTAGATAATTGAATAACTTATTCTAATTTATAAACATGAAGTAGAAATCTTTATTAACAATATTAGACAAATGTCTGTTAATGATATAAATTAAGAAATATAGCATGCTATCACAATTATACTCATATTTTAAAATACTTCATTGCTACTGAAAAATAATATTTAAAAAAAAGAATTTAATTTTTTTTAAACATTGTTGATGGTCTTATAATAAAAAAGATTCGGTTATCATATTTAACTTACATTTTACAATAATATTTGAATAAATAAGTAAAGTAATAACGATTTGTTTGATTAAATCAAGTGTATTTAATTTTTCTTTAAACAACTTTAAGAATTAGCTGCAAAAATTAAGATTTTACTTTTTAAAATTAGAAGCATATTTGTTAAATTCCATGAGACAAAATTTTCTTCAGTTCCAATTTGCTAACATGTTAATTGAATAGCAAAAAAAAATCTTTCTTTCAAATAATAAATTTAAATAAAAATAATGTAAACTGTTCAGAAAGTTTAAAAAAAAGTGAATTCCCAAGTGTCACAGTTTAAGTTAAAAGTATATCATAGTATTTCAGTCAAAAATAATAATTTTGAAATCTTCTACGTGACGCTTTCTTTGGACTAAAAAAAAACAATCGGATTTTGTTGCAAGGATTTCAAATATAGCCAAACCGAATAGATATTTCTCATTTTTAAGTAGCTTTACTTTCCTTTCAGCTTAATTCCTTGGAAAAAAGGAAGATCTGAGAAAATAGTTCGTGTTTTATTCAAGTGGATACTTTATTGATGTACAAAAATTGTTTCATAAAAACACTGGTGAAGCTGCTGGACATGCATATATTTTTGTGGATTTTTACCGCCTATATAAAAATATCTGTCAATTTCAATTCTTAAGCCAATAATTTAGAATTATTTTATGTTTTAAATAAATTCTGCGATAAACTAAGAAAATCCTGCTCATCAAAAGCTTGTTAAAAATGCAAAGGATCGAAAAGAGATTACATATCTATCTTCTTTTTAAAGAGTTAATTATTTTTGTTTTGTAATTAGATATATCTCATTACTTCACAATGTTTATAAACACCTTTGTTTCTGATATTATGACATTTTTTTCACAAATAATGCAAAAAATCTTCATGAAAAGTATTTTCCGTATAGCATTTTAAATCCACTTTTCAGCATTTTTATGAATTGAGAGTCTTCATTAAGTAAATAAAAAGGAGTAGTGCTTCAATAATTTAAAAAGCTTAATCATATTTGATAATGCATTAATTGCAGGTTTTTTATTAAATTTAATGTATTACGTTGTTTAAATTTATTTTCTGATAAACTATTCATTGTAATGGAAAAAATTAACTATTTCAGTTCTATTTCTTATACAATGAATTTATAATTTCAATAATTTGTTTTACATTCAAAACCCTTCGCATTATTTTGCTCTACTTAAATTTATGTTTAAGATTTTCTTTAGTACAAAAATTAGATACTTTATAAATTAAATATTATGAATTAAATTGCATTACATTTCAATTTAAAATTATTAAATTTAAATTTATAAATTAGTTTCATGTATCTTCATCAACACATATTTTAATAAGAAATAACAACATTTATGTAATATAGTGCATAAGTAATAAAATTGGTTTTTCTAAAAAGAGATCTAGCAGACAAAAATTCAAGGAAATTTACATAAAAAATACTATATATTTTTCATTTAAATCACAGAAAATACTTATACTAATAACTTCTCTTATAATATTTTAACTCTTCGTTTAGATTTTTCATAAGCACATTTAATCATGAATACTTCTTGAAATGTAAACGGTTTTTCCAATAATACGTTTTCATTGATTAAGCTTTTTAAATCTCTTATTAATATAGTCAAGAAATCATAAATCACATATCATAAATCATAAAAATATATCATAAATATCTTTTTAATATACAGTCAAGAAGAATTGTTTTCAGTCAGACTAAGTAATTAATAACAGTATATTATTTAATATAATAGTAAGAAAGTATAATAAGAAATTATAAATAAACTGGTAAGAATCTTCAAATTTCTTTTGTAAAACAAGTTAGTTATTTAATAGATTATAGTCAGATTAAATTATTTTTAGGTCAAATCATTTATTTTACATTTAAACAATTTATACCAATTTGGGTTTAAATTTTTGAAAAATTAATATTAAGCTATTACAGGAAAAATTTTCTTTAAAAATTCATAAATTATAAATCATAAAATTATTCCCCTTAAATAAAATATGTGTTGAATTGAATTATGCTTTTCCTCTCTAAAGATTTCTTTCATATCAATTTTTTATTGAAATGCATGTATATAAATAGACTTTTTTAAATTAGTTGAAATGTAAAATAAGTAAAAATATTTTGTAATATGACATAATTTAAATTTAAAACAAAACAAAGTAGTTAAATATAATGTGAAAATTTTTATCTGCCAAAATATTTAAAAACAAGTTTTTGAAATTCTTAGTACCGTTATGATGATTGTAAAATTGCTTATATAAAAAGTTTGGTATGAAAGATATCTTTAAGTTTAGTATTAAAGCTAAATAAGATGGAAAAAAGAAAATATTGAAGCAGTCTGAAAAATTTTAATAATAATAAAAATGCCTACACAATTTACTTAAATTTTGAAATAAAGCATTCCTGTTTCGAAATTTAATCAAAAAATTCCAAAAAACCTGAATGTAAATGTTTTGGATTCATCAAGAGGATACATTTTTCATTCCACAAATATTTTTAAATTAATTTTCCTTAAATAAATTTTCAATTTCCAAAAGTGCATAAAGCCAAATAAATCCAAAGAATTAAAATAGTTGCCTAAGTTTTAAAGAGCCAGGAATTTGTTATGAGTGAATATAATTGCATCAGAAAGCATAGAGAAAAAGTGAGGCAAATATTAAAAAAACATTGAAAGAGAAACACATTATTTTAATAATTAAGTATATTAAAAAAACCCGAAAAAGTACAAACCACGGCTATAAAGTTGAATGAAACTGAAAATATGTAAGTGGAAACAAGTTTAAAGAGATGTTTGCATATGCTAGTGATTTCTAAAAATGGAATTATTTGCAAAATTATTTACTCCCTCAACCGAAATATTAAATGTAATGATATATCTGTAAAGATTTTCACAAAAAATAAAATAATTCGTATAAAACCAAGTATCATAGGCCCCTTACTTGAATTTACACACATATATTTGAGTTCTAAATATATAGACTTATTTGCAATAATGTTACCGAATATTAGTGTTGTGGCATTAAGGAACAAAAAGATAGAAACTAATGAAATATATAACTCTCCATTTTATAAGGTTTGTTGAATTGTGAAGAGTTAAAACCACTCTTAAAGAAAAATGAGATCATACAAAATATTAAACTTAAAAATATAAAATTTTCAAGTATTTATTGATTTTACAACAATGTAAATGTTTTGTACAGTTTTGATGATTTAGTACTATAAAAATGTTATATCGGTAGGATTAAGTATTTATTTTGTTAAATTAAATTTAACGTTTAAAATTCAGTTCAATAACTATTGTTTTATATAGGGAATACATATAATATATTAAGTAACAGAAAAAATATGTAACAAACAGTAACAATAGCAAAAATCGAGAAAAAGTAAAGTTACAGCAAAGAAATGGCAAATGTAATGAGCAGAGTGAAACACGAAAGCAGTTACGAACTATAATATTTGCATATCTACACATAGGGCTGGGTAATGCTATGTTATATAAAAAGCAGTTCATTTCAGCAGTTACTATTTCTCCCATTATGTTGGTTATTACATTTGTCTGATATTCATTACTCTTTATATCTTTGTTCCAAATTTCTTACAAATCATTTGTCAAAGGCATTTGAATGAAAACATGCGCTGATATGCACGCGGACGGCTCTTTTCTGAATTTCATCTACTGTTCCTACAACAAATGCCAATGCATACAGAATCGGGATTACTCGTTGCTTACCGATGTGTCCCGATTCTTTATAAGAGACGATTCCCGACATATACGGATCTAGAGATCCCAGAATCTTGATCTCAAGCTCACACAATCACTGAACGACATAATTACATTTGTACTGTTATCATAGTTTGTTCAGGGACATCATTCGGTGACCGAACTGATATCTACACCTTTCCTCCGGTTCAGAGACAGCAATTATTTTATGGGATGTAAATCTTGACCATTATGTTCATTCATATTTCATAGTTATGGGATCCGAGATGTCAGATTTACAAACGATAATACACAAGAACATAGAGATCACATTGTCAAACAATATGCTTATCATGAACTCTGCTTCGAATAGAGTGACCAGCGCGTTTGTCTAAATTGAATATAATAGAGCATATCTGGGATATCCTCGGGAGAAGTCTCTTTCTGCTCTGCACAATCCTCCTTAAAACCTTAATAATTTAAGAGCATGTATTCTGTGATAATTAGCACAGGTGAAGTGGCCACCTGCTTGCTCAGACACGTCTCTGATACCAAGGTCTACCCTCTCTGTCGCAAATGTCGAGTGGTTCAGGCCTCCCCATCTCATATTTTTCAGTGCATTGGGTATGAGAGAGGAGACATGGAGTTGAGACCGGAGGTGGTGCTTGAGAAACTGATTATTTTTGGATTCATGGGGCTGGTGTGATGGTACTGTCACGCCAGTCGGGGATAAGCAACAACAACATTAGCACAGATCCTTCAAAATGATATTGACAATATTCTTGCAAATATAAATCGTCGCTCAATTACTAGAGATGTGTCTGCATCCCTAGTAGATGTGGTCACTCCCCGACGAATAAATACTTAAAACAAAATATTTTGTCTCAACAATTAGGGACATTATTTTTGATACTGCTTATATGTAAAATAATAAATAATTGTTCTTTTCTTTTGTTATTTTGCGAGGCATAGCCTCTTCTTTTTCAACAACCTGGGAAAATTTCATAGTGTTTCATTAAATTGGTTTCATATATATATATATATATATATATATATATATATATATATATATATATATATATATATATATATATATATATATATATATATATAAATGAAACCAATTTAATGAAATACTATGAAATTTTATTTTTTGTTTTTTCTAATTTGTATAGACTTATTTTAAAATTCGTGTTTTCTAAATTACGAAAACGTATTTTAAAGTTTAACTAAGTGCATAAATTTTTTCAATAAATGAGCTCAGATGGCTTTGGAATCAAGATCCATTAAATTTCAAGTAAAAAGAACTTTGAAGCTCAATCATTTCTTAAAAGAAAAATAATCCAACAAATGCATAAGTTCTAGCTCACCTTAACGAGGCGTTTTAAAGCCAGAAAAGAATGCTTCGACAACTGCAGACCCCAGTTAATATGAACGAAAAAAATGCGCACAGTGCATTTTTTTCTTTTTTGCTTCATCTAATGCTATTACCATAAGCTTCAGTTCGAAATACCTTTAACTCAAAGTATTTTACATACAGCATTACTACTCAAAATAAAAAAACATACTTTCTTGTTTAGTTACCTAGCTAGTAGCATCTAAATAGCTTATACGCTAAAGTGCAGTTTTAGACAAAGGTAGAAAAAAACGGGAATATTTTTTATATCAGAAAAAATAACACTAAATTAATTAAGTTCATGTATATATATAAGTAAACAGACCTCAAATACTTTCACTTAGATAAAAGAAATTTCAATGCTAAATGAAAACCGGTTTTAGGAAAATAGAAAGAATTTTAAAGTCAAATGAAACAGAACTTTAAGGCATTTATTTAATTTGATGAAAACTAAAGCCTTTATAGTTGGAATTTAATTCTTTAATTAAAATACGTGGGAGTTAAATTTCACATAAATAGCATAAGTTATGGAATTTAATAGTTGCTTTCAGTTTGCTAAATTACTTGTAAATTTTATTATATAATAGTTTTGAGTGTATTTCTGGAAATATTTTACATTTTGTATTTAAATTATTGTTCTTTGTAAAAGAAATCATTGAAACAAAAAACTCAGGAAATATTTTATAGTTTCACCCACTTTACGTTTTAGATTTTAATAAATTTTCTTAATATAGTAATTTTTTTATTTTGATAGTAACATTTTACATCGTGATAAAATTTCTTGTATATAAGGACTGTTTGAATGCTAAAAATAGTAAATAATTACATTTTAGGCAAATACTTTTAATTAGTTAACATTCTTCTTAGTATTTTACGAAAAAAATTTGCTTTTATATATTGAACACTTTGAGAGTAACCCATTTGGAAGTTTAATTCTTGATATGAGGAAAAGGATTATTCAGGACTATATTTAAATTTCAAAAATTTTTCCCATTAATTTATGTGAAGAATTTTACTATGTCAGCAAAATAGTTTGCATTTTATATATTGAGGCAGAAATTGAAATTCAGTAGATCTTGGAAAATGTGTGTAAAATAAGCAATTTTTTGTCTTCCTAAATTATTTATCTTTGACAGTTTTAGTAAAACTGCATTCATTATAGTCTATTGAATAATGCTCTTGCCTTAGATTCGAGAGTTCGTTGGCTTGAATCCCACGAGGGGCTTGAGTTTTTGTAGTGATTTTCGGAATCCACTCTGAACTATAGGTACCGGTCTAGTTAGCTCTCATGAGCGAGGAACACAAACTAAACAAAAATAAAACTACTTTATAAGCACGAAAAATACAGTTTCAATTCACGTTAATACCGAAATAATATTCTTTTGTAAATTAAAATTATGATATAAAATGAAAGAAAAAATATTAATATTAAGTGTAAAATGAATCATTTAAATATTTAAAACTATTTAATTAAGTATTCTATGTAAAGATGGCGTACCTAATTGCTAAAATTAACTAATTCATACTAATAAATATCTGCTGAACATTTCCTAATAAAGTGTAAAATACAAGTGTTGGTTGTGAAAATTGCTTAGATCGGGGAAAAGCAAAGATTTTAAAAATAATTTTGGAGAAAAAACAGCTGTTTTAAAATTGAGTTCTGGTATTAAAAAAATTTTAATGGGTTATAATCATTTTGACCTAATTAACAGATAATAATAATATCTTCAGAAAATTTTCGATTATATTTAATTAAAAATTTGCTGAAATAAATTCGTGTGCGATTAAAATTATTCCAGGAATTTTTCAAATTGCTTAAATAAATAAAAATAAAAATTCTGCTCATAATAATGCACAGAAAATAATCATTTTCCGTAATTTATTATCTAGACTTAACTGGCGTACTTAGGCATCAAACAATTTATCTTTGTTGTATTCATTTTTAATTGTAAGCAGGAATAAATTTCCAAACGGTTGTTCTAGAAAAATTGCTAATTAGCCACTACCAAATTGTTTTTTTTTTTAACTTACTGAACCTTTTCCTATTTTTTTAAAATAAAATTGTAATATTAGTTGTTTTAATTTAGGTATATTCTATTTCTGTGTTGTGTTCATGTTTTATTGCACTGATTTTTTTTCAAATTACAGCTAAAGTTTTTCATTCAATTTTTGTGTGACCATACAATATTAATGGTAACTTAGGAAAGAATAATTACGACAAAAGTAAAATGTTTTTTCCTTAATCTTCAGAAATTTTTTATATCATTACTAAATTCAAGTACAAATATTTAAAAGAAGGTGCAAAAACAATGAAATTTTATTTTCTCAAAGGAAGTGCAAAAGTAAGTAATATTTAGAAAATGAGATTTTATTAAGAATTTAAGAAAGAGATTTGAAAGAACAAGAAAATATTTTTTATTTGAAAATACTTTCAGCACATTTCAAGCGAAATTAAGGTCACAAATATTGAAAGGTCCATTACAATTTATAATAATTCAAGAAATATATTTTACACAATCAGTACAACAGTTTTCCTGTTTAATTACAGAATAACATATTCTTAAAATTATTGACGTTAAACAATTACAACTGAATACAGTTATTCAATTAAATAATAAATTAAAGAAGAGTTTTCACAGTTATACATCTTATTTGAATATAATACTTTGAATATAATTATTTGAATATAAATGAATATAATACGCAATATTAAATATATTTTGTAATTCATTTATTACTTACCTACCAAAAAAATCAAATTTGAAAAAAACGTATTCTTAAATTTAACTTAAAACAAGTTTATTATTAACGCTATAAAGATAAATAAAAGCAAGCAATTCAGATGTGGCTTTAAATAATTTCATTTGCTGTAGTTAATTCTATTAATTTATTTACTTAAAACAAAATACAATAAATCAAATAATTTATAAGATTATTTACAGTAAAAAATAATTTGAGAAGTAAAATATATGTATATGTATTTCTATACTAACAATATAGGAATTATCTAAATGAAATAAAATCCCCATTAATAAATTACGAACTTTTTCTTATTTGTTATACATAGATATAAAATCTAGAAAAGTATTCACTATTTCAAAATTTTATATATGTTCAGTGTAGCATAGCTTATACCAAAATAAGTATTTATTGCTTTTTAATAATATTGTAATTACAGTTTTAAATGCTGGCTTATTTTTAAAAAAAATTTTAAAAAAATATTCTTAAAACTTTAAAAATTTTTATGAGAAAACGTAAACATGTTTGTACATAAGAAACTACAAGTACATAATCTCAAAAAGCAATAATATATGATATTTTATCTATCAAATGTTACATTTTATAGGTTATAGTAAACTCTGTAGTAGTGCAATAATAAAGCTTAGTTTTATATATATTGTTATTTTTAATTCTCCTGAGTTCTACCTCTAAAGATTGGAGGAGCAAGTGGATGACTTATGAAACGTTAGTAGTCAATTTTGTACGATAGATAACAATGGAAAGAAAACATTCTTCTTATATTAAAGCTTTATTTGTGAGTAGAGGGAATCAAATGTTTTTCTTTGGGGAGAGTTAGGAGTGTTATTTCAATTCTATAATCCTGGAGGGAAATTGGCGCTAAGCAATAAGCAAACCCTATATCAATATTTTCAGAATCGGATATAAGCTATTGTTTTAGTTGCTAATAGCTATGCTCAAAGCTTCAGTCATGTAGTATTGTCGTCCAATCAGGGTTAACTGAAATCACTTTTATTGGGTTGGGGATGAATGACATATTTTTATTTAAACTTGTGGTGACTTTTAAATGCAAAAGAAGAAAATCTATAAAAATAAGCGATTTGTAAGTTCTCATGAAATAAAATTCGATTTACTTGTTTTCACTTTAAAAATCATGAATTTTTTAAAAGATTAGATTTTTAAAAGATCTTTGGAAATGAATTTTATAGAAATATTTATGATTATACTGTTTAGATATATTATATTACAATGCTGTTGTTGGAGTTTAACCAGCTACTCTCTGACGAAGTCAGACATGATCCATCTGACTGCTGATCCTAAGGAATATTACAATGTAATTATAATTAATGCTGAATTATTTTGAATTTTTAGGAATTAATCTCAGTCACGTTTTTGTAATTAAAATAAGAGTTCTGAGAAAAGTATTTTTGAAGCACTGCTAAGAGCCTTCAGTTGTGGAAACCCATTAAAAGTAAAACATTTTTTCAGAAATATCAGAAATAATTGATTGGTTAAGAGAACAGTTTTTTTGTCTAGTCTTTTTATATTCTTTTTAACCCTTAATAATGCTGTATACATATTAAATAAAATAAATAATTATTTTAAATAATATATTTTATGAAAAATCATAAAATCCGAAAAAAAATTCCATCCGTTAATTTTTGAAAAGCAGATTACATATACTTACATCCATAGTGACTCAGACGAGACCTAGACTGTACCTAAGATTAACGGATTTTGAATACTCACTTATCACTAAGGGCCTCCTAATTATAAATTGTGATTAGAGTGATAGAGTCGCACGTGAGTTGGCACCTTCCTGTGCACATCCACGCTACCACATCAGCTGAAGAACTTATGATGTCACAAATAAACTTGGACACATAAATAATCTATGGTGATCCACAACAGCCCAGTGAAGAGGAGAATGCGGTCATTAACACAAAGTCTCTGCCTACGCTTTATATTGCTGATCTTATGGAAAGTGGCGTGAAACTATAAAGTTACTACTTATCTGACCACTTGTACACCAAAAAAGGATTCTTGGTATTACAAATCCCAAAGAATGCAGGAAAGGTCATGTTAAGTTATCTGAGGTAATTTTAAACTCCTCCGTAATTCTGGCAGCGTATTCAACTAATTTCTACTTATATATTAACGATTTCTTTTCCGTTTAATCATTTTAGTTGCTGTAAATATGATTTTCGAAACTAAGATTGAATGCTATGTGTATTTTGTGAGAGTTGATCTTAAGTAGTACATCTTGTTGTTATAAATTAAAAAAATATTCGCATATTTTGTATTTATCTTACCATTAAAAATAAAAACATCAATGTTGATTAACCTTGGTGAATTTTTTGATGTTTTACAGTTATTTATTGTTGTCTTTAGTTCATTTAAAAATTGTGACCCATAACTCTTCATAAAAGTACTGTGCAAATATTTAATGCTGATAGTTGCAATTAACACGCAAATTGCAATTTAAATATTCATAATTGACGCGATAACAGTAAATGGGTGGAATAAATGAGACTTGCTAAAATTGAAGGAGCTACAACTTTTAGATAGATACGGGGAAAAATTCAAGTTTTTCTGAAGTATTTCTGTAACCAAGATTTTAGCCTAGCTTTAACATCAAGATGCACAAAAATGCAGTATTATTCCCTATATTTGCTATTGTAGGAGAGAAAGGATGTGACGAGAAAATTAAATCTGAAATATTGATCGTAAATATTGAGATGTTGATGAATGCTTGTATATATTAATAACTATATATTTATAAACGAATATAAAAATAAGTTTTTAAAAACTCTAAATAAATCTGAATTCTGAATTTAATGTATCAGATTAACCCGTAAATAAGTTTTTATTAGTATATATCTGGATATAAATTTAAACTATAAATAAATATTTACACAGGTTTTTTGCAAATTTTCTTTTACTTTTGCTATCAAATTTATTATACAAAAAGTCACATATTATTAATGAAAAATGATATTCAATAATCTTTAATTAATATTTACTTTTAATCTTTAATATTTAGTGTTGTTGGTATCTAATATATATTTTCGTACATAAAAATATTATTTGTACCACAGTCTTAAACGTACTTACAAAGGAAAACAGTAATATCCAAGAACAACTACACTGCCGATGTTTTCTCCAATGAATTCTTTTCAAAGCATCAAAACATTGAGTTTTGTTAAATTCATAAATTAAAGTTGATAAGATATGGAGTTATTATATACAATGTCTAAGAGTCATTAGCACACACTCTCCTTGAGAAAATCTTTAAGTATTCTGCTTGAACCCCGAAGCTAAATAAAAATCGATTGATATGAAGTGATTAAGTTTTTAAAGTGGAGTTTGAAGCCGAAAAGTATACAAATATTCAAACATTAAACGCAATCTTTAGCATATTGAATCATATAATATCATATATCCGTGATTCTCAACATGTGGGATGCGCCCCCTTAAAAGAGCGTGAGCACATTAAAGGAAGCGGGGGCGTAAACAAGAGAACATATTATTTAAAAAATCAATTTACTGACTGAAAGGAAAGCATACACATGCAAAATAAATTTGGATACAATATTTAATAATTTACTTATTAATTTACTAAAACAACTTACTAAATATCAAAGCTTATTATCTTACTTAATTTAATGAGCTTACTAAATTAAAAATAAGTTTATTAATTCCGTAAGCCTGTCTTGCAGAGCAAAGTTTTAAAAAGCAAGGTTGGTTGGGTTTTTTGGCGCAAGGTTAAAAAAGGACAAGATGCACCTTTTAAAAAGGTAGGTTTAATATTAACAATAGAAGCTCTCATTTTTGCCTACATTTAGCTGAAATCTATATTTTGTCTTAAATGAAACCACTGTAGAAAGTTCAGTTTCACAAAAGTAGGATGTTGAAAATAAAATACGATTGACTCTTTTTTGTTTTTAGCACAGAAATCTCATAGCCTACTTTTTTCCAAAGTTCAAATAGGAATATATTATTATATTGTATTTATTCATAGTGCTGGTAAACCAAAAATTTAATTATTTTTGACACAATTTTCTTGATTTTATTTCCTGAACGACGCTCATCTGCGAACTTATAGATGCTTTGCTAACGTTTAATGTTCTCTTAAGCCCATTTAAAAAATTCATCCATGTTTCTGTATAAATCTTCTGTTGAATATTAAATACAATGAATTACAATTAACACTAAAATACATATAACATACACATACCAATAGGTTCGATTGCTGTAGAAGGATCGAGTCAAATGAGACTGTAGGGATTGAAACTGCCCGTTGTCCAACATTCTTCTCCCTATGAGGAAATATTTGCTCACATCTGCGAATACTGAAGACAGAATCTTGTCGATATTTCAGAATGCTCAATACAAAACGAAATTTCTCTCGAAATTGGGAGAATGTACAGTATTTTAGATTAATATGAAGCAGATTATATTTCTTTTAAATTTCAAATACAATTAAATGATATTTTATGAGGTATGTTTGAAAAAAATGTTAATGCTTCATTTCTTCTTATAATGTAACAAGTCATCGTAATTACTATAGTTATTTGTTTTGTTTTAAAAATGTAAAGTTTAATCAAAATACATACATTTTTGCGTCTTTTACTTTTTTTTTTTATCAAAAAATGATATTTTTGTACATAAATACGAGAAAAAATCATCTCTTATTAAATACTCGTATAATTTCATGGTTAGTCACTTTACTGAAAATTTGAAAATACAAGCAAATTATTTAATTTATTAAAAATAATTAATGTTCACTGCAAGTTTTAAACTTTTTAATTTAATACCTTTTAACTGTATGGGTCATTAAACAAGTTGGTAACTACACCTCAAAATAAAATTTCAGAGCTAACATGAAATTTGAAATAAAAGTGAATTCCATTTCTTATATATATACACTACCCAGACATATATAAACACTTCAATAATTCATATTCTTTACTATATCATGCATAAAAAATTATTATATTTTATTATCACTGACTTGACCCTTCATTGGGAAATACAGATTATTAAATTTTAATAAGCAAATATTATATAAATGCAAATTTATTTGCTTACATAGAGTTTATATTTATTTTAAGTAAATCGAATTAAATCAAAAATATTTTAAGCAATCATTTTTTTTAAACTTGAATATTTTCTTTATTTCCCTGGATTACTCAATTAATGTAGATAACACATCGTGTATTGTTGATCAGAACTAAAAACCTACCTATATTTACAATTTCTAAATAAAAAATTCAAGAAAAAGGAGAAATAAAACTGTTCCATATTTTTTGAACTTCAGAAAAATAAGTTTAATCATTTTTATTTGAATCCCTATAGTGTAAATATTTTTATACGAAGTCAATCTTAAATAATAATATTAATTTTTCTGCATTTTCTAAATCTATTCCCTCAAGACAAACTCTTTTTCTCCTTCCACTTTTTTAAATAAGCATATCTGAACATCGAAAACAATTTGCCAAATCGCGCAAGAAATGAAAGCTCCCCTGGGTCCGCGTCATTAACTTTTAAATTTCTACTTTTATAACACTAACAATGATTTAGTGCTTTCGGATTTATATAAAAGAGAAATAATGGTACTGACGGCTGTCGTAGATAGTTTGTTTTAGTTCTTGTTTAAACAACTTTGAAATGCTTTGCCAATATTGAAATTTCACTTAATTCGCATCTGCGATTGTTTAAGCAGTTTGCATGATTGCTTGTTCTAGATTTGCAACTCAGGAAAATTACTTGCTACCTCGAATTAGAAAAAAAAAGCTCATACTATTTATTCCAGTTAAATCTTTTCATTTCTTTTTAATTTCTTGCAGCACTGATAAATCGTGCTTGAAATTACTTTTCGATTTTCCCTCCAATATTTCTAAAAGATAATTCTCAATGTGCTACAACCAGAAATTGTTTCTATCTTCCCACCACTCAATAAAAGAAAGAAAGAAATCAGATTTGAAAAAAAAAGCAAAAAGCATAATTATGGTTTTCCAAACAGTTACCTTTTCTCCAATAACAAGTTGAGATATTCATTGTTAAATTCACATACTGTCGTAATATGTTCTCAGCTTAATATACATTATTGAACTATAAGTTATGTTATAAAATGTATTTTCAAACGTTATATACATAAACAAAAGCGAAGAATTAGAAACAAATGAAAATATGAGATTTATAAAATTCAAATAAACATCGCATTCTATTTTTATATAAGTTATTCAAATAAGCTTCTTACTTTATTAAAATGTATTTAAATTTAGAAAAACATATTAAATGATATATTATTTTAATCCTTTTAAAATGAATGTTTCATAATTATTATTAATTTTTTAAAAAAATTATGAAATAAAACAGGTAAAAATTAATAAAATAATGACTGTGAATGTATGAAATATGTGTAATGCAAATTTATGCAAGGAAATCATTTGAATTAATTGCATTATTTATTCATTGCTTAAAATCTTAAAAGTTGATCATATTAAGGAAAAGGATATTCAAGCGTAATTATTAGCAAATATTTATATGAACAAAGTTCAAAAAGTATTTTAGTCAATAAAATACGAATAATAAAATCAATTAATTATATTATAATTTTGTTACATAATTTGAATTGTTTTACAAAACTTATTCTAAAATATGTTGTATCAATCTGGAAAATTTCAACTTATTATTTAAATCTGTTACAAAAACAATATAAAGATTCATTTCCTTTCATAAACTTATTCAGTTATATTAAGTTATTTCATAAACATATTTCAGTTAAAATTCATACCCAGATTAATTTTAAATTTTCTAGTGTATTAATAATCAATTTAATTGAATATAGCTTCATATCTATTTCAATTTTTTTTATTCTATAAAAAGTAACCAATGAACACATAGTAGTATGATTAAAGAGAAAATCTTAGCTGACAATTTCTTTCTAATGCCCGGCTACCTTTAGGATGTACCTATTCAACGCTGTAACGAGTGGAGGTGAAGACATCTTGGGCACCCGATGGTTGTGCCATCTTTTTTTCGAAATTAAAGGGATAACGAAAGACAAACACAGAAGGAATCATCCATTCCCTAACCAGGATTTGAACCCGGAACCTATTGTTTCTAAGTTAGGGATGCGAACCTCCCCTCTATCTGTCTGCTTACTGACAAAATAGCTAAAGTTATTTTAAACAAAACAGTCATGTAGATATACATATAATGCGCATAATCCAAAAAATTCTCATATTGATCTGGAGACAGAATTGAAAACTATATTCATTCTCATTGGATTGTTTTCTCAAGGTATTAATGGCCTTCAAAAAAGAATGCAATGTAGATGAATTCAGTACAATAGATTGAGTTTCTTTTTATAAAGCTATTTATGAGTGTTTGATATTCGACTTTATTAGTAATAGTCTGTATACAAAGATAACTCTTAAAATTCATTTTATGCATATGATCTGTGAAAGATGGATGGAAATATTAAATGCTAAATATTTATTTTTCACACGTAAGAAGAATTATAACATTACTTTACAAAATTGAAGTATTTCGAAATATTTTATTGATTGGCAAATTTAACTTTTCGTGTAATTTAAATTTTACAATGAATGCTTCAAGTAAAAAAGTCGAATTTTGTTCAAAGAAATACAAATCATTATTCAATACATTTGGTTAAAAGAAAGAAAAGTTTTTTACCATTAACTGAACTGACTACTGACTATTTTATAAAAAATAAAAAGTTTAGATAAAAGATATTTGCTAAAATATTTGCTGGTATCAATTTGTATATATGTAGCCGAAAACGATAAGGAAATATAATTTAAAACTAAATACTTACATTTTCTTTAAAACACAAAGATAACTGTTATTTTTTGTAAGAACTTTTAATTTTATTTACTTTTAGAAAGCAGAGTAATTTTACAAAAAAATGTAAGTTTCAAAATTATTCTTAAATTGGATAAATGCATTTGAATATTATCAGAAATAGTGTCAAATGATCGCCTTTCATCTTTCTTCGGATTTTTATTTACGAATAAAAATGATAGATTTTAGCATAGAAATTTCAAAAATTCTTTTCATGCAAATATTTTCAAAATTTAAAAAAAAATCAATGCTAATAAAATGTAGAAAGCAGAAATGTGTTTCCAAACATGAAGCGTCCGTGAAAAAAAATCCTTTCAATAAGAAGAAAAAAAAAACCATATCCATCTTAAATCACTCTACTTTCATTAATGCAAATCAAAGAGAAAGATGAACTTGCTTGCGTGACTCAAACATAGCTAAAAAAAATATTCTTACATATTCTACTCAAAAAAGGAAGAAAATACACAAGCACGCGTGTGTGGTTGGACTTCAAATCCAATAACAGATTCCCGAGAACTCACTCAAAGCGGGCACGCCAAGACAAGAGCCTGACGAAGAATTTTTCTGGACTGGTGTTCATGGGAAATCTATAACTGACATTATTTATCTGCAATCCTGCTCCAGATACAACAGCTCCAGTTATGCGAGATAAAATACAAAGATAGTGTGAGAATGTATTGATCACAGTTCTATGGATATAATTACAGAGGTTTGAACATTAATCCTACAACTCTTTTTTTGACGCAAATGACCCCTCCAAGCGCGGTCGCAAATGGTATTTGGGAGCTATTCATAGATATTACATAACTACTCTTTTTCATTTATTTTTGCTTCTCAATTTCCGATACACTTCTTAAGCATGTTGCGTAACATCATTTTGTGTTTTATTATGTTTGAGAGTGGTTTTGTATTAGTCACGTTTTTAAATTCATGTTAGCACATTTATGAAAAACTTGGTTTTCCCGAAATGTTACAAAGCTAACTAGAGTTCCTTATTTAAAGCAAAATTTCGTCACTTATTGCGTTATTGATTCGTTTACAAACAGTACAAAAAGTAAAATTTCTCCTAAAATAATTTGCGCTAGAAAGCGAAAAGATTTTTGGTTCATTATATGAGAATAGTTAAGTTTTAAATTTTTGAAATGTCGAATGTTTTATTTTACAATATTTTAGTTACGTATTTATTTGATGGTTTGAACTTTAAGGCTTATTGTAAGACCGTTATAGCTATAATGTTATTATATTTTCACCAAAGGGCTTTAATTCATTTATGTATAAAATTATCATAAAAAAAATTTCAAAAGTATTAGGAGATTATTTGATACTTATTAATGTGTAACTATGTGTTTAACTACAAATGGAAGATTTATTCTTCAGTTGAGTATTTGTATTTTTACTAAAATGAGAAGAATTATTTAATTTTTCCAAATTTTATGCGATACAATATTATTTATTCCAAATAACTTTGATTTTTTTAATTACAATTGTTTTTCATTTCACTTAATTCAAATGATTGCAGAGATATAAAATATTTTGATGACAATTTAAAACATATATGTGCTCAAATAATAAAGTACTTTAACTTAAATATTATGATTTTGTGGACTTCAGTACGCAAAATATAAATTTATATACTTACTATGATTTCGTAGATTATAATTGACATCCTTTTTACGAAACTATTGAAAAAACTTTGCAAAAAAATTAATAACCATATAAAATCCAAATTTTTAGTTTATGGATGTGACTTTTTATCAGTCACGTGTTTTTAAATTTTGATTTTAAGTGTATATAAATGTGTATATGCATTTATAAATATCAAAGTTTGGATTAAAATTTTAAGACAGATATTTAATTAATAGAAGTAAATGAAACTGAAATATTTTAAATATTTGAAAAATACATTTTAATTATAATAAATTAACTGTAGCTTAGGAAAAATAAATGAGTTCAAAATAATATAAGACTAATCAATTACCACTTTTAATTTCAATTGCGAATATTTAATTCATTTTATAAATTTAATATCCGAATTCCAAACTTCAAAATTAATGATAAACCATGATTTATACTACTTTCGTGAGTATATGTTAATTGCTTTTCCATAATTAATACATGGATTACGATAAAATTTTAATGTAAATATTTGTTTTCAAAATTCGTAATAGAGAATACGAAATAAATAAAAATGAAAAAGTCGTTACGAGATGTTTTTGGTTCAAGTGAAGATAAATTCTGTGAAAAATATATTGTCAATGTAATTGTCAATATTAACTGAAATTAGATATTTAAGGGTATATTATAATAAAAATAATAGTTAATTTAGTATATATATATATATATATATATATATATATATATATATATATATATATATATATATATATATATATATATATATATATATATATATATATATATATATATATATATATATATATATATGAGTAGAACTATTGGAAACTATTTGTTATCATTAAGCAAAAGATTTTTGCATGAAGATTAATTTATTCATTACCCAAGTTATATTTATGGATAAATTCTAATAAGACAAAAATAACGTGGGGAATTTGTTTCAATCACACATAAATTGACAATTTGTTTTCTATAACATTCGTAAAATCACATAAAATTTTTTACTTTTTGTATACATTTAATTTTATAATTAATTTGATTTGAAAATTCAATAAATAAATATAAATGATCAAAAACGAAAATGAACCATAAATATTTAAAGGAAATATGTATTTAAAATTTATATTTCCTTTAAATGAAATAATAAATAAATGAGACATACCTAGCAATATTTAAATTGTATAATATGCTTGATTAAAATGCAACAATACTTTAAAGAATACTAAATGGGCAATTAAGTTTAATTTAAATTAATCCAAGAAATTACATTTTTTGCATGCAAAAGCAAGTAGCGGGCTCTTTAAAAATTGATTTAAAATCATGTATTTAACTTAAAACTATTGTTTTCAGAATTTCTTAAAATTTGAAATTAATTTTAAGAATTCATAACAAACAAAACATGACCATTAATTCATTATAAAGCAAAGTAAATAAATGAATTGTTACTAAATTTTAGTTAAAATTATATGACATTTTTAAACAGTCATATCTGATTAAAATTTTCACTGAAAATTATTTCTAGTAATGAAGAAAACAGATGTACACTAATTTATGTATTAGCTCAAGCTATTTTTAGTGATACAATAATAAATTTACTCAATAAATTCAATTTAACTCGAAAGAAAATTATGTGAATAAATTATGGAATTATTTAACTACATTTATTTATTAAGTTATAAATAACGCACATTGTATCAAATTTAACAACTTTTATATGCATGATTGAATCAACACCCTTTGATTTGGAGCAAAATATTCTTTATAAATATATATTTCTGAATAGTTTTCTAGCTTAAGAAATATAATTCTGTTTGATTTATCTAAGCAACTTCCTGAGATGTATATCTGTGTAAATATTTTCTGTATTCCATACATATTTTCAATGGTTCTCTAAAATTTGCATTTCGGAATTGAAGGCATAATATTCATTTGTTGGATTTCTTATACATCGAATAAATGTGCATTTCCAATCATATATTGGAATGAGATTTAACATCAAAGAGTACTCTATTTTCACTTTTATTCGCGTGTGTTGTTTAAAGCTAGAAAATAAAATATTTTGTGTCAATTATTGATTTCAATTTTCACATAAAATAAATTAAAATAGACATGCAAATAATGTATTTCATGTTTTATCAGATTTTAAATGCATATATATATATATATATATATATATATATATATATATATATATATATATATATATATATATATATATATATATATTTCATAATTAAAAGTACAATAAACTTTAATGTTATTATAAATTTTGAAGGAATTATAAAATATTTTTACGATTACAATAAATTCATCATTTCCCTTATAATACATTTGGCATCATTGAAAAGAATAATCAATTTCTTCAATTAAATTTATTTAGTTGTACCATACGCAAAAAACCAAATAAAAAATGATTATATAAATGTATCAGATAATTAAAAATAACTAAATTTTCAGTGATTTAGGCATTACATATTATTTAAATAAATATTTCAATTACTTATTGAAATTTAATGAATCATATATCTAAGTCATTAATTAGGACATAAAACTCCATTTGCTACTTTTCATATTGGCTGTCAGATATTTCTAAAAATTAGGGCACAAGGATTATTTTACTAAAACCCCGATTATTTTATTCAAATATTTTATCTTTATCCAATTTATTTCACGGATAGTATGATAATTAACAAAACTTTCATTAAACAGGTACATAGAATAATGCCTTAATTCGAAATCTAAGCTCAAGATTACAAATGCATAGTTTATGATTTCTCTACATAACTTGGAAGTTCCTCTTCTGCCGTTAAAAATCTAATGTCATTCTCTTATTTTAAAGGCCTTTTAGATAATGAAGATTTTTCAGTAGATGGTTAGAGTAAAGCGTCTGAGGAGAGAGAGTAAATTACGTCTTTGGCTGCAATCACCTCAATTTGAAACTGGCTTCACTTTTATTATCTAAAGTACTCTGCCTTAAAATGAGAAAAGCGAATAAAGCTTTTTTCCAATTAAAGAACTTTCACGAGATGAATGACTTGCGTTTAAATTCTATTCTCTTGCGTTTAGGAGACAAAAATTGTCTAGTTAGCCTACTTTTGAAGTAGAAATATAGAAGCTTAATCAGAGTTTAAAGCATAAAATACAATTAAAGATAAAATGGAGATAACATAAAATTTCTCTTAAGAATCTACCATAGAATTTGCTTGTTCACTCCGTTGTGTAAAAAAGAATTTAACTGGAAAATGTATAAATTAAAAAATCTGATACTCCTCATGAAAGATTTCCTTTAGTTATTCGAATAAATTGCTATATAAATATTCGTAGCTTATATGTTTGCTTTTGATAAAATGTTTCTAAAAATATGTAAGAATCTTATAAGCGTCATAAATAACCAATGTTCATTGCTATTTAAATTTTAAAAATTTAAATAATGACTTTTTTAAAAAAGTATCAAATACTCTCTTAATTTAAACCATTGTACTTTGTTAACAACACTTAATGTGTATAAGCACAGTTAATTTAAGGAATAAATGATATTTATTATTAACGCATCACATGGAAAGTACTTATACATAATATAAGTTTTGATAACAGATAATATTAAACATTATTATAAAAAATTTATATTCAAAATGATCAATATCTTGCATATCACAAAAATCCCTATTTTGTGACACTTAAATGATTTTTTTTGCAGTATTAGGAAGAAAGCAAAACTTTAATCACGTTTCAATATAGCCCTCTTAAATTAAAAGTAAAGAAAAATTAAAAATTCATTAAGATTTGAAGGAAGTATTCCATATATAAAGTAATTTATAAATTATAAATTTTGTTGTAACGAGGAAAACATTTTCAGGTAGTTCAAGAAAATTAATAAATAATATAAATTCAAAAAAATATTTAAAAAATTATTTCTGTTTTTCTTGTATTTTACTGAAGAAGTAATTAAAAAAGAATTTCAAAATAAAAATTTCTAAATGATGTTAAAGATCTGATAAGTTCTAAGAATTAGCTCTTGTAGATATACTGTAGTTGTAATGAAAGTATTCTTCTCGACGGCACTTTCCTTAGAGATGACATAATATATTACATCATACTTTTCTCATTTCTTAATTGTTTGTTTGAAGAAAAACGAAAATATATTCAGAAGTTCATAAATTGTGTTAAACTAAAAATTGGGGCAAAAAAGCATCCAATTTATCGATATTTAACATCTAAAATGTTTATTTGTATCAGTTTAATATCGAGACAAACATAAATGAATTAAACTTCATCTAATAAATAATGAGCAAAATATTTCTCTTATAAATAATTTGTCCTTTTTCAAGGACTTCGATGCCTGTTATTTTATTTTGTATAATATAACAAAAAAATTCTTTTGTCTTTTTTGCAGAAGTAAATTCCAACTGCAGCCATGATTGCTTAAAAGACTCAAAAGTTTATTTCTGGACAAATTTTAAATTCTTCTTGCTTTATTTTTGAACCTTTATACCTAACTTGTTAAAGAGTCAATTATTTCGTGTTTTTGTTTATTTCATGGAAACAAATTTATGTATATTCATTTAGTTTTTTTTTTCTTTCTTAGAAAACTAGTTTGCAATTAATTAAGTAATTATTTCAGTTTTTCCATACGAATATTTTTGAAAATTACACATCTTCTTTAATAAATTAGGTGCTTTACTTTCATTAAATTAATAAAGTATATTTCTGATTGTTGTTATGAATGAAAAGTGTTACTTTACTAGTTTTTCATGTAATCAGCATTAAAATATTAAAAGCAATTTTAATGATTCTAGATAATCTCCAATGTTGCTTAGACACAGTTGTTTTAAATAATAACCTGCTTTATTTATTTCACTCCTTTGGTCAGTAAAAATGTTTAAAAATGAAACTTTATCAGGTCAAATAAGTCCATCTCATCGAAATAAATTTCAAGCAGGTATTATTTTAGTTGCAAAAATGTATGTTCCCATTATGAAATAAGATATAAATCTGACGAATCAAGAATTCAAAACCTGTTTTTCGAAGTTTTAAATAGAAACGATACACATTTCAATATGGGGATTAATTTTTTTGCATTTATTCTATCTTTAATTTTTATATTTAAAACAATTTGCTTTTTCTAAAATTAATAGAAGGATCGAGACACAAGTGTTAATGTCATTCGACACTTCTCTTATTATTGCATTGCAAGTCAGTGCACAAAATACTGTGCCAAGAGAACTAGAAAAGGATTTAAAAATTTTCCTATTATAGAGCGAGAATTTTCAGGGCTGAAAAAGCCAAATTTAGCATGGTAAATCATTGAAATATTTTGATACAATAACAGTATAAGATGTAAATATATTTTCCAGGTGACTTAATTTTATTTTTCATTAATATATAATATTTTTCGAATTTAACTTTTTCAAGCTACTAAAATAATGTTAAATTAAATCATGTCTGAGTAAAACGAAATTTTCATACATCATAAACTAATAAATATACTGTGTGTGTGTGTGTGTGTGTGTGTGTGTGTGTGTGTGTGTGTGTGTGTGTGTGTGTGTGTGTGTGTGTGTGTGTGTGTGTGTGTGTGTGTGTGTGAAACATATCATTAATATAAATAAATGCACATAAAATATCATAATAATAGATGTAATGAAAAATATCATATATGAGTATAATGTATATATAACAAATTATTTAAAACGTGGTCTGTTATTTTTCGCCAAAAATTTAATCGATAATCATGTGCAAAATAATTTTACACATACAATTAATATAGTTCATATGATTTCTCTGTAATGTAAGCTAAAATTGATAACATTTGAATAGTTAATAAAAAAACATGTATGCAATTTATAATCTTTAATTGTTAAAATTATTTTGATGATTTCCAAATCTACTGATAAAAGTTAGTTTTAGATTTAACGAGCAAGTTCATATATATAAAATGCATAATATTGCTAGATACAGACCACATTTACCAAAACATATTAAAAAGAAACGCAATGAATTAGGAAATAAAAACATAAGACTTTTTTAAAAATGCAGCAAAATAAAATTATTTTAAACAAAAGTATTCTAATAATGTAAAACTTTTAAATTTGAAACATTTTCCTATGTAAATAAAAATAGTGAGTTTCTAAAAGTAACATCATTTCACTATATTTTATAAAATTTGTTTCATACACTTAAGCTTCATAATGAGAATGCTCTGAGTCGGTAAGATTTATTTAATATCCAGATATTTCCTCATATAGTAATGTATTATAATAATTTTTGACAATTACTAAAGAGATTAAGCATAATGAATAGATACAAAAATGTAAAAAATGCGAATTTTTGCACAGATTTAGATTTTTATTGGATAAAATGTGATTTGTATTAAACTAAAATTCAGTAATATACACTTACATATTACGAACTATTAATACTGTTCATATATTATTTTAAAATAAGTATTTCAGAATTAAAAATGCTCTAGTTACATAAATTACTTTATTTTCTAAGAGTTTTCAGTACATAAAGAGATTTTAGGCATTAATACATTTTATGCGTTTAAGTTGAAATTTAATAGACAAAAATATATTTTCTATATATATATATATATATATATATATATATATATATATATATATATATATATATATATATATATATATATATATATATATATATATATATGTATATATATATATATATATACTACTAATATTTAACAAATGTAACCATAATAATATTTGCATATTATCAAATAGTTTTGTGAGGAAGTTGTGTGTGTATTGTAAAAAGTACATTGCTTACATTTATTGTAAAAACATTTTCCAATATTTTTGGTTTCATGTAATTTTATTGCAACCACAATTTATTTAACGTGCACCAGCCACCCTTAGCGAGCACGATGACAGATCTTCGGTTAAGTTAAGATTCAAACTCATAACTTTCCGATAATAGAACGATTCCCTCATCGGCCAGGCCATAGAACCTTTCGGCCGATAAACTGTAATTGTGGACATTGTGTCTATCAAGTAGATAATGTTAACACATGTTAATCACTGTACTTACTACATGATACAAAACTAATTTAATAGTGGATCCACCACCAAACAAGAAGTTATATATGAAGGATGCCCGTGGAAAAATTGTCTCCCATAAAATTTTCCATAATATAACTGAGCTCTTTTAGGAGGAGCGTTTCAGAATCATTGGAGAAATCTTCAAAGGTGATGTCCACCGTATTATTTCAAAAGTCATTACTGGTGATGAAATGTACATGCTATTTTTTAACGTTTCAACACATCCAGAAAGCAAAGTATACGTCTTTTAAGCTGATCCTTTGTCAGAATGGTTGAAAAGATATTGCATTGATAAAAAGTAATTTCTACTGTTTTCTTCAGAAGTTATCGGACTAATGAAAGCCATAAAACTGGTTAGTTATAAAACAGTCCCATCTAACACTAAAAATGTCTTCCAGAAATTTTTCAAGAAGGAATATTAGAGGAGTCATGTTCCACCATGATATTACATCTTCACATTCAAGATGATTGGCAACTTATTTTCTTGAACAAAAATATAATGAAGTGTCATAACTGTTACCATATTCACATGACCTATTCATGTTCAATTTTGTATTTTTAAATTTTTCTATTCTATTCTTTTAAAACTATTTTTTTAATCTAAAAAAGAATCTATGTGGATGTTATTTTCAATCTGAAGATAAGATTGATGAGTTCATAAATGCATTATTTTCTCGATTCTCTAAAATAATGAATAGATTGAAGCATTTCATTTTTGGATAATTCGTATGCATAAGTATATGGAAGCTGAACGAGAACATTTTGAGCCCTCTTGAAATTTCGTAAAAGTAAAAGGCCTAGTTTTCAATAAAAACTCATAGTGATACTTATATGAGTTGTTTCCACAAAACAATGATGACTACATGTAAAATTTTATGATATCATTATTTTAAGTGAAACAGAAGCAAACATTTTTTTTATAAATTTATACAAGGATGAGGAAACTAATTACATATATTTTCTTGCGTTTTCCCTTTACCATGATAATGTTTTGGGATAAATGCTAGGCATTTAAAACAATGGAAAAGTGAAATTTTTTAAGCGCTCAATTAATTTTAAAACTAAGAATTATTTGATCAAACATAAATTTGTTGCAATATATTGGGTTGTTTGGAAAGTAATTTCGTTTTTCCTACATGGATCAGCTTTTTGCTAGTAAAAATAAACCACTTTATGACTGTGGAATCATGCTGCTACCAGAAAGATGGTGAAAGCTATTGGACTAGAATGAATAATGTGCAATGCAATACAATATTTATTTGCCGCACGTTTTTCATTTCCATGAAAAACGAAATGAGTTTCTGAACAACCCAATACTTTAAACGAAACTTTAATTGCTATATTAATTATATTTTAATCTTTCATTTCAGTAAGTTTAAATAATTAAATTGCTACTTGATAGATTAGTTCTAAATCTGAAACTCTAATTTTCATACCTACAAGTACCGTATTTCAGTAATGAAATAAATTTAGAAGCATAAGTTACACTTAAAATGTATTTGCTAATTTAAAACTGAAGTAAACAGATGACTTTTTGTAGACAAGAATTTATATTACTGTGAAAGTGAATTCTAAAAAAAGATTAAAATTAATAATTCTTAATTTTAAGGAAGTTTGTGAGACTAATTTATTGCATAACTGTTTTTTAAAAATTAAACCAGAACAAAATTAAAAATATATCCAACTGGCAATATTCTGGTCCACTTTATGACAACTTCCTGTAACACACACTAAGGATTATTTCATAATATTAATGAGAACCCAAATTGTCTCTTAAGTCAGTTTTAAGGCAACCAAAATCGCAAAGCATATCTCTCAGCACGAAAGAACATAAGGTGATACATGTGCACAGTGAAGTACGAATAGAAATTCCCCTACTAACGAGCTTCCTTCAGAGTGCTGAATTGTATCAAGATATAACCCGATAAGGAAAAATTTTACGACAAATTTTATATTTAATCTTTAAAGAAAAATTTCATGGCATATACATGAATATTTTTAAAATTACCAGTAAATTTTAAAAAAAAATTATATTTTATAATATATCAATATTTTTGTTCCTCTTAGTGACATGATAAACAGTAAAAATGTGGAACATATTCTTTATTCCATTTTATTTGTAGATTTGCCTCAAATATTATAAATTGACTTAACTAACACTTTACATACTGCGACACAAATTACTAAATTTTCAATAATTGTCATATTTCTCAAAAACAAATATATGTGAAATTAATTTATTGGAAGATTTTCATGATATTATTTTTAACTTGAAATTAACTAAATCAAATCAATAGTTAAATCTTTAAACCAGCTAAGAAATTTATGTAATTAGTTTAACAGATTTTTTAAATTAAGATTTCCATGCTGTCTTTGCTTCACTTAAATGGTTTTTTAAGTACCAAATAAATAATTGAATTTATAGGTCTATCTTTCATAAATATATATCGCATTTTAGTTGAACAAATCGCAAACAAACTGCAAGGCATACCGTAAATTTAAATGATTAGTTTCAGTATCAAACTTTTTTTAATTTTAAATTTGTAATAGAAAAAAGTTTTTAAGCGTCCATGTATTTGAACCACGTGAATATCCGCAATTCATACACGCATGCCAAAGCCTGTAGAATTCAAATAACGTATAAATTGTCTTTAGAACCAATATTTGAATTTATTGTCAAGGAATGTATTGTAAAATTTTTTGAGCTCGAGAGGAGAATAATAAAACTGAAAATGTTAAAAACGAAGGTGAGCTGTAATAAAAAGAAATAAGCTGTTTAACTGAAAAAAAAGAATAAATCTCTTGAGTGAAAGTAGATTCGTTAAAGAACTTCGTGGTCTGATTTTCATCTCATCTGAAATCCTCTTTAAGATGAAATCTTTACTCAAAAGAGGTATTTCTTTGCTGAAAGATGGTAAAAAAGCATTTCTTTAAAACATCATAGTATTACATAAGATTAAGCAAAGGGTTTTAATTTCAATCAAAGTTTTAATAAAATATTAGAATCCTTTTTGTAAATATATCTTATATGATTAAAAATAAATAATCATCTAAAATATATTTAAAAGTAAATACAATTTTTTTCATATAAATTAAGTATATTTGCGAAAGATTATAAACTATATTAGTTTTTGCGTAGTTGAATTCAAAGAATAAAATTTAAATTTTAATTTTCATTGATATTATTTACATTGCTATCAATGATTTCAGGTGTATGCGCGTTTAATACTTGTTCTTTCATACAATTTCCTTGTAACCAAAACTAGGTTTTACTGATTAAAATTGCTAAAAATACAGCATTTATTACTTTTAATAACATGGCGTGAGTCCTTTATTCATTTTTCTCTACAATTATATTTGTCCTCAATTTAATACTGTGCATCACAAAAAGGTATACAGAATATCTTTTCTTTATATATCTGACTTTATTTAACAATGCATTAAATCTATTCATGTATTTAAGCCTTTCAAGTTAAAATTAACTCTGCTTAGAAAAGTTTTATTTCATATTCCTTTCATTTTCAAAGTCCGTTCTGACCACATTGAATGTTCAGAACAGAATATGAATTTATGTCTTTAAAATTCTTTAAAATTTAAAATTTCATTGTTTAAAACAAAAAATTCTTCTTTATAGATCTTAATAATACATGACTGAAATTATTATTTTTTATTTTTCACTTACATTAAATATGATCCATGGAATTTCAGTTTTCGTACTCTTAAATTGTATTTTTAATTTCTATTCAAATGTATTCTATAGGAAATTCTGTAAAATTTGTACATCAACTTTACAGAATAATACATATTACAGTTTCTGAAACCAACTTCAAAGAATTTTGTATGCGGCATCTCAGAAAAAGCTTTCATATTTCTTTTAAGCTGTTTAAACTGATAGAAATATTTATTGACTGGCTTCTGAAACTCAACATGGAATCAAATAAATATTCTTCAATTGCAGTAGGTATACCTCTAATAGACCACAATTATTTTATTGGATGCCTCTGAAAGCACATTTTCTTTATATGGTAGCAAAAAGTAGTCTAATAACGTTAGTGCCTTCATCAAACGCCGTTTCCTCTTGGCCTTTGAAACACAAGCGATAATAATCATAAAAATAGCAAAAAGGAACAGTGAGTGACGGTAACCGGAAAATACAATAATAAAAATTAATGCTACTCTCCTGTGAAACGTCACAAAAATATCCTTACTAAAATAACGTTGGGTGTTATTTCATTCCTTTTTTCTCCTTTTGATAATATTTTGTGATTTTTTTATTATTTATTATTTTTGGAAACGACGTTCATCTTGGAATCATTGACCTGCTATTTTGGAGGTCAAAAATGCAAGAAACACAGTAACAAAAAAAAAATACCATCAGAAACGGGAATAAGAAATATATAAATATAGAAGAAAGGGGTATAAAATGAAAAAAAGAAAAAAACAAAAATTCTTAATCGCTGCATAATGTGGATTCCTGGCTGCGCGTGGAAAAGAAGGGCGGAAGAAAAATTGTCTGTTGATAAAAAAAAAGTAGAAATGAAGCTGAGAAAACAAAGAAGAAACTAGAATTTAATGTTTTTGCTATTCTTACTCTTCAGTTCGTTCCTTCAATTCTTGGAGTTTAGGGAATGTGATTTTTTTTTGCTCCAGTTTATTTCATTTTAAAATTACTTTCCGTGGTTAAAATGCACATTTTTTTAACATTTTTTGTCATCACAACTTTTTAAAGTGCTTTTGAAATGCAAGTTATATTTAATAGAAAAAAAGTACCGAAATATGATATTTTAAACCTATGCAAATCGAATTTTCAAGAAAAATCAAATGGGAAATACATGGTTTCATTTAATGCATTCACTTCAAAGGAAATAAGGTAAAAATTTCAAAAATAAACTGAACTAAAAAGATATACTGTACTTATAATAGACTTTCATATGGAATTAATTGAGTATCAACTTTCATTATTTTTCCAAATATCTTCTTTCGAGTTACAATAGTTCAGAAAAAGGAGTAAGTACTTAATGAAATGAAAAAAAAACTTTAAAAAATATAAAATATTGAAATCAATTTAATATGAGGTACAGATATATATACATATATACATATACATATATATATATATATATATATATATACATATATATATATATATATATATATATATATATATATATATATATATATATATATATATATATATATATATATATATATATATATATAATTACATGCATGTGCCTGTGTACATGTGTCACATTTAAATTGCAGGTGTTTAAATTTGAATCGAATCAAAAAATCACGATGTAATACAGTATATATGTATAGTTAAATTTAAAATATTTATGCAATTTTTATAAACATATTTGCAATTGAAGTATGAAAAAGATTTATCGTAATTTTTCAGAAGAATATGAAGTTATTTTCCAAAATTTAATTTTCCATCATCAATTGTAAATTCACATATTATGTGTAACGTTTACAGAATTTCATTAAAAATTTAAACATTTTTTATCCTAAAGATCATTTTATCGTATTTAAAATCTTCATTAGCAGGTTAATGATTTTTTAAACATGTATCGAATTAAATATTTTAATTATTATGATTTTTAACTAAAAATAAATTTCTTAAATAAAAGTAATTTTCCAAACAAAGAAAAAATACTAATTTTAATTAGTGCACTTTTGTAGATTAGAGTCTCAGGTTAACATTTAAACTTTAACCACTGGTTTGTTGTATTTTCTGATTCGAAAACAATATATAATCTCATTTATTACATCCTAAAAAATGGTAAAAAATGGGATTATAAAAATAACAAATAACTTCTTATCACCGAAAATTAACTTACTTATTCATTGTTTTAAGAATTTTTTTTTAAATTGGAAAGTATGCAATTACACCAATTTTGGTTTGTTTTTATGTGAACTTACCATTTTTTATGTTGCCATTTTTTTCCTCATTATAATTTAAATTTACGAATTTATTGTGCGTTTTACTTTTGTGAAAAATTTTCTTTAATGATTTCTTGAGTATTAATAGTTATTTAGAAAATAGCCATAGTAAAGTAACCCTAAATATTAGTACTTATTTGATAAAAATAAGGACACCAACTTGCCAAAATCCTTAACAAAATTCCGATAAATTTATTAATAATTTTGTATGTGTGATAATTCTAATAATCAATTTCTGGAATTATTTACTAAGAAAATTTTAACGTGATTATTTAAGACGTGATTAACGTGATTATTTCAGTTCAACTTAAATGGTTTTAAAGTTCTTAATGTTCTTTATAAATAATTTTATTTCATTTTACAAAATTTCAACAATAGTTTTTTTCAATGTTTTTTTGCTAATTTTAAATGTATAACTATCTTTAATATTCGAAAAATATTTTCTAATTTTATTTCATCACCATGGTAAATCAGCTAATTAAACGCTCCGTGTAAATTTTCTGTTTTCATTCAAATTTATCAAGAATATATTTGTGTCATACTTTAAATTCGTCTTTTTTTACATTTTTATAAATAATATTATGCATGCAACTCGATTTGTTTTCATCTTTATCAGTAACTAATAGTGCTTCTAAGCATAATTTAACAAGACGTTACTTATTGAAGTCCGTACAAATTAAAAATTAATGGAGCATGTTTGAAATATGAGGGATATATTTCTAACAATTATGCACCGATATAAATACCATGCGTAGTTTTCATAAACAGAATAAAGCGAACGAGTGTAAATTTGATTTCTATTTCCATGTTCTGCCATATGAGAAGTTCGCTTTGCAAACAACCGTTTCACGGTATCCTTTTATGTAATTAGTTTCTAAGTAGCTAATATTGGTAGTGTTTTTAAATATATTATAAACCATTATATATTTTCCATTATCTTCATCGATTCAGATTAGATTATGTATTATTCATTTAACTTTAATTAAATTTAACAAAAGAATACATAAAATATTTACATATAACTACAGAAATATTCAAAACTACAAAGAAGGATCTTTTTTTATCCTTTATTGCTTAAAATAATTGTAACTTCAGTACTTTTTTATATTTCTGTAAATTTAAAACACCTAATATATATATATACATATATATATATATATATATATATATAAATATATATATATATATATATATATATATATATATATATATATATATATATATATATATATTTCTGTAATATCACAACTAAGCAATGTAAACTGCCTGACATTGAAAATACAACTCCAAGAAGGAGTTGTCAAAGTGATGAAATTCTTCAAATAGCGAGAGAGAAACAGCAATGAACAATAAGTGATCTATATTTCGAAATGATATGCATAATACAGAGCTAGATTGGAGTCGGGTCAGTAGGTTATAGGATCACCGTGGACGGCGACGTACGAAGCAACACGTCTAATTAAACGAGTCAATGAGAGTACGGATGGCATCCTGGTAATTGATTTTCGCTTCTCTGTTAATCATTTGACAAAGTACGTCTTCTGAAGAAGGCACAATGGCAGGGTCTGCAAATGACGCAAAGTCATATCCCAAACGTGTGCGTTTGATGAGAAATCTGGCAAGCACGATAACTATGGAAGCAACTACACACCTTGCACTGCATGTTGGTTTATCTGAGCAATGTATGGTCTGGCGTTATACTGCTGATAAAGGACATTAGATACCACTTGAAAGTAGGAGAGTAGTGTCAAAGGCCGCAGCACATCATCCACGTAACGCTGGGTTATCATAGTGCCATGAATACGAACTAGAGATGACCTGAAATCGTATGCAATGGTACCCCGAACCATGATACCACGTTGTCGCGTGGTGGTGGTGGGGGTTCTACAATTACTCTAGTGTTGGACCTGAATCCACGTCAACGTCACTCTCATACGTGACGACAATCGCCGGAAAAACAGAATGTGACTCATATGAAAAGACAATCCTATGCCATTCCGTCGACAACATCCCGGCACCATTCCAGACGTTGGCGTCTATACTGTGGGATCAATGGCAATCTTCTTAACTGAAGCCATGAGCTCAATCCACTAGAAACGTATTAATGGCAAATGGTTCTGCTCGATATGGGAGCACAAACAGTCCGTTGCACTTCTTGTAAAATTTCGGTAGAGGTACTTTGCAGGGCCGCCACCATCTCCCGTAGGCCGCGTCGATGAACGCGTGCTGACGTCACTCTGGCTGCAGCGGCACCCCGCAATACGTTCACCAGTTCCTTGTTCTAACCATCTTCGTCACAACCTGTGCACTATGGACGTATCCTGATGTCTGTGATCTGCTATAAGCGACCTGCTCTTCTCAATCCGATCACCATGCCCCTCGTAAACTCGTCTATGTGCTGGAACTGACTTCGCCAATGATGTTCTGGCTTTCTCTGCAATTACAGACATCCTTTGCGACAAGGACAAACTTTCAAAGATTATTTTCCAAGAAACAATAAGGGTGTGAATATTGACCACTCTGCCGTTTCCTACCTTATACTTTATCCAACGTGTGCTGGAGAGATGAACATCATTTGCAATAACTTGGTAAAGTGCGTCTACTCTGAAATTTGCATAATTTTTGGACCAATCCTTTTTGGTGTAGCATTTTCAATGTCAGGCAATGTATATAAGTAAATATGAATGTTTTTTTCGTAAATAAATCTATTCTCATTGGAGAATAATATATTAATATTATATTTTAGGTAAAAACTAAAAAAAATATTTGACAGTATAAAGTGATTTTTAATTACATATTTAATTCCATATAATGAGTGGACTAGAATCAAACAATTACCAGAATTTCATGTAGGTAATTTATAACACAGAATGCATGATATTTTCATTTTTAATAAAAAATGAAATCAAGTTTCAATTTCTTATTGAAATTACGAAAAGCTTTTGCTGAAATTTGAAGTTTACTACCCACACACAAATATCTTTATATTTAAGATATACTAATGTATAATTATGAATAATTTCATTAAAATAAAGTTCACTTGATCTTAATTCAAGAAATTGAAAATGTAGGCATTAACACACACACAAAAATGTGTACTTCATAAAATTCATTTCATTATGTACAAAAATTTTCTAGCTGTTTTTCTGAAGTATAATTTTTGTATTTGATTTTTTGAAATGTGAAGTATGTTTAATGTTTTTGTTTAAATTGATAAATACGAAAATAAATTAATCATTTCTATATTACGAGCAAAACATCATACAAAAAAGCTTATTGCTTATATATTAGATAAATATTTTAAAATGCATTTTTTATCCAAACTCATATTCACATTCATAAATTGGATTTTTTTAGTTTAATGGCATAACAAAAAAATTATTTGAAATACAACATCCAACTAAATCTTTCAATTTATATATTTCATATAAACTTAGTTTTTAAATTTAATAAAAAACTAAATATCGAATGAGAATTTTATTGAAACAGTTCTAGGCCAAAGCTCTATGAACATTCTCAGTTTTAACTAATTCTTAAGGTAGTATTTTCTACTTATTCTAAAGAGAACTGAAAATATTGTATAAAAGTAAGATAATTATTATAGTTTTCGTGATATATTTATATTCTTTTTATAGCTTGTTCTTCATATTAATAACTTGTCTACCTTATACATATTATTTACTACCTAGTTGTGTGTGTCTTCCTAGTACATATTATAGCTTATTATTATATTCTACCTTTTTAAATTCTAGATAAATTGTGTAATATTGATTAAAATAAATTACATTTATATAGTAAGACTCTTCGAAGTCCACATAATCTAGCTAATGTTGAAAAACACTAGAACACTTCACTTTTTACGGTTATTGATACCTAGGCTTAAGGAAAAAATATTAGACTTTTATAGATATTCATGTGTGATTTTATTAAATAGTTGATACATATTCACACAATAAATTGCAAATTAAGTATATAACTATAGTAGAAGATATGTTTGATATGAAACAGATATGAAAATATGTTTTATATACACTTGCTTGAAAATTAGTTGTGCTATCTAATAATGCTTACTAGTACAGTAATAATTTCAAATGTTATGAAATGTTATGAAATTGTATGAAACTAAGTGAATGTTTATGGGAAACTAAATGTAATAACTGTAAATATATGCGTAACATTCACTATATTCATAATTTATTTTAAAAAGCATTTCCAGCAGATCATATTAAAACAGTCCTCAATCCAATCTAGCACATACCAACGACAGATCAATTGAGAAAATAAAGTAAGAAATAAATAATTGAACCATACAATAACATATCAATATACCTTAGGCATTTATAGGCTATATAATCAAACATTTTTAAGCCCGAATTTAATGCCTACGAGATATAAAATTGTGTTTTATAGACTTTCATGCTAAATTAATCAGCAGACATTTTTCAGCGATGGTGATAAGGTATTAATGTTTGCTGAAAAATTAATCTCATTTTTATGAGGAACAATTACTTTTAAGAAAGGATAACACTGTTTCTTAAGGATTTCAAAATTCCTTAAAAAATTCTTCCAAAGAATAGAATGCAAATAAATATATACCTCTCTATCTATTATTTTATGTTATTAGAAGGGGATAATTTGCTTAACTCCTCTTAGAATTATATACTGATGTAATAACTGAGAGAGAGTAATTCTGTCATGCCTAAATAACTGGTATCTATAACAATGCGTTATTAGGATATGTGTTTAGTGCTGATGATGACAAGAGTCTCATCTAATTCATCTTGATAATATATTTTAAGTACTGTTTTCATAAATAAATTTTCTGAAAAGTTATTGGCGGGACTATTTCATTAAATTAGTTTTTAATTTTGGAATTTTTGTATTTTATAACGAAATTTTAAGTTATAGATGCACAGATGTACATCTATTTTATCTATGTTATATATATATATATATATATATATATATATATATATATATATATATATATATATATATATATATATATATATATATATATATATATATATATATATATATATATTATAACTGTGTGTAAGACACATATAAATCAAATACTCCAGAATTACACCAAACATGTGATTCTGTATATTTTCTGCTTGTAATTCAATAATGTTAAATAATATTTAGTTTTTAAATATAAATAGAATTGTATAAAATGTTTACAAAAGTTTTAATTATAAATAGTACAATAATTTTACTATATTTTTAAAGATAATGGGAATTTAATACAAATATAATCATATGAAAGAAATTAACGTCACAACCCTTTAAATTTAATTAATATAATTATTTTTGAAAAAACTAGTTTAGAACACCTTAAAACAAATTTCTAATATTTCAAAGGTTTTTTCAAGTGAACATGACAGATTTTTAAATATATAATTAATCATCACTAACAATTTTAAAACTGATATAATAAATTATAGTTTTCAATGTTTATTCATAAGTTATAAAATGTTTTAATATGTAAAAGAGCTGTGCATTTTAATATTTTAAAACATATTCAAACGTAGAATTAAACTTTGAAACTTATGCTATGAATCAAAAATAGAAGCAATAATGCTTTTGGTTTCGTCAAATGTGCTTTGATAAAATGCTTATAAAAAGAACAAGAAAAAGACAAATAAGTTTCAAATTATAATTTGAAATCATGACAGATATCAACTTTAGTTTAGAATTACCATTGATGTTTATTTTACTGGAAAATTAAAAAAAGTATTTATTGGGACATAAATTAGAAAACACATGTAATTCAAAATGTATTATTTCAGAAACGTGATTAAAATAACTAATAATCCTTTAATTAAGTCTTAAGACAATAAATCTAATTTAAAATTTCCTAACCACAGAATTACTAAGCAAACTCTAATTTATTTATTAAAATTCCATAAATGCATTCCTTCGCTGCTATTTTTTAAATTTTACTTTATTATGAAAAGAAGTATTGTTTGCATTTAGACAGATTTGCGAATATATTTTCAAAAATTTTATCACAATTGGGAAATTTATTTATTTTTCGATTTTGAATTAATTTTAGGCTGTAAATAAAAATATATTCGAAAACACATTTAATTTACTCAAAACAAAAAATATATAACAAAAAACTTTATTTTTCCTAGAAACTGTCTTTATATCATGTCAGGTGTTAATGGTTAATAGATAATGTTAAAATTTGTAAACATTTAATAAAACGTATGATATTTACGTGTCTAATTTATATAAAAAATAAATGATTTTAATTCATAATAACAACAAATTAGTATTTTGGACTAAAAATCAAATTTCAAAATTTAAAACAATGTTACATTTTTCATAAAAAATTTATCATCTAATTTTCGTTACAAAAAATAACTTTAAGACACATTTTTGTGTAAAATATTTCTGAAAAAAATTATTATACATCGAACAACCTTAATTTAATACATTCATTTTGATATCAAATTATTTAAAAGTGCTTAAACGTTCTTGTACCTTCAGAAAAATCTCTTCTATACTCAACCAACACACTATAGTTATTAAAGAATTATTTTAGTTGAAAGTGAATATATCTAACATTAATTCATTTTTACTCATTTCAACAACCAAATTCAATAACAACCAAAATTAATATGGTAATGGTATTTTTATACTTCTTTGAAATCAGTTTTAAGTATGTTATTTTCTAGGTTTATAGAGTTTTAGATTGTATATGTAATTTTATATAGTTTCATATTTCATGTGCGTTTACATATTAATGATAAATTAAACAATTTACTGTGTCTTGTATGGTAATCTGATTTATTAAATTAAACTTACACGTGTCACTTGTTTATTATTTCAGTTTTGTCTCATATCATCTTTTTATATTTTAACAAAGTTTGATTATTAAGTTGCTAATTTCAGGAATAACTCTTACTTAAAATGTAAACATCACTTTCGTTTTTAAATGTTGAAGTGAGTTTTAAAAAATAATCTTAAGAGAGAGAAAAGTCAAAATACGGCTTATAAATCTTGAATGGCTTCAAGAATACTTAAAAAATAAATGATGAGAACGATTTCTGAATAAATTTTCCATATAAAAATTCTTCTAAAAAAACGAAACTTTCACGAATCTTGATTGAGCCTCTGCTCAAGAATTCAAGTCATTTTTATCTTACTTCTGTCTACACTTCTAAGGAAATGGCGTGAACTTAAGTTTGAAATCTAACCTTGAATGTAAAATGCGTTTTTACACACTTACACATTACTATCCAAGCGTAACTTGTTTCATATTTTTTTTATTTTAGCTTTCTAAAACGAGATATTTCTGTCTCAAGTAAGATCACAGTGTATTTCCAGTACTAACAAATTCTATATCTCTATACTTTTTGAGAAAAAAAATAAGCTCAAGTTATCAGAAGTTACTGAAAAGAACCTCGAGGCAAAAGAAAGTTTCTCTGTTTAATGTTAAAAAAAATTTTCCTTAATACATTGCACCTTCTCTCAAATATCACTGATGAAAATTTCAACTTTGCGAATATTTTTCTATATTCAAATTTAGCTCAGTTTCTGCGAAATGACAGAAATTATATTTTACATAGTTATGAAGTTTATGGTATTTTGCATTTTTATCATTCAGTCATTAGCATAATTTAATAATGACTTCAGTATTAAATAGCATACAGTTTTTCAGAAACTGCTGAAAAATACGTTATCATTTTTTATCATTATTTGAAACTTTTAATATTTTTGACCTTTCCTAATAGTAAATGTAACAATAATAAATAAGGAAATATAATAAAATTATAAATATATCTAAACATCAAAAACGATTGAATAAAGTATTAGCTGAATATAAATAAAGATATGGCTACTGTGGCTTAGTTTAGAAAGAAATCGTATCTCGCAACCAAAAGGTAGTGAGTTCTATACCGACGCAATCGAATGTCAGTCACATCTGCTAACTTTAGTGCATAAAATAGCTCATGATCACAAGGTCTTTCAAGTGACCAGGTGTCAGGTCATGTCTGCAGGTCTTTTGCTTGGTCCCTGCTTCAAAATTGCCGGGATCGGGGTGACAATCGCACACCCACTAGAGAATTGATCATATAAGATGCTGATACTCCCACCCATTGTGCCAGAATATGGAGCTTAATGGCATTTGAGCCAATTATCTGGGCATCTGAAGTGAATAAATAAATTATGCTTTATCAAAAACTGAAATATAAATTCGTATAAGCAACTAAATATAAGTAACAAAATATCCAGCACTTTTACTTATAAATGTTTTGTTTAAAGGTGGATGCGAGATTCAGAAAAAAAGGTGGGTTATTTATAACGATTAAATTTTTTATTTGAAAGTTATTACGTATAGCGAACTCTGCTTAAGTAATAAATAAAATCAATTTATCACACAACATAATTAGAATATATTTGCATTAAAATAAATATCAATTGTTTCAAAACTTATTCATCATTCTCTATTTATCAAAATACAAATGTGTGCATATATACTTTCCATTAACTTTAAAATATGTAATACACAACATTTCATCTGTATTACAACCTGTATCATTTTAAAAAACAAATACCTTAATTATGAAAGTTACATATATCACCTCATACGAGTTATTGCAAACAGAATTGGGTGATAAAAAATCGTCTAAATGAATAGGGAGATTATAATTTTTAATAAATTAAAATTTTGATATACATTTTAAATACAACATCATGTTAATTCAAAATAAAATATTGTAGCATTCATACAATAAGATTAATTCAAATTGGTAATACAGAACGTTACTCAAACTTTAAAACCATTGAAAATCATTATTTTTTCCTTAAAATTAATTTAACAAAACTGACATACATTTATAGAACACAAAATATTTTTTTAAAAAATTCTCAGTTAAAAAATATATGTTTATGTACACATTTTTTCAAATTCTTTACAAATTCAAAATGTTATTTATTCCTAAATTTAGTAAGACAGTCTGATAAAAAAATGCATATTGTTTAGACCTCATTACAAAAAAGAACTACCGCATCTTCAATATGAATTTATTTACTCAATGAAGTTCCTTTTATTTTAGTAAAAAATTTATTTCCCTTCAAACAAATAATTCATAATAATTTTATTTTCGTTTTCTAACAAGTCAAGTATATTATTATGCTCCTTCATATAAAAAGAATTTTTCTCAATAATTGAAAAAATCTTATTTTCCTAATGAATCATTTTATTGAAATAAATAATAAAATATTCAAACATAAAATAATAAAATATTCTTCATTTCCTTTTCCTTGTCTTCTTTTAAGTTTTATCTAAAATATATTTCCTGAATAAAATGCATATTTCATTACTATTCTAAATTTGACTTTTTGAAATAAAGTTTAAGTACTTGACTTTTTCAAATATGGCCATAGAATTCCATAGGTAAGCTTATAAATACATTTATAATTTTAAATATATAATCTATATTTTTGTCTTACTTTTAAAAAGTTTTCTCTCGGTAATTACTAAGAATTTTTTATATAAATCTATTAATCTTGCGTTGTGAGAAGTTTTCCATCTGCTGATTATGCATGATGGAATTCCGTTGACTTGATGATTTTCTTTAGAAATTTCGCATCTCGCGTTATTAAGATACCATTTTGTCATTTTTTTCCGTCTAAAAAATCTTTGATTCTCATATTATATTTTATCTCAAGTTAATAGCGGGATTTTTCATTAATCATTTACTGACGATGCTTGTGTTTCCTTAATTAAAATTCTGAAATCGAACTATAGCTCCGTTTTCGAATAAGAGTTCAGTATTAAAATGGAAAAGGAGTAAAAAATATTCTTTCTTAAAGGGATTATTAACTGAAAAAGGAAAGCAATTGATCGTTGTTTTGTTAGTATTAAAAATGAAATGTCAGTCTATTTTTTATCGTTATTTAGCTAATGCTTGGTTATGATAAAACAAGTAAAATGCATATTATTGAACAAATTTAAATTATATTAATAAACGTAAAAAACTACATTTCCTTTTTAAATAGGTTGATGCGCATTGTTATGAAAGATTTACTTTCTGAATGATATTTAATTAAACATATGAGTGTACATTCTTCATTAAAAATTATTTAAGAATTTTCAATGCTAATTAGGTGTGTATAACAGTTATAATCTGAGCATTACTTTAAAAAAAAGTTTATTTTTGAGGTTTTCTTAAATTTATTTTATAAGGTTTATGTCTATGTATAATTTATATATATATATATATATATATATATATATAATTTTATAAAATTTAATTACTGCTTGAAATGGTTAAATTTCATAAAAATTGAATTAATATTAAATATTATAGTTGAGTCAAAATTTTTTGTCAATAGATATATGTGCTAAATATTCAGTTTTGTTAATATTAAATATTTCGACTAGAACATTTATTAATTTTAATAACAAGAAATGTTTAAACAAAATTATAAATAATAAAAAGGTGTCCTAAATTCCCTTAATCCATGAGCCTTAAGGGAATCGCTTATATATCATTGTTTAGCAACGCTAATTAATAGTTAAAATGTGCAATGAAGTATACGAGTCATTAAATTGAAAAGAATGACTTGAATTTTTAAAATTATCAAAAGCATGACAAAGCGTTGTCAGTTTTTCGCACAGAAGTTAGATAAAAATATATATATATTTTTAGCTAACTTCTGTGCTATTATATATATATTTTTAGCTAACAATATATCATAATATATTTATTTTGAAAATATGTACGTCTTATGTCGATAAATGATAGTTTAAAATTTATTTTCTTAATTTATGCCCTATTAAATTGCTGAAATACTAATATCTTTTGTAAAAATTATTTAGTTGATAAACAAAGGTTGAATTCTGAATTTTTATTCAATATATTTAACTCAAATTAGTAAAACAAATTTTCAAAGCAAAGTTTGATAAAATGTGCATCATATAGTATTATTAATTAATATTTCATTTGAATTCTCTAAGCAAGATATGATTAATAATATGATCATAACAGTGACTGAAATTTATTTTTTAAAATATAAAGTAAATTAAAAATTAGTATGTGAAACAACCTTTTGTAGTATTGTTCAATTTATTTCAAAGAAATATACTTAAGAAAATTAGACTTAAGAAATCTTTATTAAAAAATATTATAAATATAAAGTTTATTAGGAAGTTTAGGAATACAGTTGTTTGTTCACTTTCTTTATTATTGATTTATGATAATATTTTAATTAGTTTCAAGTTATTATATATATTTCATATGTATTAATTTATTAACAAATTCCAAATATATTCGCCACTAATTAAACACCTTTTAAAATTCTCTGAATTAATTTATAGTTAAAAAGACAGATACATGATATTTGAAAACAATCGCAAAGATAATTACATATACCATGGGCATTTAAGTGAAAAATATATTTAATAAGTGCAGTAAAATAGTATAATGACAGGAAATAAATTTTTCTTTATGTATCGAGAGGAGAAATTCAGTTTCTTTGTTTATTTAAATACAAAATGTGTCTCATAGTACCTATTAGTACCTCATAGTACCTATAACATTGTGGGTTATTGGTCTCTGAATTAGTGATGAACCATTTGTTTTTAAAGAGCGTATATCAAGAATATGAAGTCAGAGGAAATAGTTTTAAACACGTGCGAGGAAATCAGCATTAAAAACAATTAATTTGATACTCCTTAATTTCATGTATCTATTTCAATCATTAATAAACAGAAATAACATTGAATTCGAACTTAAAAACTACTACCTGCAGTAGTTTGTATTATACCATAGTTACAAGTGTTCTTGAAATAAATCTGTTAAAATGTAGAATGTAAAATATTTAACTATTTTTCAGTGACTTGTGGATCTGACAGGATCCGATATTCAGAGGAATAAACACCTTTTAAAAAATATTTATTTTATATTAGAGAAATGGCTATAAGTGCTTTTGTAAGGAGAATTCCCTACGTTATATCCATGAGGGGGGTCAAACATATTGAATTGCCCTTGTTGCTAATTGCTCTTCTATATCCAGTCATTTCACTTATTAACTTTCAACTGCACATAAATATTCAATATAGTTTGGGAAAATAAATATTGTGAATATAGATATAAAAATAAATTGTTATAAAGACAAAAATATATTTACATTAGGAAAGAGAAAATTCAAAAAAGAGTGCTCATAAGATCATATGCTGATGTCAAATGAATGAATACAATCATATTTAATTCCGCTTATGAATTATACAGCTTATAACTGCAATTGCAAATTAAAATATTTATCACATTAAAGCAGTGTTAAATTCTGCTCCTATTTCAAAAATCAGTACCAAGTTTAAGCTGCAGAGTATTCAGATTTAGCGCAATAAAACATTATCGAAGTCGAATATTTTTGATAACGTTGAACATTTTGAGGAAGTTTTTCCTTAAACATGGAGGTAAACCATATATATTTATCACAACGACAATGTTCAGCACATAAAGAATAGTAAATGTAAAGAATGTTACCGAAGTGTATTTTTATGCTGGTATATACTCAATAACATTCTTTTTGATGAATATAATAATAGTGGATAGCACAAATGAATTTTAGAGTATTTCTATTTGAGAAAGAACAGAACACACTTGGGTTTGAAGTGTCTTACATGTGTCCAAATTTTAGCACTTGGGCAAATGTTTTATTTGAGAATGTGAGCATAGAATGGAAAAGCCATGCATAACAGTTTTTAAACATAAAATTTTCTAAGAGAAATGCCTAAGGGTCCATAATCTAGAAAAGTCGTTCAACGCAGTTATATTGAGAAGGACATTAAAAAGTAATAAAAGATTTGAGAAAATCCAATATGATACCATTCTTAAATCAATAAAAATAATAGTATATCAATAAAAAAATTCTTTCCAATTTATCGTTATATCAAAATAAAATAAGGAGCGTCATATTAAGGATTAGATAAATATATATTTCAATATGATTCAAATTTACTCATTAAATTTTCCATTATTGATTTATTTTTAGAAGCATTTGAAGCTATACATTTAAGAAAGATGCAAAATTGAAATGGTTCCTGGTAACCAATAATTTTTAACACAAACCTATTATATTTATAAATTATGCTCCAACGTGAAATACATACCATTACGGAAATATCTGAAGATAGTTTTGAGTGACTGCACTGTCAATTTTCCAATTGGTATTCCCTCAATTAGATGCGTTAAAAGAGACGTCAATATAAATGATTAATTAACTTGAATAATCATTATGGGTAATTTCCATTCAGTTGAAGTATAGAAGTCTTCATCACGGAGTTCACTTAACTCAATATATGATTGATCATGAATAATGCAAGCTGACAACTATGCTCTGTCACCATACAAGACAGCAAATTATTAAGAATAATTAGGTTTACACATACAAATGTATGCATTACTAAATTCTCATACTTTAATTTTATTATTCGCAATAGTTATTAATTATATCATACATTTTATAATTATATTATACTATATATAATATAACAAATAATAATGTTAAATAATATCGATATGTTTTTAATTATGCATTTCTTCATACTAAGTATCAATATAATTTCGCTTTTAAATAAAATTATATTATATTGGTAAAATTATATCATATAATTCATAATTGATATAATATTTCCATAATATTACTTTAATTCTCCAAACATGTTTATTATTTTACATTTTTCCAAATTAAAGAAATTATATTGAATGTATGTAAATTTAGTTTCATTTTTGCTTAAGCAAATGCATTGAAGCTACATTATTTATATAAATTTAAAGAAATATATATTTTTTCGTCAATTTCAAAGTGAAGTGTAACAATAAAATTTTCTTAAGTTTGATAGCATTTTTCCTTATAAAATGGTACTATGCATAGCCATAATTATAATAAAATCTTTAAATGTGACAGCGTTCGAAGTGTTTTAAATTATAAGGCTTTTGTTATTTAAATACTTATTGAAATTTATTGAATAAGAGAATGAATTTATGATTATTAATTTGCTTTTCTAAAAAATGCTTAAATAATTCATAAAATGTTTAAATGGAAAATAAAATATTAAATGAAAAATTCAAAGTATAATGCATTTAATGTATTGAGCTATGTATTATTAATTCCTTAATGGGACGTATAAATTCGCCGGCATGCATCTTAAGTAAAATGGAATCGTGTTTGCAAATATAATTGCTTTCAGTTTAAGTTACGGATCTAAATTGCAAACCTTCTCATTTTCCTCACAAATGCCAGATCCTTTGAATTAAATGCAAATGACAATTTCATTCTACAATGAGTTCATACAATGTCTTGTTGCCAAACAAATTATACTTCAATGAAATATCTAACGAATCAGTTGGCATCCAGCTTTGCATTTCGCTTCTCCTCATTTCTATTCTCTCAATTAACAAAATTTTAAATCCATTTTACAGGATGAAAACACTTAAAAATAATATGTTTTTAATATTTACTTTTAATTTACATCAGCACTTATTGTGAGACTATTTTATTTCATTTTATTTTTATTTTTTATCAACCTTTGTGTTCTTTAAGCAACTCCCTTTCAAACATTTATTAAATTAAAGATGCCGTTTTTTTTTAAGAATAATAATCCTCTCAGAAATTATTTGAAAACACAATCATGTAAGAAAAATATTAATCATTTAATCTGCCATACGTATGGACTCAATTTATATTTATTCAGTAAAAATAATTAAAAATAAAACTCAACTTTTCACATTTCTAAGCTGAAAATAAAAATTAAATATCATTAAATGAAAATTGAAAGCTGTGTTCATGCTTAAACGAGTAACCATTACATTAAAAAGTAAATTCAACTCAAAATTTTAAAATTTTCATATGATATTAATATTAGAAATATCTTAATATAAAATTTTCTTGCATTTCCACAGTTTCCATTGAGGAATTCATAGTTCCGGAAGTAATTAACCAATTATCAATCACTAATATACTTTAAAAATCTTATAAATATATTCATTGTCTTATATTTATTTCATTTAGTTACAAATAATTAGATAATCTGTCATAAGATTTAAATATAATAAAATTGACATTTCTTAAACTATTATGACAAGTTATTTGTAATGGTAACGGAATACTTCTTAATAATACATAAGAATGCACTAAGCACTAAATGACGTACATTAATTCATGAACAAACACAGTCAACCTGGACATACAAAGGCAGCGAGCTAAGCACATAGCATAGTGAACAATATATCTATCCTCTCTTTACGAGGCTTCTTTCTTTCTGTAGCTTGTACATTAAATATAACGTATGACTTGACTTTGTCATCCGATAGGTTTCTGTCTCTGTGTTAATATCACAATCGTGTTTTTCATACCAGCCATTCCTTTTCCTTTTACACAAAACTCAGGAAATGGTAGAAAAGCAGTGAGAAAAATAAATAAAATGAATCACTTTGTAGATTTCTGGGCCTCTCAATCATTGGTATTGGAATTACTTCTTTACGTAGCGACTTCAGAAAATAAATTCAAGCAATCAAATTGAACATGAAGCTAGCGTAGGAAATGGCAGAACTTTACGAGCTATCAAGCTTAGAAAAAGGTCTTTTCCTACCCGAATTTTATTTTTACTTTTTTCACATTTTTTGACGTGATTTTTTCTCTGCGCACTTGGATGTCATCGTCGCAGATTGAAAAAAAAAATTAAATTGATAGATCTGGTGATGTGTTATATTTTTTTGCTCGTTCTTTCAGAGGTTGTTAGGTGCTTCTTCACCAAAATTTTAGACCGATCGGGTTTCGAATTTATTGTCTTTCGTCAGTTGTACTTATTTTGAGCTTTTTTTACTGCTAAGGGGAGACAAATATGTTTTAAAAATGCTTTTCATGATAACGGGTGGTCACATGATAGGTGCAGTTTATAGCTGTATTTATTACAGCTTCCTTCCTTAATATTTTATCCGTTTTTATTTTAAGGCGGGAATGTCAGCTGTAAAGATTGAAGATATTGTCTCGGATACTAAACAAGAAACTTTACAGAATTGATTTTTATTACTCCTTTTGCAAGTTATACTTTTGATCTTTTGACCTTTTTTCGTTTTACTTCTTTTGGTTTACAGATTGGTTTACTACATTAAAAAATGCTTTCATATATGAATCGCAAAGCTATTTTTAAATTTATATTGGTATTTTGACCTATGATAATAAATACAAATTTATATTTGTAGTTTCTGTCATATATTTTTGAAATGTATTAAGATTTCTTTGAAATATAAAATGTTAAAATTATTTCTATCTTACATATTTTACTTTTAAAAATTTCTAATTCCCAAAAATAGAAAGTGTAAGGTAACGGTTAACGGTATTAGCTAGTAACATTTTCATTACTGCTTAATTTCATTGTAGCATCCTTGTATTTTTTTGATAAAAATGAACATGGGTAAAACTGTACAGATTTATATTAATAATAATTTAACAAATTTGGCATAAATTAACTTCATTTGATGTAGCCCATAGTACTGTAATACTTTTTTGAAGTAGGTTAAAATTAGAAAGAGAGCATTAAAACAAAAATTATAATACACAACTTTAAAATATACATAATGTAATTACTAAACATTTTTAAATATCCTGATCTATTTTATCAATAATACTCATTTATAAAAACGGAGCTAATAGGAACACTTTATTTTTTACGCTAATTATATAAAAATTATAGAAAAAAGTACTGGCTCTTGCAACATATGCTATATTATTGATATACAACATTCATATATATAGAACATTCTTAAACACTGAGTGTATTCAGCATATGAATATCTATTTTTAACTAGTACTCACGAATTCTTAACTTCTCGTTCTGTTTATTAATGTAATGCACATGTGTATATTGACAAAGTCAAGTTAATTTAGCTTCATTTGTTGTTCTTTCAAATATGAGATGCAAAAAACTGAAATACGAAAACCCATACCTAATAATAGCTCGTTTTTCTGCTACCTTAAAGAGTAAATGCAGTTAGGCTTAACAAAAGAGAAACTATTGAGTAACAATATCCTAAAAATTTATGACATTTCCAAATATAACAGATGAATTTGCTATCTTGAGAATGTATTGGCTATTTCCTCCTAGTAAAGCTCCTCTCAACAAAACAAAATTCTTCTCAGTCCTCTGTTATTTTCTATCTACATGTTTCTTCTCCCGTTTAGATATCGTTTTTTCACTTTCGCACGAAGAACTTGTCATTGGGAATCCATAGAGCGATTTACAAAAATCTTCAGCTATACGTGGTCTGGATAAAAGGGACATTCAAGAATCTCCTATTAAAAGTAATTTCTCAACCGGAACATTTTTTTCCCTTCGAACATCCGTTTGTTTTTGGAATTTTTCAAATGAAAACGGAAGAAATCTTTTTGATGACATTATTTATAATACTGAATCTCTTTGATTAAAAAGGAAATTCTAAATTTTTGAAATCCTATTATCAGTTAAGAGAAAAATTAAAATTTTGAAATTTTAGGTCGCTTCCAAATTTAAATAAATTGTCAAATAAATATCCCTTAAATGAATTTACAGCCTTTTTCGCAGAGCATTGGAACTTAGCATCATATTAACCACTGATTAAATAAATACTTCAATAAATGTAATAATTAAGGTTGTTTATATGTACATCAGTTTTACTTATATTGCTTTTTTAAGTTTTATTAATAAAAATATATGAAAGAATTATACGCACTTCTAATTAAGCTCTATCAATTTTTCTATTGCGATGGCAGAATATCATTAAAAATTATCATGAACGAAATGGAAAAATCATATAGTTGTATAAGATAGATTTTTATAATTTTGACTACTAAAAATATTTCCTTACTTTGAAAAATAACTAAATATAACTTGGTAAAAAAACTTTTATTGTTAAACAATTTTTTTAATTTTAACTATTAAAAAATTTATAGAAATAGTTCGGCATATACAAGGTGATTATTGAATACAGGGTTCCTAACTATACAGAGCTCCTATACTATCATACTATATACAGGTGCTCCTAACTATCACACCATTCACAAAAAGTGAATGAAATTTTGTCATAATGGTATATTGAGGTATGCGCTCAAGAATTATATGGAGACAACAGTGTCACTCTAACAGTTACGGAAAGTTTCAAAAGTATCAAATGGCAACACCATGCATTTTGTATTGGTATGTGATGTCCATAGTGAAAAACCCTAAATAGAGCATTCGAATTGCAATTGTAGTATGAAAATCTCGGTAGATAGGCTAAAAGTGAAACGCACACAACCGATAAGGACGGAGAAGCGGCATAAAATAAAACATTTTATTGTGTTTCACAAATTCTACATGATTTCTTTCACACATCATAAGATTTCGTATGCAGCTGATGGTGGATAGCACTTCAGCACGTACCATAACAATAGGAATCTCTTGAATCGCAGTTCTAATGACATCTTTCAAATTAGATGCAGTTTGGATTTCAGATATCCCTACAGCCAGAAATCCATTGGTGTGATATCAGGAGATCTTGGTGGTCACGGAAACGGGAAATGATGGGAGATAACCCTGTTACCAAACTGTTGATTTAAGACACGTTTGACTGAAGACCCTATATGTGGTGGAGCACCATCTTGCTACCACACAACTTCAGATGGAACATTTTACCATTGTAATGCGGGAACATTTGACAAGTTAACATGTCCAGATAGTGAGCACTAGTTACTGTTCACGTTTGCAGATCACTCTTAGGAACCTCTTCAAGAAAGTAAGGGCCGAAGATGAGCGTACTCGTTTTACCACACTACACAGTCATTTTTTCCTCGTCTAATGGACGTGCAAGCACATCATGGGAATTATTCCCTGCCCAGTGCACACAATTTTTAGAATTCATGTTACCAGTTAACGAGAAATATGCCTCATTTGTTTACAGAATGCGTAAATGCTAGCTATTATCCTCATTGTACCGGATAAGGAGTTGATTCACAAAATTCAGTCGTAACTGGTATTCTCCTGCATTTAACATCTGAGTATGCTGGAATCAATACGGAAACATGTTTAGAACAGAGCGCAAAATCTTGCACAAAGTTGAATTCGGCACATGCAAGGCATGTGAAACACCACGTATACTTGCGGCACGAACTGTGCTTATCGTCTGATGATCTTCTGCAACAGCTTCCACAGAAATGGAAGGTCGTGCAGACTGAAGTTGATCGCATGTGCAATCAACTTCTTCAAATTTAGGAATCAAGTCCCGTGCAGCTTTGACAGTGCACGGCCCTCGCCGTAATCCATGGTTTCTGTTGTAAACACTCTGTCTGATTTCTGTATGTCTGGGCCATATTGTCCTTTCAGGTAATAAACTCTTATGATTTCCGCATGTTATTTCCCTGAAAGCGGTATTTTGTTCAGAATGGAAGAAAGCAACTTACGCGGCTCGCATTTCGTTGTGCATTTCCTTTCACCTAGCGTAACGACACCAGTCATGACTGTGTCTTAACGAACCCGAAATTGGCCATTCTTCTTTTCGTTTTGTGGAGGACTAATCAGGCTAGGATGTTAGCAGAAGAAACGGTATGACATAAATGAAACGAACATTAATGCTCTTGTACACGGAAAAGTCTTTTTTACTTTTTCTTTGCCTAGTTCTACGGATTTTCATGCTACAGGAACATTTCGAAGCTATTTAGTGTTTTTCAATATGGAGATCGCATTCCAAAATAAAAAACTGGGTGTTGTCATTTGAAATTTTCTCCTTATAACTGTAACTGCTTAAGTGACACTGTTGTTCTCCATATCATTCTTGAGTGCATACCACAAAATTCCTTATGCCAAAATTTTATTCAGTTCCTATGAAGGGTAGGATAGTTAGGGGGCCAAATGTCGGGAAAGTTTTATTTTTATAATCACTCTGTATAACATGATTGCTTTTCAACAAGCTGAATCATTATTATAAAATTCTCTATTGTGTTTAATAATAGTCATTAAAGAATATCTGTGATATTCCTCATCATAAAGTTATGATTAGAATGCTTAGACCAGATGCTAAAATATTTTTAAAATTTAACTTTCAAAACATTTTAAAAAGCATGGAAATAAACACTAAATAATTTTAAAATATGAGTACCTGATTCATAAGATGCTAAGTAAAGTATGATTACTCAATAATTCAGAATATGATTAAGGATAAAAATGCATACTATGATTTCAAAAATTGCTTCATGAAATAAATAATTTTGGAAATGGTATTTTAATCTATGAAAATAAAATAAAAGTAATAAAATATACATTATTTTTGAATATGAGTTTTTCAATTGTTGGGAATTAATTTCTTAATATAAATAAAATGTGCTACAAACTTATTAATAGTATCAATATTGACATTATAATTCAGACTGCTCGATCAGACGTTTTTTGACACAGCTATAATAAGAAAAGGAAATTTTGTCATCCATTCATTTTTTAATTACTCAAGATAACGAGTTAATTAAATTTCTGTACGTAAGATTCATTTACATTAAAAAGTTAATTTTTTGCAAAAATAAACATTCAACCGTTTTTAGTTTCTCATTCACTATTAAAAAATGCTCCATCTTTCATTTTAGCTACTGTAGTTTTGTAAAGAGCATATATTTAAAATTAAATTTTGAATAGATGAATTTTTTAATATAAGGTATGGAAGGTGATTTTTTTTATATAAAAATGACGTTATATTTGTAAAAATTTTTATCTTATCCATTAAAAGAGTATATTTAATGTATATATAAATATTGGAAAAATAAACACGTGTCTTTAATTTGAACATTTGCTTACACATTCTCAGATATGATGAACCAAACTACACAAAAGAAAAACATTGTTCAGACAAATTTTTGCAAAATCTAAATTTATAAATTTTTAAAGTTCCTAATGAAGGTGAATATATTTAAAGGCATATTTTTAGATCTGTTTTAACACATATTTGTAGTAAAATTTTATTCCAAAAAAATTTCAATATGCACATTAAAACTTAATTTAAGCAATATAAAGAAAAAAAATATATTTAGTAATTATATTTTCTTTCCATAACAAAAAATACCAATGATAAAAATCGACCCTTATTTTAACCGAAAATAAATACATGTCCATAAAATAAGGTTAATCCAGAAGCACACGGAAATTGAGCACGAAAAAAGCCACCTTTATGAATATCACGTACATGATAAAGCATTATATGCAAATTACATTAAAATTCCTAATGATGTCAAGCGTACGTCACGATAACCAGAGCGTAAGGGAGAGGTATATAATGACTTGTGGCAAAGTAAGAAACGTATTCACAATCAGTCAGTATGGCGCTCAGTCCCACGACCTCAAAGGTATGACACAAATGACGCATGTGAATGATGTCTTACGTGGTAAAATTATCACCGTCTTGGAATGCGGGCGTACGCAGATGGCAATAGCTGAAGAATTTGGAATTACTCAAATGTCATCGCTAGTCTATGGCAACGATTCGAAGATGGTGTAAATGTTAGAAGATGCAATTATTGAGGTTGCCCCCGAGTGACAACTCCGAATGATGACCGGTATTTGACAACTACCGAATAAAACAGAAGAAGCACAGCACAGGACTCATCACGTCAGCTATAGTTAGCCACCGTTTGGGTGATGATAGTTTAATATGCTCGCTCACACGTCTGCCAGATGTGTTCCACACACGGCCTCTCAATATCGCCAACGGTGAGCCTAGAGTAGACAACATGCAATGTGGACACTGTCACAGCGGGTTTTCGTTATGTTTTCCGTGTAATCGAGATTAAGTTTGAAGTCCGCTTCAGTGGAGAACGTCAAGTATCCAGTATTACCAAGACAACATCATTGAACGCCTACGTTACGTTGGTGGGGGAGTGCTCGTTTGAGAAGACACTATACTGCGCTTTAGAACAGGTCTTCATGTTCAAATCAGAACCATGGAAGATCAAATTTATTTACATATCATTCAGGAACAACGTGTTCCTTTGTTTAGGGGTATCGTGGACGCTGAATTTGTACAATTTCTACTCTATTTATGAAATTTTTCTTCTGAAAAATTATAGTGGTTTATCTCTAAACTATACATAAAAGTTTTCTATACATATAACTATACATATAACTTATTCATTATAACAATTTTCTGGATAGCACAATCTTTTGCTGTGGTCTGACGAGAAGTACCGCATAAATTTCGCGGAATAAATATTTTGGCGGTAAATTTTGTTTTTAATTTAAGGGGTGAAATTAAATTTTATTTAATTACCTAAAATAAATGTTACTTGAATAATCGTAATTATATTATTGAAATGTATTGATTGACAACAGAATTGTATTAACAATTTTTTACAAAAACAGATATACATTTTAATATGTTTATCTGTTTTATCAACAACTGTTTTAATTCTTCATTCACTACTAAAAGAACACTTCATCTTTCTTTTTCGCAACCAAAATTATGTAAGGAGAATATATTTAAATCAAATCTTTGAATAGCATAGCCAAATATTTGTGTGGAAAAATCAGCTTTTTCTAAGAAATTACTTGTTGCAAATATATTTACTAAATTAGATTATATAGTATTACTTTCATTTCTTTTTATATTATTAGTTTCAATTAGAAAATTTTCAGATATTGGTTCTTAAATTTTTTAAAAATGAATAAGTCAAAAAATAGAATTATCTTTCCTTCAAATATTTTGATAAAGGTATCTATTTCTTTAACAATTCAAAGTAGTTATTTTCAAATTTATCTTTCATCAGTCTTTATCCTATTCTTATATTCTTATTTAACGGTATTTCATTATGATTCAAATGTTACAAATACTGAAGAGAGAAATAGTAAAATATTTTAAAAACAGTTTTTCCACATGAAAAAATATAAATTACACTGTTAACTAAATTGAAGAAATATTTAAATTGAATGTTTTACTGGAAAAAATAGAACAAAAAGAAAAGATTGGGTTTGAAAATTAAAAATGCTGAATGTGTATGTCGCAGATAGTACATTATTGAAAAGAGGCAATTTCAGGGGTTAAAAATTCTTTGGGAGACAAAAATTATGCAGTGAAATAAATTAATATTTTCGCTTAAGAAATTACGAAAGTAATGCGGAAAAAAAATCAGCTTAAATCAGGTTTGAAAAATTATTTTAAAGAAATGTAGCTTTTTAGAATTTAAGAAAATATATTTTTATTTTTATACTCACGAAATGTTATTAACCATTTGTATTTCTGCAACCATTCTTGACATAAAGTACCTACAGTAGAACAATTTTTCAGTGGTTTAATTTTTTTAAACGAGAACCGTAATTTGTTTCTATACATTAATAACTATAGCAGCTTACTCCATTTTAATTGGCAAGCAAGCTCTATAGTTTTATAAATAGGAACAAACAGGAAAATTATTTTTGGAACATACAGGGCATTAAATATTAAATTCATTTAATATAAAAAAACAAATTTCCTCGTTTAAATTTAACAGCAAGTGTAAGTTTAACTTAATAAAGATATAATACTGCTAAATATATATGTTATTATATTGTTGGAAGTATATATTTACGAATAAAATTGAGGAAATATATATGATTGTTGACTTTTCGGAATATATATCGCGTGCCTATGAATACCCATAAAATATTTTTAATTAACGATTAAAATGCAATAAAATTTAAATTAAAAAAACAAAAGTTTGCTTTATTTTAATATGCTTAGCAAATATTTCCTAAGAAAAAGTATTTTTTCAACAAAATAAAAAGTTTCGAAAAGCTAGAGAAGCTGTTCAAATGTAAATGTAAGCTATTTAATTAATGAACAAGAAATCTATTTAAAGTTGAAGAATTATACTTTAAAAAAAATCCCTTGTTAATTCACATTAATGAAATTTGAGAAATCCATTTATGAGAAGGAAGATATATTATGTAGCGTTATAGTGTATCATACTTAATCAAGTACATTGTACTATTACAAGAATATCATCATATATACCGAATATTTCCAAGCACTTACACCCATGAAAATAATGACCTAGTTAACTTAATTATTCAGAACTGAATTTATTCATACAAATCCAGCACATGTTCACAAATTATGTGCATGTTCTCAGATTAAATACATATGCATTTATTTCAAAACTAAAATGAGAATGTCTGAAATGAAAGGAATCTGAAGGAAATTTTATAAGAGTTAAGATAACAAAATAAATTTTTGCATAACAATAAAAAATATAATGAATCTTAATCAATGAGAGATGGTGTTTGATTTCTAAATTGTACAAACTGTGTGAACATTACTCGGCAGATAAATAATAGATATCTTATCAGCTTTTAGGAATTCAAAACGCGATACACCCAAACGATTTAACTACCCAATATTCACATCTAAAATGTATGTCTATAACATGACATAATATGGGGCCGGGGAGGTCTGGTTGGTTAGGGCGTCGCTCTCATTATAGGAAGGTAGTGAGGTCGAATCCCGGCTAACTCAAGATCGGTCGTGTTCCCTAAAGGTGGCTGGGGCATCTTAAAATTGAGTGTGGTCGCAATGTCCTCCAAGTGAAATGATAACTCTGGAGTGGCAGGTCAAGTATTTGGGTCTTCTGCTTGGTCCTGTTTCAAAATCACGAAGACTCCACCCAACTGCTTCTATCTAGTTGGTAGAGCCTAACTCAAGGTCAGGTACAGGTAAGCATGTTGGTGCAACAGCATGATATAATATTGAAATGCAGCAGAAACTATACAACTGATTTAACCATTTATAAATTTATATTGCTTATTGCAATTTCAAGTAACTAAAACACAAAGTAAATTTACATGTATGAACAATAGTAAATATATTTACATTAATCATAGTTGATTATAAATTCATTTGATAAAAAGTGAATTATATATATACATTTATTATATTGTTAGTTTTGTTTATAATATCATTGAAAAAATTTAAATAGCTTTCAAACTCGATTCAAACATTTTATTTGTTTATCAATCAGAAGCAATGGGCTAAGAATTGACTTGAAAATTGAATAATTTTACCACACACACATGTTTAATTATACAGTAAAATCTGAATATTTGCCACTGAATCGTGATATACTTTATTTGGAAAATTGAATATATATTCTACCATCCATACTTCTTAATAACAATTGCAAGTTGAAAATACAATAAAAATAGGTAATAAATATTATAATTTAAAATGATATAATAATTTCCAAAATAATATGTATGTTTAATATTCAAATGATATAATTTCCTTATTTCTTTAGATAATAATATTACCTGTAATATCATAAATTTAATATTCTAAATTTTGTTGGCTTAAATTTCCTAGACTGCTGTATGCAGCAAATAATTTCAAAAAAATTAATGTTGCATACAGCAATCTGCAAGTGACTTAATGGTGAAAATACGTTATTGGAAAAGGATCCAAACTAAATATCTTTTTATTATAGTAGTTCAATCTTTCCAGAGAAGGATCTAACATGAATTTAGATTAATCCTAAAATTTAGTCAACTGGAAATTTCGCTGAATACAGTTAGAAGGATTCTGTTAATACCTATTTATATATACATTTAATAATACCTCTTGATAAACTTATTACATCCTTCTTCTTACAAATAATGACGATAATCAGAGATAATTATTTACTAGATCATTATTTATTATATTAATTTAAGTACTAAAATGATTTTTAAGTATTGCATAGTTTACATAATAAAAAGCTTATGCTTCCTACCTTTAAACTAGTAGTTATACCGGTTTGAAGAAATTTGTTTATCATTATGGGATTTTCATGTATTAGTATTTTTTAAATTTATTATTATTAAGAAAAGCAGTAATTAAAAATCAGCTTTATTTTCTAACACATGTCTCATTTTCATTCTAACATGAATACTTCTATATAATTTATCACTATTATATTCATTAATTTCAATATTTTTTTAATTTAAATAACCAGAATGACATATGAAAATAAAATTACATTTGTTATAATATTATTTATTAATATTTTTAAAGCATCAAAACTCTTATCATGTATATTTAGTAGTTATTAAAAATATAATAAACTATAAAACATCAGCAATTGTTTTATTCGTACAGAGCTTAAAGTGTTATATTATGCATGAGTTCAATTTACTTCAAATTTCACTAGTTGAATTATATATATATATATATATATATATATATATATATATGTGTGTGTGTGTGTGTGTGTGTGTGTGGAGGTGTTTATGTGCTTTTATGTGCTTATATTACGATTTATATGACATTTCTTACAATGTTACGTTTTTATAAATATTAGAATAGTCATTTATCAAACAAACTACAAAATAAAATAACAACAATTGTTTTATTTGTATTGCTCTAAAAGTATAATGTTATTTATGAATTGTTTCATTCTGTAATTGTCATTTTTAGATTAATATTTATTTATTTTTAGTAGAAAGATATTTTTCTGTATTAAATTAAGCTGATTATTATTATCATTTATATTAGAATTTAAAAATCCTTTTCAACATTGTTTTAATTTTCAAGTAAAAATTTAATAATTCACAGATTTTAATCAATTTTCATAAAATTAATAAATTGTATAATTATTTTTTGTATTTCTTTTAGCTACAAATTTATGGATACAATTCTGATCTATTCAGCAACTTTTCTGAAGCGTTAGCTTTGTGTAGAAGTGACAGCATAGTAGCTATAGCAGTACTTATACAGGTAAATATTAAATTTAGTTATCAATTGCAGGTTATATATATTTTGATTTAGTCATGACAAAATATATAAAAACACTTTTAGTTGTTATTTACTTCCTATTTTTATATCTCACAATCGGTTAAAAAAATATCAAAATAAAACAGTGTAATAAATCATTCATAACCGGTTTAAGACTACATGTAGTTTTAAAAGTACAATGTAAAAGTGTAAAAATGAATAAAAATTTGATTAATAGAAAAATGAAATTCTGAGTAATGAGACGTTCAAAACAATTCGTTTTTAGTTACAATAATAATAATTATATATATATATATATATATATATATATATATATATATATATATATATATATATATATATATATATATATATATATATATATACTGTACTGTTTGATAAAAATACAAAAATAGAAAATAATACATAAAAGTGCAAAATTAAATGTGAAATTAAGACACAAACATATTGGATATATAAATGAAATTCGAAGAAAAATGATATCTATTTTTTTCAAATACAAAAAACAAATATCAAGTAATAAAACTGTAATTTTTTTATCCACATCGATGTTGGTATAATTTAAATCTTATTTATTAATTACAAATATCATAAAAAGTGTTATCGAAAAGCCAATTAATGAGTTTTTAACCTAACTTTAATTTTTTTATTTAAGGGAAACTATGATTGCAGTTTTAAATTTAACTTGGGGCAGTAAAACTATATTCCACAAATAACACACATTTTATTAGTGAATATAACTTTAATATGATCCAATTGCATTATATTCATAAATTCATATTTTTTAAGCAAAATGGCTGTCGGAACAAAAAAAAATATAATGGATATTGTTACAAAATATTTAGCAACTTATTTTATCTTTATTACCCAAACAAATAATTATGTTAATAAGAGGCAATAAAATATTATATTATTTATTATGAAATGCGTGATATACATTAAAAAATTATACAGTCGAATTATCGGCAAGTAATGTAAATAAAAACTAAGCTTTAATAACTCAACTAAAAAAATTCAATTTAGCACTTTATCACTGAAATTTAAAATTACACTATTTACATTCTATCACTTCTTTAAAAATCTTTATGCAATAAATCTAGAAATTAGATTTTAATCAAAATATTAGTCAATATATTTACCATAAGTAGATTTATACTTAAATTGTACTATAATTGTTTTTTATTTTACTATAATTGAACTATTACTCATTTTTCAGGCATTATGAAAATTTTCTTATTTAGTCTTACCTAAGTTATTTGTTGTTTTAATAAATTTAACGCTTTTGAAGTGAATATATCATTTTCAACATGTACTTATGCCTCTATAACAAAAAACATTTTTAGAAGCATATATAAACGAGAAACTGTGCATTCTAACTCGAAGCTGCTTATGATATAATATGATGCTGTTGGATATTTATGGTTAACGCAAATATTATAAATTGATGATTTTACCCTATCTTCTGCAAAGTAAAACAAGTACATTATGTTCATATATTTGCTGTTTAACAATAAACAAGTTTACAAATTTGAGATATACATTACAATCAGTTTAGTCAGATATATTAAAATAACCATATAAAGGTATAGAAACTGTTAAAATCAGTTACATAAATTTAGAGACTGTGAAAAGTAAATTAAAAAAAAATAAAATTGTTCATCCTTGGAATGTTTTCCTGATAATTATTTAATCAATGAATTCAGCATTCATACTCTGATTTTCTCAGTCATTTTACTAATTTTTTGAATGCAATTTAGTATTAAATTTTCTTTAACAGCCTGTGCTCCTTATTATTTAGCCAACCGCAATAATATCCATTTACAGCATTCACGAAATTATTATCTATAAAAATCTCTGAAATCAATAAACAAGTATCTTAGCACACTACACAAAAATTAAAATTTAATATTCAATTGTTTTGAAATAAGAAACCATTATTGTTAAGGTATGTAAAAAGTTACGTAAAAAGTTTGGTATTTAGACTACTATTCAATGTGTGATTGAATTTTTTTTATTGAATGAGGCATTCCGTTTTACCAAAAGAATTTTATATTATCCATTTTATACTTACCATTAAGAATTTTTAGTCAATCGATTTTGTAGCTCACAGCAGCTGTAATTATGTAAAGAAACATATTCTGTCAAAAGCACATTGAATTAGGAGACTGATTATGAAATTTGATATTTTTAATAGTATAAAAATATATTTTTCTAAGACCAATTACATAGTCTAAAATCACATTTTTGTAAAGTTTTTGACTTTGGAATTTTAAACTAATAACTGGCGTATATTTTACGAGTAACATTATTTTATTTAACTCTATAAATACTAAGATATTTGAATAATAATACACAGCACTACACTTCAGTTTTTCATAGTGCTTTTCAAAGAGAATGCAGCATTAATCAAAAATGCACATACAGTAGGTATCAATTAATTCTACATTCATTAAAATGTGGTATATTTGAAATTCATAAAATCACTCAACTTGAATTCTTCTGCTGAAAAAAACTGTTGCTCTCTTTTGATAGTAATAAAATGGATTCTTACTTCGCAGAATCATAATACTTTATTCAAAGACTTTGATCCTATTTATTAAATGTAGAAGCATGTCCTTCAGCCTGTGGTAGAAATGACCTCCAAACCAACTTCTTCTGGTGAAAGTCAGGAAGCTATCCCTAGCATGTCTGACTTTCTGACCAGATGGGACTGTTTCAGCAAGACCCTATCTGCTAAAAATGTCATACGCAAGAGGAAACGGCAGAGCATATCATTTACGAATGCGAGGCTCTTGCCCTCCCTAGATTAACTTCTTCAGGCATCATCCATACTAGAGAGTTACACCTAGACTCCATTAAAGGGTTATCGGACTTTATAAATAAAGTGGGTGACCCGAGCAACTGGAACTAGGAAACATTGGGTTTGGAGTTAATGGTACAAAATGCTGATAAAAGCAGAGGTGCCCAATGACATACAAACCCAATTCTAAGAAGAAGAAGAAGAAGATATCCTTCAGACCTTGTGATACAGAAGTTTAAATAAATAAGAGTCATCTCAGATTTAAGATTGTAGTCTGACCGTGAGTGTAATTTGTATGGACGATGCATCACGTTTAGCTTTAAAGAAACTTTAGATTGTGAAATGTATATATGAGTATTCTTTATAAAACAGTTCAAATAATAGTGAAACAAAAATGGGCAATAAATCATGCTTTCGTTGGTTGAGTAAAAACTTTATACTCAACCAACGAAGTTATCATTTTGTATTTAAAATGTCTCTCTTACTTTCCCCAATTAAAATAATACAAATCACCTAAACAAGTATAAAAAAAACTTTAATTGAAATACCAGTTCTTACTCTTTTTTTATTAAATGTAATGAAGGTTTTATAAGTATACTTTAAAACACAATAAAACTCTTTTTACCGTAATGCTAAACAGAAATTACAACACGAGATTTTTCAACGAGTTTTACTACATAAACCTAGTATTTATTATCAGTTGATGAAAAATTAAAAAATATAAATATCATTTTTGTTTAACGAGATAAGAGTTTGAAAGCATATTTTCTGTAATATGATAATACGTTTAAAAATTTAAATTAAAAATAATCCTAAAATTAATTAATAAAAGAAGTCTTAATTACGAATAATATTTTACGCGGTATGCTAACTAGCCATTTTTTTACATTGCTTCACATAATATCAATTTTTTAGAAATTTTTGACTGTTTGATGTATGAAAAATATTTTATTTTAGCCGATTAATTTTTTTAATATTATAAATTTTATAACTAGTAATTATTATTCAATAGTTTAACAAAATATTTGAAAAAATATCAATTATTCCATAATTAATGTACATGAGTTTTTCCTGATAAAAAAATTCTTAGAAAGTAAAAAACCACTGCGCCTTAAAGTATGCTAATGTTTTAATATTATCATTTAAATTATAGCAAAACCTCAGTATTATTTTAAATATATAATTATAATTATAGTTTTCATATTCAAAACATGTATATTTAGAATTCTGCTTTTTTAATTTTTTATTTTCTTTCTGATTTTCAAGCTAAAGAATAAAATTATAAGCAATAATTTATTGTTAAACTAAATATTTTAAATAAATAGATAAAATCGCTATTGAAAATTCTTGTTTTGCATCATAGTAAATAATTTCAGTAATAAAAGTATAAAATTCAGTGGTTTACACGTTAATAGTTTTTCAAATCAGTTATAAACATACAAAGAAATTTATTTGGGTAATACTTCATAGTTAAATAATACTACACTATTGAAAACCATTTAGTTTTTATATTTATAATGAATAATGTATTTATCTAAATACATCTTGACACTTGTTAATATTTATGCGAACAGTGTTAAAGTTGCACCAGCCAGTACTCTTAACAAGAAAAATTAAATTAGCGAAACTGAGTAATGAAAGGAAATTATGCTCAAATTTTAATGCATAAAGGAACAAAAAATTTATATTGCTGAGAAGGATGATAAAATTTCATTAGCATCTGCTGATAAACGTACCTGTTTTGAAAAAAAATTGCGCTAACTTAAACTGAGTTCTCGAACCTGCATAAACATTGAATATGCTGTCACTTGCTTTACAAAAGCGTTAAAAAATAGTTTTATATTTTTTTCTTCCATTACCTGCCTTTTTGATATTTTTATGTAAACCATAAAAGATAGCTTTTCTTACTTTAAAGATGTTGTTTGCTAAATGGAAGAGAAGATTTTCTAAAAAAAATGATCTTACAGCTCATTTAAAGAGTTTGGTTACTCCGTTGCGTTGAGTAAATTCACATTTATTTTCTTCTTGATTTTTTTTAAAAATAGAACCACAGAGACTTGCAATGTAAATGAGAAAAATATCTGTGTGCAACAAAAACACTGAACATATTCAATTTTACTTTAAAAAAAACTAATATTCATCTGATTTTAATATCAAATTAGTAACGCAATTAAACTGCATACTGAATTAAATTTTTTAGAATTGTATACGCAAAATTTATGCATTCTTTAAGCCTGAAATTATTTCATGAAATTTCCTCATAAGTGTGATGAAAATAATTTTCTGAATTTAGTGTGCCCATGTGTTGATTGTTATGATTATTGAAAAATACTACAAGTTTTACATTTTATAAGTATTCAGAAAATAATGATTGCTTTAAAATTTTCCCCTTTTTCATGTTTTAAATTTTTTTCCTTCTTATTCATAATATTTTATGATGAATATTATCATCTCTCGTCAGGTCAGAGTATTTGGTTATTTATGAACCAATTAATGGTTCGAAGTATCGGATACATTCGAAAAGGAAAATGTAAACAAAGGGCTTAAATGAGACACTGCTCAATTTTCCTCCCTTTATGTCGTAGAGAATGAGTGATTGGGTAAATACACAAGCATGTGGGAATTAGCTGATAAAGATTACGATATTTTTTTATGCTGGATTGCAACATACATGCGGTTATACTTTTCCAGTGTATTCAGTTATACTAAAAATTCAAATTGAATTTTTCTTTTATAACTTTTTGAGGCATTGTAAAACTTAATATATTCAATATACATGTGTCATACATGAAACTACAGTAATACAAGATTTAAGTTTCATTATTTCTAAAACGCTATTTAAATATCATATATAATTAAAAAAATTATCAACTCATATTCATAATTATTACATAATTATGATTTTGCATTTGTAATTTTAGTGATAGATAATATTCACTTTGTTTTAACACTTTTATTGAAATAACAAGTTAGATCTCATCAAAATTATTATGTTCTTCATAATATTAAACACAATATTGCAATACCATATTATCAATAAATTAATCAAATAAACTTATGATAGCTCGATACATTATATTCAAAGTTCCAATTATTTATTTTCTTTCTAAGTCTTTTTTTTTTTCTTGCACAGTAAATTCTTTGAAATAATTATTCCCTTCGGGGAGACTGGAGTAATGATAAAAGACATTTATAGTTTCGAAAGGTAATGTATAAAATTCTATGCCTACAATAGAAGCCTTCGTTATTTTCTTTCAGCCTAGATATTTGCTAAATTAAATTACTGAACCATTCATCTCCTAAAACAAATAAACTTTGGAAAATTTAAATTATTTCCCATGAAGAATTTCAATAAATTTATTTACTAATCTATCTATCTATCGATTTATATATATATATATATATATATATATATATATATATATATATATATATATATATATATATATATATATATATATATATATATATATATATATATATATATATATATATATATATATATATATATACATACATACATACATATATATATATATATATATATATGTGTGTGTGTGTGTGTGTGTGTGTGTGTGTGTGTGTGTGTGTGTGTGTGTGTGTGTGTGTGTGTGTGTGTGTGTGTGTGTGTGTGTGTGTGTGTGTGTGTGTGTGTGTGTATTTATTGATAATTGACATAACATTTATTTAACATGGTTACCAAATTTATTAACTATCACATTTGTAAACGTATCAACTGCGAAAATTCATTAGATATTGAATTACTAATTTAATATTGATATTTATATTCAAAACAAAAACTAAGAAGACCATTTTATTGAATATCGAAGAAACATCTTAACAAATATTTTTGATGTTAAATAATAATAAGTAAATTGTAGTAATATTCCTTTTTATTATTGTTACAAAATATTTGAAATTTTTACAGTACACAATACTCGATGGCATGGACTTTAAATTTAAAACTCGCTTCAAATATATTTCGTTTAAAAACTATTAATAGTACCTTCAAATACTACATCGGAAATTAAAAAGCTATTGGTATTTATCATGTTTGTGATCGATTCGGAATTCAATAAATTTGTATGACACTGCTGCATTTTTAATTAATAAATTGCAATTGTATTTTGTCTAAAATATTCAATAAAATTAAGTGTTTTTAAATATTTTTAGTAAAAATTTGTTCAGTACTTAACTGCATAGAAACTTCACACTGATTAAAAAACATGCCTAGCTTTATAGAATAGAACTAGCTAATTATATAAATATTTATCTTTATTGCGTTACTTTATAAAATACACAATGATTCCAACATCAAAACAAGTTAACAGACTGAATTAAGGAACATAAGAACATTGACAGGTTGCTGAAAATTTTCTAACGATTAACGCAAATATTTATGATTTTTATTCATTATTAAGAGTTTTATGGAATAATTATAACCAATTGATTGAAAAATTTATTGTAATAAATAATTATGGATATTTTTTACCTTGTAATGATTTTTACCAAGTTATTACTAATAATTTATATAATTTTATGTATTTATTATATTATAAAATTTATTGTATTGTATCAGAAACTGAGAGGAAAATAATATCTAAGGATGATAATTCAGTCTGGATAACTATTGCAGAGAAAAATAAAGTACTAAGACTTATTTTATTTAGCGGATGAAAGACGTTTTCGTGTTTTATGCATACGTATATATTAAGCAGATAATTTGAGAATGTGTTATTTAATAAGTAGAGATATAATAAACACAATGATAAAGATGAAGTTATCAAAAATGTCTTTATATGCTATATCTTTTATATTAATTTTTAAAAACTTTGCTTCCCTTTTCCCAATATTTTTACAATCACACTGTATATTTTATAATAAAATATACTTTTGTCAAATGCTATATTAGTGACTGATTGAAATTAAAAATAAATAACTTAGATAACATTCCCTGAATGTGAATATTAAATACTTTCAACTAAATTCACTTGATTGATTATTTTAAGAATAAAAAAGCTTAATTGTTTTTCAATTCCTTAATTTGTTTTAATCTATTAAAATGTGCTTTTCATATATATATATATATATATATATATATATATATATATATATATATATATATATATATATATATATATATATATATATATATATATATATATATATATATATATATATATATAATTTTTCTATTGTACTAATAAAATAAATTGTTTTATATTAATTAAACAGATGTTTTTGGATAAATAGAATTTGATTTTAACAATATGACAGGTTCTCAAAAAATTTTTAAATCAGATAATTTACATTATATTTTGCTAAAATCAATTTGCTAGTACTGAAGACAATTCTAATTATTTAATTATCATCATCAGAGACATAATTAAACACATTATATTTAATTATTCTAAATTCCCACATTTAAACTTTCAGACAGATAAAAAATTGAATAAATAAAAAAACGTGTGTAATATGATTTTAATATCTAATTCTACAGTGTCTATGAAATATTCTCTCGAACTAAGAAGATCACATAACTTGAAGCCTGGTTTTCTGCTTAAATTACAAAGTAATCATTTTTTCTTGATAAGTGTAAATAATAAGTGAAAATAATGGAATCCCTAATTCATCAAACGAGGACACTATTTCATTGAAAAGACATATGATTATTAGTGAGCTAACATCTGATTGTAAAAGAAATTCTTAAATGCATTTATTTACTGTTTTTTAATAATTTAAACATTATTTTTATATAAAATAAATGCTTACAACTTACTTAATTATTTTCATTATTTATAAAGAATGTGAGTAAGTATTAAAATAAGGTTTTAAATGAGTAATTTTCTAGTTATAGATTAAGAAGAAAACGAAATTGAATATATAATGCCACTGGTTATTTATTTAAAATGATTATAAATCGTAAATTTTTTTAAATCTTTAAAATGATATTTTAATGATAATAGTGTATTATAAAATTTAAATGGTAAATCTTTATTCCAGCATTTAAGTATTTATTGATGTTTTTTCTGATGAATTATATATTTTCTAGTCTTTTTTATACTAAGTTAAGTAGAGAATTTATAACTAAAACAGCTTAAATGTGCTTCAATTTCGTAAAGAAATTTATTAACTGCAATTTTCTAAAATTGTTAAATTTAATTGAAATCTAAAATATTCCAATTAGTTAAGGATAATAAAGTAGAGAATTCTTTTGCTCATATTTTAAAAATTATTTTATTAATGAATATAATATCGTAATAGATAACCCAGCTGTGGCATTAAGATCAATCAAATTTTGGCATTTTAAAGATTAGCTCAAAGTTTTGATTGAAGAGAAAAATAGCATTAAAAGTCTTTTAGCCTCCACCACATTATAATTGGAATTTGTAAAGAAGTATATATGTTAAAGAAGATAAAAAAAATGCACTAAAGTAAAATAGTTTAATTTTAAAATACAAATTTATTTCGAGATAAATGATAATATTTCAAAGGTTCCCAAAGGAAAAAACGCTTTCCAAAGTAAAAAAAAATTATTTAAAATCGTTAACTAAAATTTCACAATAAGGCTAGGAGCTAATGGATGCATTCATGCATTTTTATATAGTTAAAGTGGAAATAGAAAATTTTTCCTTCCCATTTATCCATCAGATCTAAATCTAATTCTCCAACCTATGCCATTAAGTTTTATTTTAATACAAAAAATACTTTAAAATATTTGGAATACACTAACGAAAAATTTAAATCCCTGAATGAAAGAGTTATTGCACTGAACTCCTTAAAATAGGTAAACCCAAAATGGTTTTGAAATAAAAAATTAAAAAAATTTTATTTTAAAATTAATCATTAATTGAATATATATTTTGCATAGGATCTATTGAGATTATTTAACATAAATGATTTTTCCAAGTTTAGTAATATTAAAAAAGACTTGAAGTAAAAATATGAGATTTTTTATTCCATATTAATTAAAAATACTTCCCCTTGTAATAAGTATATAAAATTAAATTTACGAAGAAAAATGAAACACATAATATTTTCAAAGTAAGAAACCTATCAAGTAGTTTACAATGATAATATAATTTAATTTCCCTTATATTTCCTCAAAATAATGAATTAGCAACTCATTTGCGGAACAAATATTACATTAAAATGTATTTATTTTCCGTGTACTTATATATTCTAATTAATTTACCTAATTGTATTGCTAAAGTGCAAAGTATATTTAGTTAACATAATAGAATTATTGAATTAATAGTTAATTGATTTAAACTTTTTCCTGTAGTCAGAAAGCTATGTAACTTAATTATACTAATTGAATTATAACAATATTTTGTTGTGGTTTTATTGAAATTAATGAAATGTTCTTCATCAAATAAAGACAATTTATTTCTTTTAGGAGTTTAGTTATCAAGAAATATACTATTTCATTGCTACTTTAATATAATTTGCAACAATAATAGCTATTTTTCTATAGTGGTACTACGAATGAAATTAAAGAAAATTATCTAATCAAATTTTAAATCTTTTGAATTTTAATTAAATTATGTTATCGATAAGCGAATTTTTAGGCTTAAATCAATCAACCTATACACTTTGATTGATATTATATAATTAATCATGATGTCCATGTAATAACAACAGCAACAAATCAATCGTACTAATGTTGAGATGCCTAAAAGTATTATTAAATTTGTTAGTAAAAAATAACTTATGTACACAAAAAAATTCTAAAGTGTTTATTTTGTTATTATTCAACATTGCAATAGTAGCAGCAAATTTATTAAACAAGTTCTGTATTTTACAAACCTTTTTAACGATTTTAGTTTTATTAGTTCGATGAGCATTTCTTTGAATGTAACTGGATATGTTGCTCATAACACAAATTTCTAAAATTGTAGATTTTGATTAACACAAAATAAATGTACAATAGAATACTCTCTCATTTAAGAGGTTTAAAAGCAATAATATAAAGTGTTACTAGTTTTTATTCATAATCATTTCAGCACAATTCGTGAACTAGAAATAAATAGAAATCTTTAAATATGCAGCTTATTGTTATATTTCATTCATCTGTTCAAGGTAAAAAAATAGCAAATAAAATGATTCAAAAATATTTGACTAAAAGTAACACAATAATCTCTACTCATTAAATTAATCTAACAGTAATCCTAAATTGCTGCGAAGCGTCAAATTATTCTCAAGTATCTCAGCTTTTGGTCAAAGCTAATTCATTTTAATCTCGTTTAATACTCTTTTCCGCACAATTTAAATGGTTGTAGATATTTACTCTTAAGTTACAAGTTTCTCCGGAGAATTTTCCTACTTCATATTTAATCAAGTTCATGTTTGTTAATCATCGACTAAAGAAAGTACCACAATTGTTTTTCTCTTCAACTCAAAATTCTTGGAAAAGAAAAGCGAATAAAATAAAAATCATATTTAAGAGCATTGTTCTTTTGCCATCACTAATGGATAGAATTAGAAGAGAAAAGAATTTGAAATAACTACCAAGAATGTTATTAATCGGAAGAGACTTTAACTGTAGAAAAATGGATTATATTTAAATGTGGATAATTATTGTATATGTTGTGATATTTCATTAATTGCACTTCAGTGAATTTGGTTGTAAAAAAGTGAACAATTATAAATTGTGTTAGAATTATTAAAGTTTATTTTTTTTTCTTTTAAAGATAGGGAACTTGTCGAACGATGAACTCCGGATCTTGAGCAGTCAATTGAGCCAAATACTGTACAGAGGTAAGTAATCAATTATAATATCCTTCTATTTATGCGAGCATTTTTTACATTTGTTTAGATATGCTTCGAAACTGTGAGATTATAACAATGCCGTGTTTTCTGTTTGATTTGATTTTGATCAAGATGAAGATTCTTAGCATCATAATGAAGATTTATTTTATTTTTCTGCATACATTACCTTGACAAAGATTATTTTAATTGTACTAACTCTTTAGAATTTCTTTCCACCAGGGAACCTTTCTTTTGTCATTAGTGATAACAAAGGAAGATTTAGTGTCATTTTGCTTAAAGCTATGAAGAACTTATTAATTTCGAATAATGAAACTACTTTACAATTTTCTGCTTGTAAAAAGAAAACCAAACTGCTTTCAGTTCCATGTTTTCTTTTCTTAAAACACGAGCTCATGAAATATAAAAGCGTTCTTCAAAGTTAATAACGGAATACGTGTCTATTGTATTACATTGTAAATAATGCATATATTTAAATAGTGTATGCGTTCATTTTTATTTTATTGCAAACTTTTAAGTTTGATATTGACATTAATGTTCTGAAATACTTTACTTTTATCTCATTTATTATTTAAAATTATAAGAATATGTATTAATAACATTAAATTATTTCAGTGAATGCCATTAATTTTACTTAAAGCATAATTTCAGTCACAGTATTAATTTACTACAAGTCACATTCACTAAGTTAAAGATTTTTACAAAAAAATTGAACTTTTGCTCGTAGCAATGCAATATAAAAACTATCATTTCCAAAATTCAAAATATTTTCATATGCAATACATAACGGTACTTCTCATGAAATAAATATCTTGTAAGATAATTGACATATATTTTAACTCAATATATTAATGCATTAATCATAAAGTAATAATGATTCGAAAATAAACTTCAGAATTGTATATGTCAATTAGTATTGAGAATGAAAATAACATTAATTTAATGATTGATTATAACCTTAAATATATGTTTATATAATGTTAATTTTTTTATGAAAAATATTTACTAGTGAGTACATATTTGTAAAATTTAAATTATTCAGTAGAGATTTCTACCATTACCAAAATTTAAACTATGATTCTTATCAATTATGTTTCACATTAAGAAGCGGTGTAATCATTCACCATGTAGAATTATAAACGGTATGAATAATGATATTTATATTGACTATGACATTAAAAGTCTATATCATCTACTGTAACATCTTAAGTTTATATCATTTATATCATCAATAAGTCCATGATTTTCAGAATCAAATTCGAAAAATCTTATTTTGTTACAGATTATGTAATATCACAAGTATCTTACAGTGTGATAAATTTACAACAAATCACATGATTACTTAAAAGAATCATGGTTATAAAATTTATAATTATTTCATAAACTAATTATTCGCAGTTTTTTAAATTTAAAATTTAATTTTAAATTATGTCTTCATTGATTCAAAATGTATCAAAATATTTAAAAATAGAAAATATAAAATGTTATGAAAAATATCATGGTGTAAAGTTGATTTTTTTTTATTATTTTAAAACGTGAAATGTTATATTTTATTGATTAAGTTGCATGACTAATTTATCAATTTATTTACATAACTTCCTTTTATTCTTTCGCTATATATGAGCATACTTATTACAATTTTCTCAATATATATTCTATAAAAAATTAACCCCATTATCTATGCTACCTAACACACAATAATAACAAAAAAATGTTTCCAATGAATTTAAATTAATTTTGTGTAACATTAAAAAAAACTAAATCTATATTAAATTTCAGCTATCCAAATGAAATGCAGTTGTTAATCTTAAAAATGCAGTTGCTAATTCACTGTGTGTCGGAAATTTTAGCAACTATATTTTAAAATATTTAATTATTATATTTGTAATATTTAATCGTGATATTAATATTCGTAATATTTAATCAAAAAAGTTTTCATACATATAAAAAATGATTAACATAGATAAAAAAAATAAACCTCTTATAACAAAAGCAGAAAATATATAGTATTTAGAGTCATTCATTAAGTAGATGTAAGTGCTGCTTAAATAATAAAACAATCCTATGTTTATAATATTTTAAGAAATAATTAATATGATTTGAGTCAAATTCTAGATTTTTAATCATTTAGCTTATGCTGTGTTGTTGAATTTAATCGTAAGAATGAGAGGAATCTGATAATTTAAAAATTAGCTTACTGTTTGTTAAATTTTAAACTTCCCACAATTTATAGGAATGATTCCAAACTGTGTAATGCTTTCACAGAGAAAACTAAGCTCCTCATCTGGAGTCTCACTATCTCATTTGCAGAGCTCTCCAAATTAACTCAGTATTTATCACTCTACTGATTAAGTCAAGTACCCACTAGTATTTCAAGCAGAATATTCATTGGAGAATAGCCAAATCAAATAATTCATATGAATATAACTTGATTTCTGCATTTCAACTCACATTTCTATTCATTTTTGTTTGCACTGTTTTACATTAACATGTTGTACGTATCACTTTAAGTTGTTGTGTTTGCTACAATTATTAAATAATGATGCCTTACTATACATTCAAGCATAATTGCAATCCTAAGCTTCGCTCAGTATTTCATTCACAAATGATATTGTATATTACAGTTTGGCGTTGATTTTAGGTAGAATGTATGTTTGAAGAAGATTTTTTAAATTATACTTACATGTGATTAAACCTAAAATATAGAATAATATTCTACTTAAGAAATGTATGAAAGAATTTAAAACTAGTAATTTATAATAAATATGAAGTTTTTTCTTCTTTTAGGTAATAAAATCATGATTTTTTCCCTCCTCAAAAATAATTATAATTGATTATTTTAAAATTTATTTTACAAACTTTAACGTATTAATTACATTCGATTGGTTATTTAAAATGACAAAGCCAATAATTCACTATGACATAATGTTTGAAGTAATTAGCTATCAATTTAAAATACAAATATTTCATTCATTTTATTATTTAATGAAAAATTAATCGATAAAAACTATTATAAAACATATAAACACTGCAAAATCTCTCCTCTAAATGTCAAAAAATTTAATTTAGCATTTTTCTGAACCTAGAATATGATGTATGTTCTTAAGACAATGAATTTGAAAGGCTTATTAGTCCATCAAAATCTAAATAAGTAGAAATCCATCTCATATAACATTGTAATATTATAATACTTTAATGTTTAAAACTATCTTAAAATTAATATATGATATTTCTAATATATTATCCAGTTTATATCACATTATTGCATATTGAATTCTCAGCAATTGATTTAATATTTATTAAACCATAAGGCAGTTTTCCACACGAGATACGATTTTTAACAATTTGAGACATAACTGTATGTATATTTATCTTAGTTATTTCATAGTATTTATCTCTTTTTTAAATCAAGCTGTTTCAATATTGTTCAGAATCATCAGTTACTCAGAAACCGGTTCCAATTATTTTAATCAAATAATATGCATATAGTTTAAATGATTTACCTGTGAAATCCAACTTAATTATTTTTATTTATCATAATTATCCTTTACGTTCAAATGAATCTTTCGTATTGTTTATTTTTCCAACAAAATCAAACATTGAAATAGTTTAAATGCGAAATAATCGGATTAAGCGATTTTACTTGTTAAATCTTGATCATTATTTAACCACAAACTCATTAAATTTGACAAAGATATCTCAAAAGTCTTTATAATCATTTTATTTAATCTACTTATTTTAAACTGGTGGCTTAAGCATTTTTTCCTTACTTATATTATCTCATTAATAAACTATAATTAAATAATACCAAAATAGCGTGTAAAATATTTTATAACTTTAGTAATTGTAGGCAATTCAAATTTTAATTTTTATTTTTAACATTTTGCTTTAAGCAGCATGTTTTTAACTTTTATATAAGTGAAGTCTTAAATTGTTGCCCTGAATCTGTTGCCTTTTATTTGCTGATGAATTGGTCTTATAGAGTCTGTTAAAGAGGAAACGTCTAAAGGATATTATTGAAGAGAACTTCTGTGATGTAGTTAGAATACTGGAGAATTCGCACATCAATGAAAACATGATTGTAAATCTTAATAAGACTGCTGTCCAGACCTTTTCATTTGTGTATAAAAAATTTGATACCTACTGTATACTGTTTAAATCATCATTTAAATACAAATAACTTGGTTACTTATTTTGTGGTTCTCTTTGATTATAAGTTGAATTTAAAAAGGTACATCGAACACATACATCATTGATTTACTAATAGACTGCTTCTCCTCAAGCGCTAATTATTTCTGAGGATGTACATGCTCATTTCTAAACAATATTTATCTTGTCAGTATATATTTCATGAGCCACTGATTACTATATATAATCAGATAAGGAGAAAATGAGTGTTTTTGCTGAATAAAGCTGTTTTCATAATAATTTGCACTGTTATGTAATTGCTGATTGAAATTTTGCTACTTTTGACAGAAAATGAAATTCATGAGAACCTGATAATACTAGCATAGTTACTTTCTACAAAAACTTAATTAAGAACAAAATATTAATAAAGTAGTATTTTTAGAGGAAATATTCATCCAGATGTAGAAATTTAAATCATCAATATGCTTTCGTCCGAGAAAATCCTGGAACAGCTTTATATATTCAATTATAATGGTAAGGAATAAAATTTGGACCAGCTAGCTTATCCTATTATTTGAAGCTATATATTCTTGTTTGAATTTTTTTTATTTAGAATATAAGAATTTGTTTAAAGTTTTAAGCTATTTGAAGCAGGAGAATCTATAACTTTGATTTCCAGAACCAGACTGAATTAGAGTTCATGATGGTAGATCACATTCAGCTGATTTATCAAATGTTGCTGTGAGAGCATTCTGTGAAAAAATTTGCATTTCAGAACTCTGTTATATACTCTGGAAGTATTTTTGATGGTAAGGTATCTGGTACCAAAAGAGTTTTTCAAAACATCTCATTAAAAATTTTAATTTATATAAAATTTCTGATGTTTCCTGACTCGAGGGCTGCTATAGAGACTATTGCCTCTAATACAACTTACAAATCTCTTAAAGTTTCAAAAATGCCAAACTTACTTAAATAGCTCTAGAGAAAGAATATCCACCTCACCCTGCAGTGAATTTCAAGACACTATACAATAGAATGTAATGAGTAAGATGAGCTATTTGAAAAATAAGCCTTAACTTTTAATCTTCCACAGAACGTGGTACATAGAAATTCTACAAAGAGTTGATCGAAGTATATATAAGAAAATATACAAATCAGTGTCATTCTACAGTCGTAGTGACATTTCACCTAATTACAGACATGATTGCTTTACAACGCATCTGTTTTATATTTTTATACTGCCAAACCTACCCTGCACATGTTTCAACATCTTGGACGGAGTTATGAATGGATAACATATTGGAAGATGCATTGCAATTCATGGAAAACCTGAGATTCAGAAATAGTGGTTTGGGAGGCTCCGCACATATCAATGAGTTTTTTGGTTACATTTTATTAGCTTGTACTTCTCTCTATTTATGATTCATATAACTTGCCCCAGGAAAGGAAAAAAATACTTTTAATATTTTAAATTTATAGTTTCATATTTCAAGTTAATAGTCAGATGTTAAAATCATTGAAAAGTCTACTCACAATTTTTTGGTTTTACGGTAATGCAACTCCTCAGAACTTTATAATTATATAATATCAGTACCATACTTAAAAATAGTGTAGAAATGTTTTGTAGAAAAATTTAGAAAATTTGCAAAGTATGAATTGAATTCGTGCATACTTGTTGCACACCTAAACGTCAATACAATCACATTTTATATTATATACAAAATTTGAGCTCAATTTATAAGCAAATAAAATTGAAGTGTTATTTCACGGAATAATGTCAAGTTTAACGCTAATATTCGAATTTATTATTATTTTAGATTTTCTTCGTATTACATTACAATTCATATTTGTTTAAATTTATTACTTCTATAAGCCTTGAAAAGATAACAATTTCTATTAAGTATCCGATGAGAAATTGTTCATTAGATTTGAAATAAAACAATTCAACGCTACACTTTCCTCGGAAGCAATAGCAGACAAGCGAGCACTGTAGACTATAAAACTTCATTAGTCTGCTCAATATCAGGTCACACACTTCTTATAAATTAATTTAGTAAAATATTGAATTGAATTTTGTTTAAAAAACGATTTATTATCAAAGTTAAAAGCTCGTATGTCATGTTTTAATTTATTTAATGGCAGTAAAATAATTTTTTCTCTTGAAAAACAAATTATTTATTTCAAATCTTCTGTACTTGTATAAACATTATATTCATATTTTTTTTAATTATTCATGCACAAGGAATTAAAATTAAATATTAATTTAAAATGCAAAAGGGTAAAAATAAAAGATTTAAAAATTCCTAAAGCAATTATAAGCTATAAACTGTTAGCTTTATGTTAAAATTATGAGTTAACTATGTATTATGCATTTGAGCAGAAAATCTATTGCTTTTGATAAGCAGTTTGTATAAACGATTATTAAGAAAACAAAATTATGTATTATTATACTTTTTATAAGCGAGTTTAAGATTCTTTTTAAAGGATAAAATTATCTTACTGGCATTCATTTTGTTATAAATAATAAAAAAAAATATTCCTAAATTAAAAAATATTAAAAAAAATTTAAAAAAAAAACTATTTCCATAATGTAAGGATCAAATGTTGGCTTTTTTTAATAAAAAATTCAGCTTTTCAACTTTTTAATTAATTTTAAAATTTACTTTTGTTGATAAAAATTACAAAATAATTCAAAATATTATTTTAAATAACTATCTGACTCTCGTTCAAAACATGAATTTAAGTATCTCTTTGAGGAGGAATTTTCGTAATGTTTCGAATTCCAACTGAAATCATAGCTTTCCTTCAAATTAGCTCCCTTAAGCAAAAAATGACAGTAAATTGACAAGTCTATCTATTAGCTAACTTTAGTTTTTTTTTAAATTATCAAAAAAATATGAACACAAAGTTTTTGAAACCACCGCATGCATAATTCAACTTTTTAATAAAGAAGTTTACAATGCTAATGATTTATTACATTTTAATTTATAACATCTTTCACATTTCCTAAATTCATATCAATCCTAGCGAAGTTACGGATTTTTTATAAAGTTATGTCTCATATCCCATTATTTATATATATATATATATATATATATATATATATATATATATATATATATATATATATATATATATATATATATATATATATATATATATATATATCACTAGAATTATCAAATAAATTAATTCTTGTAGAGTTGTATATATTTATAAAGAGAGAGTGATAGTAATTAAATTTTCAAAGTATAAACAATAAAAAAAGAACCACTGATCAAAATGTCTCACATTTTAACGGAACATTATTGAAGAAGGGTTAAGTATTTGGCATTGGAAAAAGTAGTTCAAAGTTTTAGCAGAAACATTGTTATAGCATCATTATTTAAAAAGGTTCTACTACAAGTGACGAAGGAATCGTAAAACAATGGCTAAGGAGTAAGTTACACATTAAACCAAATATAATCTTCAGTGTCAATAACTGTTTCGTATGCGTTACGGTATTGTTGGTGACGCTAGTCCATCTACCACAGCAAGGTCATATTAAATCGAATGAAAAAAACCAATTTTTAATTGTTCTGTAACTAAAATAGTATATAAACGCATCAATAAAATCAGTTTTCAAATTTCATGAGATTTGCGTAAAACATGCATAGTATGCTGCCCAGCGTTTTCCCCACGTTTCCTTACCTGATCTTAATCTGTGTTTGTTGTGGCAAATTGAGATCGAGAAACAGCATGTTCCACAATTGATCGAATTCTCTCCGGGGTCACTTTCAGAATGTGTTGCGTTATGAGTGCCTTCTATTCAGCTAGGTTTGCATTCGTAGCGCAGAGCACAATGACATTCAGAAGGAGTCCCAGCCAGAAGTCACACGAATCAAGTGATAAGCATGGCCAAATTAATGGGATTTGATGGCTATTCATTCAAGCGTTTTCAAAATATTGCTTCACCAACTGCTTCATTAGATTTGCAATGTTCAGAAGTGTGTTTTATTTCATAAAAATATTCCCATCCATACATCAATACTTTTAAAAAATGCTAGTGTCGGTACAAATAACAGGACCGAAAGCACCTGTCTCTTCGAAAATTAGGACTATAATGAAAGATTCCACAAACCAATACCCCACAATGATGTTTGAAAAAAAAGTGATACAAGTTGATTTGTGAGTGGATTTTCTGTAGCCCTTATTTAGCAAATCTGTGTATTAATGTATCCAGTTCAATGGAAAATGGCTTATCTGCCCTAAAAAGTCTTTACTGCTATTTATTGTTCACTTTCATGCGAGAAAAATATTTTACAGCAAAAGTTTCTTGCTGGCTGGTCACAAGGAAGTAATTCCTGACAATTTTGTATCGATAGTAATGCAGGATATTTCATAAAATTTTATACATATCTAATGTTCTGGCAATTTTCCGTACACAGCAAAATTGCATATCACCCCTAGACTCTTCCTGTATTGTTGAGACTACATCCTCAACAGATGTTAAATAAATTCTTTCCTTCCCTTTATTAAATTCCACATCAAAAGAATATATCTCCTTGAAATCCTAAATCATTCTCACAGGTTCAGTGAGAAGGATTTAGGAAGTAGGCATTGGACCAACATTTATATGCCAGAGTGTCTGCAGAGATTATGGTGCGCAGTCATCGTCTTCATTTTAGTAGCACATACCAATCCTTCATTTATACAGTCATGGTGAACTTCTCAGATGTGAAAGAAGGAAAATCCACATGTACTCCATTTTTTTATACCAATGCAAGTAGCTGTTCACATAACAAGAATTTTTTTCTTACTTAATCTAACGCTTCCAGCGGCATCTTTTTGTAATATTTGGAGTTATCTTTTTTACTTTTTATGCCATTCCCTTTTCTTCAATAGTATTCAATGTAGATTTGAAGTCATTCTGATCAGAGGTTCTCTTTTATTGCATTTTGAAACTTGAATTTTAGTTATAATCACATTCTCTCTTTCTCTCTCTCTCTCTCTTATATATATATATATATATATATATATATATATATATATATATATATATATATATATATATATATATATATATATATATATATAATCACCAAAGGAGATTTCTTTTTGTATTGACACTTTATGATAGACAACAACATAATAATATTTAGAGGAAAAATCTGGGTAAGTTACAAAGAAAAGTGATCGCATGTATTAAAAATCCCCTATTCTTTAAATTCTTTAGCTTTAATAGAAAAACTTCTAAAATTGAAGTCTCAACAACACTTATTATCTGCGGTTAATCCAATGCCTTAAATTTTAAGTTTTGAATATTTTATATCACCATTATTAATTTAGTATCAATATCTATACCCTTTAATGGCATGATTAAATAGTAAAACTATGCACAATACACTTAATAAAGTGAATAATTCTTAAGTATATATGTTCAATATGGATAAAAATTTCATTAAAATAATATATATATTTAGACATCAAAATATTCCAGTCATATATTTTGTAACATATCACATTACTTATAATATAGTATATTTGTATGTTGTATTTAGACTATTACAAAAATTTCTAATTTGCATTATTCAGAGAATGTATAAAAGATCTTTACTTAACAAAGTTATTTGCTATAAAGTATTGTTACATACATTTGACTTTTGATTAATTTTTTGCTACTTTATTCGAAATGTGGTTAGAGTTTTTTCACGTGAGTGTCAAGTGTAAATATTTCTTACCAGTAACTAAGCTATTATGCTTTTCAGTTGAACAATTTGAAAAATATATTCAACTTATGTTTTAATTCAACATATTATAAAATTTATAAGCAAACTGAACTTTAAATTTATCTAAGTTAAAATTTTTATGTATTTATAGCTTTTTTATATATAAAATAGTATTTACAGTCAATAATGAGAAATAAATATGTTTATTTAACTTTAATTGTACATCTCAATTTATTCGTGTATCCAAGTAGAAATTTTTACCATTACTTAACTTTTTTCAATGAACTGAGAGAGCATAATGTAACAATACCTACACATTAAAAAACGGTTAATTTGAACAAATTTAAATGTTTCAAAAATTGGCTATAAAATGAACTTTAAAATTAAGAAATTTTAAAGTTCAGTACTTTAAAAATTAGGATAAAATGTAATATTTAGTTATAAATTGCATAAAATCCACCAATAATAAATATACTAGGTTAACTATGTTTATGACTTTAAGCATCTTAAATGAATACCTGATATATAAACGCGTATTATGATATGGTTTTATGTAATAGTCTTTAAACATGAGTTACTTTTTAGCTTATTACAAATCAGCCTTTATTTGCAATTGAGGAATTGAGAAGTAGTTAAATGACATATAATACCAAAGCTGATGAATCTGATTGATGACGAAAGCAACGAAGCGTCAAACGACGCGGATGTCTAACATGTAAAGACCATGTCTAGTTTATAGAGGTCACACTTACAATTAACTCATAAATCAATTTGAGCATGCACATCCTAGCTTAACTACCTAATTATTAATTATAGAAAATGCATAGTCTTATCATTTTACTCTTGATAAAGGAACAAAATACCGTTCTTGCATTAGCTATTAAAAGGGAATGGGTTATAAATATTTTGTGTCTCTCTTTCCATCTATAAAACTAATTCTTGGATTATAATTTATTCATTTTTAAATAAATGATTCAATTGGAACAGATAAATTTATTGGGTATTTTATATATTTTCTAAGAATTTTAGAAATAATAGTTAAGCTAACTAATAATGCAATACTTTTGGAAATTTTACAGGATTATAAATTTTTAAGAATAGCTATAAATTTTTTGATATGAGACAAATTCTATATTTGAAAAAAATAATTAATATTTGTTATATGTAAGCCAACATATAGATTATTGGGTTGTTCGGAAAGCCATTTCGTTTTTCATGAAAATGAAAAACGTGCAGCAAATAAATATTGTATTGCATTGCACATTGTCCATTCTAGTCCAATAACTTTTACCATCTTTCTGATAGTAGCACGTTTCCACAGTCGTAAAGTAGTTGGATTTTACTAACAAAAAGTTAATCCATGTAGGGAAAATGAAATTACTTCCCGAACAACCCAATATGTAAATTGAAATTTCAGTTATTGAGTAGAAAATTATTGAGGTATTATTCGTAATTTCTTGGATAAATATCATATCAATGAGATTCTAGGAAAACTAACAGTGAAAATTTTAAATCCTTAAAATCATTGACTATTATTTTCCTTATGTATATTACTTTTTTAAAATTTTCTATATTTATTTTTCTTAAAAGTTTATATTTTCAATTTTTCAACTATGCTCAGTTCAATTTTGGCAGTTGTATTCAATAATTTTTTGAAAAATGCTATACAAATTTATTTCGAAAGAAAACAATATTTAAGTTATTGCCTCATAGTAGATACTTTATTATAAAAATTTTAAGACAAATAATATTGGATAATTAAGTGAATTTATAAATTATTTTTCATTCTTCAATCATTTTATTTAAATTATTTAAATTTCGTACTTATTATTTTCAATAAATAATTTTATGTATTGTATTATGTTACAGAATAAACATATTAAACATATCAACACAATAAATATGATATATCCCACATATATCTATAGATGATTTCAGTTAAAATAATGTTACATATATAATATGGAAACATATTTTGATGTTTATAATACAAATTTTAGTTTGTAATTTACAAAACCAAAGCTCTTAAAAGGCTAAGCAAGCCTTATTGTTATGTTTATTACCATACTACACAACAAAATTTAGTGTAGAGGCCTATAATTTCATAGTTTGGGAATTATCTTAGATATTTCAATGTGAGGAAAAAAATATTATTGATGGAATCGCTAAAAAAATTAACAGATTTTTAGCTATTATAGTATTAATAATTTGATCCATTTTAACACATCATATAACTTTATTTTGATTGATTAAAATGAATGAAAATTATTATTTCATAAATATTCTTACTATTAGTAACCTTTTAATCTGCACTATTATCATTATGAAAAACACTGAAAATAAAATAAGCTTAGAGAAATAACGCAATTTCTAAAATCTTGCATGTGGGACATTTCACTCTAAAAAACTTTGTTTTCTTACTTCTATAGAAACTCGCAATAGTAAATTAAGTGACTGAGAAGATTAATCAAAACTATACTATGATATCTGATAACTTTGCTTTTAAATGATTTTCCTAGAATAGATTTTACTTCTCATGGATTGTTGAAAGGGACAGCATTATGTAAAAATCAGGCTGAGTGAAACTGAAACAGCAGAAATTTATATCATAATATATTCTATTCACTGCCAACGCACACACAGTTGAAGTTTAATACAAGCTAACACTGTGCCATTAAGCTAAACTAGAAAGCACCTCAACTTACACGTGTAAAACTGTAAGATTCAATCATTTATTGATGAACTGGAGAACGCCTCCTTCAGCGTTCTAGCATCTGTTGCAATTTCTTTGTTGATTGTAACGTTTTTTATTTAAATCAATAATTGAAATTCTCGAGAAAAACGTACATTTTTCAAAAAAATGAGCGATTTTATTGAATTACGTAATTATTCCATACACCATAAAACTCTCTAAATAATGCGAGTCTGATGCACCTTTTTTAAGAAAAACTGCTTTTTAATATTTATTTTACGTATCACAAAAAATAATCTAATTTATAAACGTTAATATTATAAGATTTGCTTTATAGGAGCAGTTCCTTCTGTTAACTTCCTGTATATTTAGTAAACTTTTCTATAAATGTAAAATTCCTTGTGTGTATAAATTATTAAAATATTATTCATTCATCGTTAGTTCAATTCAATCTTTTAGAAAATATACTTCCTGTATTTTTTATAAACTTTCTATTTGCTGTTACCTGATGGGCAGTTACTGAAAAATTAATAATGTAATTGAGATATCTATTGTGATTTTCGGTTATGAGTTACCTTATAAAAAATGAGAAGTTTCAAAGATATCTTTATGTATATGATTGCAATGTATCTCAAAACTTTGAATTTTATTTTACCTTTAACCAATGTTAGATGTAACTATACGAATTTTAAGAAATCAACTTTTAGATTATTGCATATAGAAAATAACACATAATAGCGAAAACTAAATTCAGAGAACCATCACTTAAAAATGAATACAGGGTTATGTTAAGGGTTATATGAAGCTTAAACAGTACTAAATTAATGCTAGTTTTTATCAACGGAGAGAAAGTAATGGGTTGCTCGGAAAGTCATTTCGTTTTTTATGAAAATGAAAAACGTGTAACAAATAAATACTGTATTGCATTGCACATTGTCTATTCTAGTCCAATAACTTTTACCATATTTCTGGTAGTAGCATGATTCCACGGTCATAAAGTGGTTGGTTTTTACCAGCAAAAAGTTGATCCTTGTAGGAAAAACGAAATTACTTTCTGAACAATCCAATATGTAAATTGAAATTTCATTCTTTCTTTGTGAGCTCACTTGACCTTATAAATTAGAACCACTCGCAATGGAGTGGTAGGACACGTCACATGTTCAATCGTAAACATAAATGAGCAACGTGGAAAAACTTTCATTTCTGCTTTTTGCAAACACATCATTTAGAATGAGTGCTTGAAAGTCTTCCTATTTCTTACTGTTGTTACAAAAGAATAGTTTCCGCTCTATCTTTGTTACGAAAAGAAAAAGATATTTCCAATGTGTGAATGATCAAATACCATACAATCGTCATCGGTAGTTAAGATACCTTATAAACCGTGTCAAAACAAGTTTTCTTCTTTAATTTCTTTTTTGTGAGCATAAGCTCAAAAAATGCTTAAATGGTTTGGTTAATTGAGTCATTAATGATCAAAAAGAAACAAAATGCTCTAAAACCAAATGTCATTAAATATTTTTACCAAGATAATATAATTCTTTAGAATGATATACCTCGTCGGTCTATTGATGATTCTCATTAAAATATTAAAAAAAATGTTTATGCAATATTGAATAAGTAAATATTTTTAGTTCATAACATCAATTGAATTGTCTTATTATACTAGTGTTAGGTTTCATTTAAAAGGAATCTTTAAATAACGACATTAAAACATTTTCATTAATATACCGTTTTTCATTAATCACATTCCATTAAAATGCAAATATCCATTACAACTACTTTTTTATCATTGACCCAATTATATTAATCTATATTAGTTATTTTTTGATAACTTTGTATGACAATTATATCAATCGATCTTTTGAAATAAAACACTACTTTGCACTTTTCGCTTTCTCACCATTATAAAGAAGATCCAAGTTTGATTTTTTACAAACAGATATAATTTCCTGTTACTGAATTTCGCTCTTTTTCCCAATTTTAGTGGCAATCAATGTGAAATATAAATTTTCAGCTATATTTTTCACTGAAATTATTCATGAAATATAAAAAAGGAAAATCGAAAAACTTATAAGAATAATTATTATTTTCAGTTATATTGCTTTCCTGCAAAAATATTTTAAATTAATGTTAACTCACCAAAAATGTATTCGTAAATAACGAAATCATTTGAGTATACTATAAACTAATTGATTGTATATTTTTCTATTGGTTAAAACTTTTAAGACATCAAACAATTGTTTTTAAAAACGATATAAGGATACATTGAGAATTAAAAACTTACCACAAGATAATAATTTTTAAAATAAATCTTATTGTTAAGAAATTAATAGCTTCAAAACTGAGTAAAAATTGGAAACATTTACATATTAAAGAACTGATTAAATTTAAAATTTTAATAACAAATCATATTTATTGTTATATTTATAAATTTTCTTAAGCGGCTATCTAGCTAACAATAATAAATTATAAATTAAATAGTTTGAAATTAATATAATTCGTTTTTTGTTGATGTATTATCAAATTACTTTGTTAAAGGAATGAAAATAACTTCTGTTTATAGTTTTTCAAAAATAATAGTGCTACCAAAATAAAATCCTGTTTTATTACTTTTCTTCTCTTCGGGATTTATGGAAATAAATCCGTGTAACTTTTTCACAATCAGTGTTGTATATTTTATCTCCTTAAAAGGCATAAAAATTTTCAACTCATCTTTGGCAAAACCTCAAAAAGCTCTACTTGTCATCTTACTAGAGATTTAGAAATCCATTTGCGCGAAAAATTTGTAGTCAACATTAGAAGTAAATCAGAATTTGCTATTCAACTTATCTAGGTTATTTGGCTAAAACTATAACGTAATTTTCCTTATTTCTAGGAAAATGTTCCATTTGCATTTATGAATAGCTTTAATCAATGTAGTTTTTGGAATTTTACCTGATGTTCTGCTATTCAAATCAGGCGAGCAATATTATTTTAGATTCTCTTTTTGAATATAGTAATTTAATTTTACTTTATAATTTTGTAAGAAACTATGAAACATTTTTCTTTAAAACTTCAAGAATATTTAAAACCCAAGAATATTTTCTGCTGTATATTGAATTTATGAATAAGTTTTATAAAAAGTATCACTGTAATACAAGGATGATCAAAGCTATCAAGGAATCATACAAATTAAATTTTTGATATAAGTTAAGAAATAGCTGTGTGGCAAACATTTTCTTTAGAAAATAGTTTTAATGAAAGTAATTTTTCTATTTTTAAATATTAAGTTTTATATATTAAAAAAGAAGCTATATGCAAAACAAAGTTCGATATGTAATATACCAAAGAAAATAAATGTATTCTTTGCCGAGAATATTACAAATAGAATAGTGGGAACATTACATATAAGAAAATAAGAATACCTTTTTTTTTATTTTGCTCAGAATATTAGACATAAAGCTTTTTTGGGTATACAGTTTCTTCCTTAACATCGCATCAGCAGAACTGTTGGAAGACTTTTTAAGCATCGACTGCTTAGTAGCTTTCAAGGAGGAATTAAAAAATTCTCAAGTAAACTATGAAACTATGAATAGTTCATTTTTAATTTAATTCTCGGTATAAAAACATATATATATAAATGTAAAGCCATGTAAACGCAGAACATTTATTCTTAAGAAAATAGGAGTAAAGGATAGGCCTAAAAAGCCCCGTAAATGTATAACTGCAATGAATATCAATGATTAGAAACCTCAAACTACCAGTTAATTAAGCTGCAGCCGTAGAGTTAACGATTCGATGTTAATTTGCTGCGTGATTAAGCCCTTCTTGTGACCCTTTTATGGTCACTTCACTAAACACTCGTGTATTTTGATTACCACTGGAGTGAAACATAATCTGTCAATGCTCAAGAGATTGAACATGTATGCAAATAAGTGTTTCGAAATGTCAACACGCACGAAAATATCTCGCACGCACAGCACTGGATGAATTACAGGAAACTAAAATAATTTATAAGCACTGATTATCGTCACTACTGAGAGCTATCTATTTATACAACGTTTCGTGATAGAATGCAAATTTGATGTATCTCAAGCGACTGCGATAGCTAAGCATATTCAAAATTAATTGGCAGGAAAAAATGCTTGACATATAAGGATTCGTAGTGAAGAGTAACATCTTCTTCGTTATACAAATTTTGCTTGGTAAAACTCTTAATTTTATGGGTGAATAGCAATTAAACACAAATAAACACTTATATTTAATAGTTATTTTGTTGTTACATGAAAGAAAAGGTAAAATTAACTTGTGGAATATTTTGGAAACGCTTCCACATTTGTACGATTTTATTCTTCACTAAGATTTGTTAATTATTACTCATTAAAGCATTGAAAGAAAATTTGTCATCTTTTGCGAAACATTCGTATTATATTTTCGGTATTTTAATGCACAAATAAATATATTTTTTGTACACTTAAATATTGAATATACAAAATGAATGCAAAGTATTTTTTTAAAAATGAAGCAGAATTCAATAATATTGGGTATATTTTGTGAAAACAAATTGAATTTCTTATGATAACCTGTTAAGGAGATATATCTTTTTCTTTCCTGGAAAATGTTATATTAATTTCTAGCCTAACCGAAGACAGTCATGGTGAGAGAACCCATACGCTCTTAATATTTCATGATGTTCAATGTCTTTAGTTTACGAAGCTACATAGGAGGGTGCCAAATCAGATGTGATTTTGTTGCTGGACTGTAGTTCAATATTACAAGGATGTGATGCATTTGATGATTTTTGGCCGTCAGAAAAAGACAACTATAAAAGTATTGTAATTACTATGATATTAATCAATATTTAAACAGTAAATTGTCATTATTAATATATTTTTCGTTTACATAGCTGTGTCCCTGAAAGTTTTGTGACGAAAATATCAAAATGTATATTTAAGAAGCTGTCTGCAAAATTGATGATTATTACCTTAAAAAATCTACTTTGGGATATATATTCCTTTTGGCTGATTTAATCACTATTTTTTCTAAATACAAACAGAAGCCCTGTTTGTAATTTTCTCTATTATAATTTATTTGATTCTATAAATGTTGAAAGCTAGCTATTAAGATGGATACATATATTGAAGAATATTGTTAAAGTAAAAGCGTGATGGATTCAAAATTATAATAATAATGTTAAAAATTCCCAATAATATTGGCGTGTATTTCGATCACATTTTAAGACAATTTATCTTTTTTTATTATTTTATCCAAAAAGAATTTTAATTAAATAATAGCCAAAAAATGCTTAGAAACAACAAGCATATTTAAAAATAAATAAATAATATTGCATTTCTCATGGGAATAGTTTCATGATTTAACACACAGTAGAATGCTTGCAACACACTGTAGGGTGTCTTCATGAATCTGCAATAGTCATCTCGTATGTTGTAGTGACATGAATTATTTCACATAGCTTTAAAAATATTTTTTTAGTTTTAGTTCCTTATATCATTTATGACGTATGTGATCTTTTGACGATTTTATTTTTAAGTAATTCAGTTTAGTTTTCAAATTTTAGATATGTGACCATCAGAGATATTTTCGGTTCAATTAATGAAAGTTTAAAATTCTTAATTCATGCACACACACACACACATACATACCAAGTTATGTGGTGCCTTTGATCAAGAACATTACTTTATTTCCTAAAAAAGCAATGAAAATATCAAAACTATCAGAATTTCAAAGCTTATCTCAAGCATACTGCATAATGTGCTAAATTATTATTAAAGTTATTAATTTCGGAATTTAGAGATTGTTATTGTACCGGGAAAAAACAATAAAATTTTAATTATTCTAAGAATAATGCGGATTTTACAATAATTACTTAGAAGACGAATGCTTTTTTTAACGTCTAATGTGATACTGGGTAATTCGTAAAGCAGATTATGTCAGCATCATTCAAGAAAAATAATTTTTCCACTTAAAATATGACTGACAACATCTATAAAATCGACACTGGCTATGTGTTGCAGCAATTATGGATTCTCTAAACGGAACAATTGAACCCAAAACTTTCTAAAATTGCATCATATTACTATTTAAAAATACATGCCATATACTATTTATTGGATATTTTTTTCTTTTTTTAACTTTCCGTGACGTGATTCTTCCTGTAATCTTTTCTAAATGGGGCGCAAAATGAGTAAATCTGAATCATTAAATACTTTTAATTAAATATTATATCTGTACTTTTTAATTTGGTGTGGATTGAGGTAGGTGCCCATCTGGCAGCCAAATAGTTAGCGCTCCTGACTTCGGTTCAACAGTTCGCGGGTTCAAATCCCACTTTGGGCATGGATGTTTGTAGTGATTCGGAATCCACTTGAAACCGTAGGTCCCAGTCTAATTAGCGCTCTTGTGAAAAAATGACCGTTGAGTGACAAACCAAACGCGAAAAGTAATTTACGCCGTAAGTACTAAAATGCTTATAAAAGCCTAATGCTGCTTATGTGCTATCAGTACAGCTAATTCAAAGAAACCTACCAGGAACTCACCATAACCTAGTGGAGAGAACACTTCTTTTGAAGTGCAGAGTCTCGGGTTTGATACTACCCACTGTTGGACAACGGGTGATGGATGTTGTGCTTCTGCCCTCTTCATGCATGTCTGTCTGGATGGCTGCATGGGAGATTTCTGAGTTTCTTTTATGATAAAGCGTCTATTCGTACACTCTGAACTTGAATACAATTAATCTCAATGCTTGGATTGTAAATTAAGGAAGTGTAATTGTATATTAGTATTTAGTTTGAACTTTGGTTACAATTATTCGCTTGTTTTGAGATCTTGCCAAGTGTTTCAATCATATATTGCGTATAGTATAGTTAATTGGCTCATATTTGGTTATTAGTGTAAAACACCGTTTTTCTTTTAATTTTAACCATTCCTATTAGTGACCTTTTCAGAAGTAGAGTAAAAACTATTGTTCATCAATATGATCAATCAATATTGTTCTGAAATATGGTGAATGTGTTGTCATTACTTAAGTTATGCTTCATGATACAGTTCTTAATAATGCTTTCAGCTAAACAAATCTCATTAACCCTTAGATAAAAATTTTAAAAAATGCTTGAAACAAAAAGAGAATATTTGATAATGATGGTAGCCATTAAATTCTTTGTTAAGTAGGCATACAAATTCGAAAATCCTCTTCGATTTAAACAGTTAACAGATGAATATTATAAATTAACAATCCTAATCAACCGTATTATCAGCAGGCGAGTTTCAATTGATTAAGATCAAGTTTGAGATTAAAACAATACTACATGCTTTTTTACTCTACAATGCATTCTTTATTGGCTTTAACCATTACAAAGTTCTACAATCTTTCAGTTTTGAAAAGAAGTTGTTTTATTATCGCTCGAATTTAAATATTTTCTTATATATATATATATATATACATATATATATATATATATATATATATATATATATATATATATATATATATATATATATATATATATATATATATATATATATATATATACAAAAATAGGTGACCATGACCTTTTAATATCATTTCAGATTAAATTATTCCAATGTGAAATGTTAAAGATTTAAATTACCACAATGAATATAAATATACATTCTGTAAATTTAATAGTTAGTTATCGATTTCTTTGTTATTGCAATTTTTTAATCAATTCTCTGTTCTGAGCATTTTTACCATTGATTGTTGTATTGGTGATCTCATTAAACAGAAAAATGCTTTTAAAGGGCAATTGATCAATGGAAGCCTTTTAAATAAATCAAGCAAAGAAAAAGCATTCTTGATATTTTGAACCTATTTAGAAACTCGTCAAATGTGAGTGAGCGGTCCCCGCCTATATCTTGTCTAGAACGTTTCAGCAGGCCATCTCTACAGTTACGTGATTCAGTACAAACTAGTACGTCTACTTAATCAGCAATCTTACAGATGAACATGGTTTCTAACCACCTATCTTCCTTTTACTAAGATATATTATTTGAATATTCTGATACCAGAGTAGAATTCATTATTTTTATCGCTTTAAAAATTTGGACTAAAAAACATTTTCTTACATAAAATAATGAAGAAAAAGATATAAATGTTTTTGAGATTGCTCAGTTTATTAATTATTTACCAGAGATATCATCATAGAAAATTCAACCAAATACGGAGTAATATAGGAAAACAAGAAGTTAGGAGAAAACAAAGAAATCATTAACAATTTCTACCAATATATATATATATATATATATATATATATATATATATATATATATATATATATATATATATACATTAATTTTTTACACAATGAAATTAATAAGGTAGTAAATATAATGTAATTAAAAACGAATACTTGATGCTATGTTGCATTATCTGATGATATTAGTTATGTAATAATTAAACTTATATGTTCTAGTTTCTTTCATTTGACATTTTCTCTCAACGGGTAAATTAATTAGACAACAAGTTTTTTTCAAAAATATCTTTCGTCATTCTTTATCTATACCACATTCAAAGACAGTAACAAACAATTAGCATTTAGTTTTAAATTAAATTTTCAGAAAGAATTTTTAAATATTTTCTGCACTGCCTTCTCTTATTCACTTTAACGGATGTGCCTCAGTGCATAAACCGAGCAGTGTACTTTGAATATCTTTATCAACCTCAATGTGTGTAGGAGTTTATAAAAGAAAAGCATTCATGGAATTAATACCTCAAAAATAAAAGGAAAATTTTACGATTCCAGTTTTCGATTACAGTCAGACAGACAACAGTGTTTTCTTTTAATGTGAACTAAAGGAAGACAAAAGTCTGAATTGCTCTAGTCTCTAATGGAAAATGCTTGTCAAGTTTTGAAAGAACTTTTTTCTTATCTTGCTCTTGGTTTCAGAATGCATTAGATAATACGATTTTAAGCTTCTCCTTAAAGTTAGAATGCACTTAAACTAGAAGAATCAAACCTGACTCATTCTGTTTACGTTGCTTCCTGGATAAAACCAAGAATACTTTATTTTGCATCTTAATATGTTCTACTTAATCATATCATGAACTACTTTTACATTTATCTTTTATTTTTCTGAAAGTATCATTCATCATAAAAGTTGTTTATTGAAGTTATTTGTATTTACTGCTGTTATATAGAAGTCAATTTTAGAAATTAAAAACTTATCCTCAAAACAAACAGACCTATCATGCTTTAATTTTATCTGTAAATCTGTTTTAATAAAACTATATTTTATTTCTTAATTTTACGCAATAAAAGAATAAATTTATTTCAACCGTTTCCAATTTATATCACAGAAAAATAAGCAGTAGATATTCAACTTCTTATAAATTGAAATATTTTCTTAAGAAAGAATTCATTTGGTAAGAACTTAAAATGTTATCTGATCCAGACTTATTAAAAAGTGGAAATTAAATGTTTCTGTAAAAATATTTTCCAAGTATTTAAAAAAACGAGAAAAGTAATTTAGAATATAATTTCTTGGAAAAACTATTAAAAAATAAAAATTTGCGTTAAGATTTAACTCAGGCAAATTATTTTTGGTGTCAGTATTCATAAATCTTATTCTATTCTTAAAAGAAAGTTTTCTCCTGCATTTTCTTATTTTCATCAACATTTTTCTAGTTCATTATTTTATTAAAAGTCATTTTACAATTTTGCAAGGAAAATGATGGTGGTTTTTTATTTCATCCTCTCAAACTGCAATTGAAAAGATTTTGTGACAAAAATATACTGTTTTAAGCAACATTTCTTTTATTAGTTAAATTATATAATTTTCAAAGAAAGAATATTTTTAATTACGTTTTCTATATAGAAATATCTAAAGTAAATGTAAAGCAATTTATTTTCATGTAAATGTTTTCTTGTAAATTTCTTATTAAAAGAAAGCGTATTAACATTTCATTTGATACAGCATAAATACATTATTTACAAACTGAAAATTTTAAGAAAATTTTAGAGCTTACTTTTAAAGTAAATTACAATATAAATGTATGCAATTTTTTATTTTAGCTATTTTCTCCAAACATAAAGAAAGACTAAAATGAAAGAGGGAACTGTGCAATTATTTTATCAATCTTTTGGTAAAATGTATCATAATATGTTCTTCAAATAGTGTCAACAGATTTTCTTCCTTGTATTGAACTCCTCTTGATTATTTCCGATTCTGATAATTTAAAGGATTTACTTCTTAATTCATCGAAATGAAAAATTTATTTAATTTCCTTTTTTAAATCATAAAGTAACACTGTTTTGTACCAAAAAGTTTTCTTTTATTAAAATAACTTTGTTTATAATCCAAAAATAGTATGAATTTTAAACATTTTTTACTTAAGAAATTTGTTTCTGTTTAAAATGTATGATTTTCATCTATTTATTTAAATGCTGTGTACATAAATTATTGCTAAAAATATTCTATTACTTTTAAAAGCCTGTTAGCTTATTTCCATTACCATTATTGCAAAAACTTAAACTTAATCAGTTACTTCCTCAAATCTTCTTTTACAGTTTTTACTAAAACATTCTTGTCTAAGTTTACATTTTCTTAAAAAGAGTCTAAGATGAATTTTATTTAAGTTGAGCTATATAAAATAAAAGTATAATTCTCTTTACAAATCTTTCGATAATGACTTTTCAAGAGTTTTTTTTTTTTTTGGTTCCGAAAAAAGTAATGTTGAATGCTCTCTATATGCATAACAGTGTTCACTGATATCAAAACTATAAATAAACCTTGGCAATGAATATTTTTTACACTTCATATACCGCAGAGATAAAATACTTTCTTTGAATCTTATAATCACTAAATTTGTAATAATGCTTTCCCAGTATGAAGAAAAGGCCAAGAAATTCAATCAGTCAAACGGGTTGGAAACAAATATTAAAAAAATCTCACTTGATCTGTATTTTGTATCCCACAGAATTATGTAAAAAAAAATCTCATTTTAGGAGTAGTTTTCTATGGGCCATTAGTTATCTCACGCGATACGGAGTTATTTTAGCGACGCATGAAAATGACATCGCCTGATCTATTTAAGAGAAGCCACCATCTCTCCTTTAACATTTCACACCTCAAAGAACTCCTTTTGAGAGATCTGAAGAATCCACGTTTCTTCTGAAAAGATAAGAAGTAAGAAATGTGACTGCTTTTAAACGGGTCAGGGGTCACCCAAACAGGAACTTTTACATAGCTGGAGCAAATAGATTGCGCTAAACACTAGTACGAATATGAACGGCAGAGCCGAAATGATTTGATCGAAGCCCAAATTGAAGCTGATGCCTAAAATCGGCGAAAGGAGGTATCGATCTCGATGGCAAACATTAAGACCCCTCACGCCCTACTCTGAAATTCGAAATCCAGAGATACGTTCTTTTCCGATGGATTCAGCTCTTCAGTTAGATTTAGGAAAAACTCGATAGCCAATCACTCGTTGTAAAAGGCTGCTAGAGATTTATGTAAAATTTAGCTCCTTAGTGTATGAACAAAAAAAGAGACAGAAAAAAGTTGTAGAAGTAAGAATCTACACCACAGCATATGGAATGTAGGAGACCAATAACTTATATCTCCCACGTATATCTCTTACACAAACGAAAAAAAAATCTTTTGCTCTGTTTATGTGTATGTGTTAGACGTTTTCCGATCCATTTACATATAAATCGATTTTCTTTCGCTGAAATTTTGTTGTACTTTTACTTTTTTGGCCTCTGATAAAGAATATTATTTCAAAAGGATGTAGGGAAGTCTGGTCTGAAAGACATGGCGCTGGGATCCAAACGTTAAAAGAAATATGTGACGATTTACCCGAAATGATGGAATAAGGTCTGCAACGTGCAAGGACGCTAGAGAAAGTTCCAGATGGGAATATTTTCTTCTTTCTTTCTCCCTTCAATCTTTTTTATTATTTTCTTCTTCCGTTCCATCCTCCTTACCGGAGATCTGAATTTCAAAATTTCCAGCATGTCGTTTGTGAAGGACAAGGCTAGGGTGCAGAGAAATATATATATATCTTCACCCACCTACATGAACTTATGTCCTGGAGTTTATTCATCGATCTTTCTAAAGAAAAAGAAAGAGATGGGGAAAACATTTCGTTTTACATTTTATTACAAGTTTTGAAGCCTAATAATAAATTCTTGAAATATCATTGTAAATCTTTTGCGGTTGAAAAGTCAAATCAACGACTTTCTTTGATCCTAATTCTTTAAATATATATAGACTTTTTCTTGTACATTTTTATTTGTAAAGAATAAAATTTTTCATTACATACAAGCAAGTGTTTTGGTAAATGTTTACAGAAAAAATAGGGATGATTTTTTATATAGTTGCGCTAAGGAAATAAATTTTCTGTGAATTTTTATTCTATCATAAATAAATAAACAGTGAGTAAAGATTGTTATGTAGGGTAACTATGTTTCATATCTTACTCTATAAATACCTCATGTTTTATATCAGCTTTACAGCTATAATTTTACAGTAATATATTTTGGAATAATAAAAACAATTTCATATAATGGAATACTTCAATATCAAAAGCATTTAAAAGTTTACTGAACAAAAAAGTTTGCATTATCTTAATAGTCAAGCATTCTCATTATCTCCCGCTTCATTTCAATTATTACAGTCTTGTATAATATTTACAAGTACATACCATGAAATATATTATGTATTGTGAAACACTGTAAATGTGCTAATATACGCGAACACTGTATATATAAGATTTGATGTACTTCCTTACGCGGAAGTTGAAAATAGTAAATTTAAAACTCACAAAAATAGGAATTATATATGTGCGGGAAAGAATGTTAAATATACATTGTGTCAATTACTTCTGAATTTCAACGAAATGCATAGTTCTAAAACAAAGGCAAAATTTAGTAATATTTGTAAAAATATATCAATATTTGCAAATTCAGAAATATATCAAACACAAATGGTAAGAATTTCTGTGCTCTAGAAAAAACAATAAATACTGTGCACACACACATCAAAATACAGTTATATTTATATTTATACGCTTACAGCAAAGTATAATCATTTCGATTCATAATATTTCATTTCTATATAAATGTTAAAAAAATATTTATATCGAATATCATTGTGGCAAACTGAAATTTTCACAAGTTCAATAGTTTGTTGTGTGTGTATGTTTGTGAATCATAAAATTCTCCCTAACTCCAAATTTTATTGATTCTAAATACATATGTGGAAAAATTCTTCCCAGAAAACACTTTTTGACGCCAATATTTTCATTTAGAACTTTATATATTACCTTTTTGCTGAATAAGCAGAAATAACTTATTTTGAAGAAACTGGTTTTGTTAGAAATAGGAAATAACTCAAGAAAATGAGATGGAAGAAAAACGAGGAAAGTTACCAGTGAAGAAAATACTGTCTCTTTCACTATAGTCATGTGCTTTGTCGCGTATGGCGATTACTCTGGGGACTGTTGGGCAATCGCATTTTTCCAAGTTGCTAAATTATCCCTTCCATCTTTCCCCTGCGAGAGAAGCTCGTGGAAGAATTACTTAATGCCAGTTATTTAATTTCGTCTCTCCCGCCACTCAATCCTTTAAATAGAATCTTAAGAAGTAGCTGAACTAAGAGGTCACTAGGGTCACAATTCTTAATATAGGCCAATAGCATTGATACTTATTATTTACACTTATTTTAGAACACGCATCATTTATCTAACATCATACTGCATTCTATAATTTTTTTTACCTTCTCGTGCATTTATTAATTTTTTATGCTTTGTAATATTTCTCCATGTTTAAATAAAATGTGCCACGCCTGACATAGAATGATAAAAAGTAGTAATTTTTAAAAATTCATTACCAAACATGAACAGAAATATTTTAATCTGATAAGATTTGATATCTTGCTCCATAAAATACCAACAATGACTTATCCTTTATTAAATACATCTTCTGCTGATGCTTAAATAATTTACTTTCCAAATATATATATATATATATATATATATATATATATATATATATATATATATATATATATATATATATATATATATATATATATATATATATATATATGAATTTTTATAATAACATAATTCTTTTTCCTGCACGTTTTTGTGTGCTGCGCCAGAATCGGTAGGATTTAAGATAAAAACAACAGTGGCCATGCTGTTTCACTTTGCAAGTTACATGTTGAATCTTAAACATTCCCCCACTTAACTACTCATAATAATAGTCAAATAACTATAGAATTTTATTATCTATGACAAAAATATATTATTAGCAATTCATAGTGTTTTTTTCATTCTGTGTGAAATTAATAATACTTAACGTTTAGTATTTTCAAATAAAGAATAGCTTGCATTGTTTAAAGATTATTTGAATACTTATTGATGTCCCAATTAATATTCCTTTACCATTGAAATGATAGAGTAAAAATCAGTTTTCTAACTTTCAGATTCAAAAATTCTTTTGATTCTATTTCAACATGAAATTTACACTAAAAATTTTAAATGTTAAGGAAAACTATGTAAGGAAACAAATCGGTCATAATTTCATTAATTAAAAATAAATAATTAAGTTAAATGAAATAAAATATTTTTTCTTTTTCTTGTATCTTTATGGCTTCTGTAACTTTCGAATTTTATACATTCTTATCTGAAGACTTTTAATACACTGTACTTTATTATTTTGCTTATTTAAGCTTTCTGTTTAAAATGATTTTTTTCTGTGAAATTTTTTATCGATACATATTTTAGAGTTACATGCTTAGAAACAAAATTTTAAAAGATTGTTTCATTATTTACAGATTTTTATACTTTTTATGTTTTTATTAAAGAATATTAATATACTAAATAGAACATCTATAGTATTGTTTAAAAACTGTAAGATATTTTATATAAGAAAGATGCTTGTTGGAATATAAGTAAAAAAATCTCTATTTTGCCTTGAAGTTAAAAGAGGATGTTAACAAAGTGATGCAAAATTTTATTAGCATTATTGAAAGCTATCAGAATACATATTTAAAGATATGATAAAGTTAACTTATATACTTCTCGATTTTTTATTAACGAAATCAAATAAATTTAGGAGCAAATATAGTTATAAATTTTGCTTAGCTTGCTTGGGCTGTTGATTCCAAATCAAGCTAATCATAGATGCTTTCGATCTTGGACTACAAAAAGGCAATCGTAATGAGAAAAAAAAACTTCAAAGATCAATACTTTAAATATGGCATTTAAAGCTATTGAAACTCTTTCCAGGAAACTATTAGTATTAACTAAAATACAGTAATAAACTAATATACTATATAATAATATACCAATATAATAATATACAATATAATAATATACCAATATAATAATATACAATATAATATACCAATATAAGATATTTATTGTATATTAGTATTAACTAATATACAAAGTAATATTTTTCCAAATATTATTCGCTAAAAAAATGCTATTTTAGCATACATTTTATCAATTAAGCTTTCAATTTCTTTAATAAATTTTAGCGGCTTCATGAATTTTATATTTTGTAATAAAATTCTTGGAAAAGTCCTCTCATCTTATTTAAATTATAGTAATTCGGACACACACACAAAAATGTGTCAATCGTTAAACATTTAGCATTCTTCTTTCAAATAACGTTTAATAAATACATTATACCGCTTCTTGCGAAAGGCAATTTTTGTAACAAGAAAATATATCAGATGGTTTTAACTCCAACTTAGTAAGTTCTTTTTAATGATTATCTTCTCGCAGATATTTCATAGATTAACATAATGCCACATATGTCTATTGTAAGATTTAAAAAAATATTAAATTTTAGGAATATGAAAATTTAATGACTAAATTAACTTAAATATAAGCGAATGTTAACAATTAAAAAAAAATTATTTTTCACTTATATTTCGAGAAACCAAATATTATCTCAAATCATTCCTTACAAATATATCTCTCATTCTTTTTATCTAAAACCAAACCATGCTTATATATGGTATATATGAAATAAATATTAATGTAAAAGCCAGTAAAATATAAAAATACAAACATTCGAATTTAATATTAGTTCATAATAGTTTTTTCAAAACAATAGTATTAATTGTGAAGTAAAAATAAATGTTCCAACAGTAAAAAATTTTCAAATACGTACAATTAAAATATGAAATGCAATTTTATATACCAAATTATATAACTTTCTATGCGAGTACTATATACAAGAAAAATATTGAAGACTACACTTAAACGGACCAAATAATTGGAAATTCACATCAAAACTACATTTTTCTTACGTGTATGCCTATATCTCAGATTCCCAAAATCAGTAAGCATTCGAAAAAAATGTTCACACTCAAACTGTCAGTTTAAATATAACTGAAACACACGTTATTGCCTCACTTCTTCTAAGATCCTGAACAGAAATATATTAAAATGATTATCGGATTACTTTTAAATTTAATCATTCATGAGCGAAGAGCATTTTAAGACTTTCATAGTCAAATGTTTCTCTTCTCTTTTGTGAAATATTGTCTTTTCATTGAGATAATATATGTCCTGTTTTATTAACTTTCAATTTGTCAAGATTTACTCGATCTAATTATTTCATTTATATCAAGTCCAACTGGCAACTTATGTTTCAAATATTATTCACTTAATTTAATAGAGTCAAAATGAAACAGACCATTTGTCGACTCATGAACTAATTCTCATTTGGGTTACATTTCCTTTCTACCGAATTAATATACAAATGATGATAAGTACTTTGGATACTAATTCTATAAATCTTTTGAAATTGAATCTGTCAAATGAATTTAAATTCAAAATGATTCTTGAAATAAGTGCTCATCAAGCACTTTAACATAAATTTCAAGTATTTAAGTTACAAATATATAAACTATTTTATTGTTCTATTGGAAACGAATTCATGTTTCAATAAAAAAACATTTTATTATTCATATATGTCCCTTAATAAAAGTATTAAGCCTGATTCATAATACAAAAATATATTAAAATATATTTACAAATATATATTTTTTATTAGGAATTCTAGCGAAATTACTTTTTATCTTCTGTATTTCAATGTCTGTTGTGATTCTTTTATTTATGTTCAGTAACACTAAAAAATTTCGCAAATGTAGTCTTAATCTCATTTTCCGAGAAGAATGATAACTATAAATATGCTATCAAATATGGATAAACTCACAATTACCTTTCTGGCATCAGTAATGTGAGTATTTAGTTCCAGAAATTTTAATTCGAAAAATTTTCCCTTGCAAACATATTGGTATTGAAATTTCAATCATTAACAAAAATGGTATCGAAATTTAAAACGCATATGTTATTTATCTTTGTATGCCTTTTATATTACTTCTTTATTGAATATAACATATTTTAATCCAGTTTTATCAATATAAAACAAATGTTGAATAAAAAAAGGAATTTTCAGTAAATAATATCCGATTAACGTTTTTAAAATTTTGCGTGGAATATGGAATATAATTATCTATTTTTCAGTAAAACTAAGGGAAAAATTTGCTTTAGAAATGAATTTCGAATTTTACATTATATTTAAAACCCAAAATATCAAATGAATACAATGTTGCAATAATTCACTGGACTAATAATTGAATAATTAGTATAAAAAAGAATTAAATTATATTTTTCAAACCTTGAGTAATTTTATAAAGATAAATAAGACTTTAAGGAGCATATCTCATTATAAAATTTTGCGAAAGAAAATTATAATAATGTTTATTAATACTTTAAAGGAATGTTACAAAGCCAACAATTATATTTTTGATTTAGTTAATTTAAAATCTTATTCACTTAAGAGGCAGGTGAATTAATGTACAATAATGTATGTGGATATAATATGTAATAAAAATGAAAACGTATACAAATATGAGCATTAAATACAATGTAGGCATAGATTTTAAATGATTTATTTTGGAAATTTTCTTCATGATATTGCAAATTTATATGCAAAGTAGAAAAAATATTCTAACACAAACAATAACATACCTTAAATGTTATTTAATCAGAGAAATTAATCTTATAGTCATTGTTATTATTACCTGTTAAAGGTACATGTGTAAACTGCCAACAACAAGGAAAGTAACACATTGTTCTTCATGCATATTTTAATGTGAATTAGAACATACGATTAAAAGAATTGTGGCGCAGTTAATTTGGAAAAATAACTAAACATAAAGTAATTTGAAATTTGTTATTTAAATAACAAGTAAAGAGTTATTTAAAAATCATTTCGAAGAAACAAACAGCACAACCCATTTGATATTTTTATTTCTTTGCATAAGCATTTTATAAATCAGAGTGCAGTCAAAACAGAAACTATGGTGGAACCTTCTAATAGAGTTCATTTTCGAATGGATATTTGTTTGCCCTTGATTTTTAATATTTCAACATCGTATTTTGGCTCCAAGTAAAGTTCCATATTATGTTCATTGTACCTATTTTTTAAATGTTAGAATTTCATATCTTCGAAAATATTCAACATCTCTTTCTATTCTGTAGTAGGTAAATCCCAAACTTTTATCTTATTGTGGGTAAAAGCAGGGAAAACATTTTTTAAACTGTGCTCTGTTTCTTAAAAAAACATAAATATTTTATCAAAGAAACAACAATATATTTTTAAATAGTGTTCCACTGCTGGCGAAAAATCACGTTACTTGGCGCCATTTTATGCGAATTTGACGGCATATGACTCAAGCACCATTTTACTATTCATTCTTGCCAAAATATCATACTAAGGTAAAGAAATTAGTGCATTATGACTATTATGATTAAATTTAATTTTAAATTGCATGAATACCATTATATTATATTAAATGCAAAGAAATATTCAAAAAATATTCTTTCGTATTGTCAGCAAGCTTACGTAAATACATGAAACCTGTAAAATGATTGCATTATACAAATGAATGCGTATATTTCATGTATGTTTAACAGTTTTACTTAACATTAAAGTAACTAAAAATACTTCATAAATGGAAACATTAACTTTATATGATAAAAAAAAATTTCAATGCATAATAGTTTAACATGTATTTCAGTTATAACCATAAATTGTGTGTGTGTGTGTGTGCTGAATCATATAATATATCATTTGCTTAAATAAGTAAAAATAAGTTGGTAACAACTATATTTAAGTAAATATTGTTATTTGATCAAAGACGTTTTGTATAAGCTATGAACAATTATTAAAAGAGTATGAGTTTCTAAATATTTTGTTGTTTTATTTTTCAATTTATTTCTATTAGGTATGGTACAGTATTCTTTCGATTTATATACTGAAACAAGAACTTACAAATATTTATATAATAAGTAAAATATAATTCATTTCTCAAAGCATTCCTTCGCTTTAAAAATATATGCAGTTTTAGTTTCATTAAAAAGTTCTTTAATTTAATAAGGCTCATATAAAGAAAAATTAATATATTCACAGTAGAATTGAATAAGATACATAAATTATACAATGATTTCAATAATAAGATTTTGAATAACTTGCTATATTGTTAAGTGGTCTGAAAATTTTTCTTTTTTTTAACAGCAGCAATTATTTTACTCCGTAGAATTGTACTCTTAGGAAATTTTTATAAACTATTATTTTTAGTAAGAGTTTTAAACTATTAGCAATAATATCTGTTTTAACATTCTAATATATTTAATATTAGTCTTTTTTTCCTGATAAATCTTTTGTCTTTTACTTGAAGGATATTTTGTTAACTTATTACAATTAAAAATAGTTTTTTGCCACTTATGTAAAAATAACAATTACAATTGCATTAATGTGATTAAGAATAAGGTAGAATAAAATGAGAGTTTCCAGATAACGAATGTCGTGATATAAGACAACTCTAGATGTTGCTGTTTGCAATGTCATTGAGGTTTCTATATAGGTCACCTCTGCTCTATATGTTCTTTTGTATCTGATTCAAAAATCACTTCGTGAAATAGCATTTCTTTTGTGTACAGCTGATATGAATTTTTTTAAGGATATATTAAACATCAGTACTAACATTAGCATTTTTTTTCTAGTTTTGAATACAGCTAGAAATTGAAGCTTTTTTTATTATAAATATTATTTTGACTATACAATCTTTTGCAGTTTAAAAATTTTGTTGTTTTTGATACTAAAAGAAAAAAAATACGACTCTTTAATTTCTAAGGGATTATCCCATTTATTGTTTTTTAAAATATGGTAAAAATAACAAAAACATAAAATTGTTGGACTTTTACAGTCATTAAGATTTTCAAACTGAAATCATTTTTACAAATAAATATCCGACAGTTGAACTCAAACATGTCTTGGTTGATCATATTTCAAAGGTATAGGTTTAAAATTTTACTTTTTAATCATTAATTTCATATCTCCTGTCAAAGAACAAATAAATAACAAATCTTTAACATAAAAATTAAGAAATTTATTAAAAAAATTTTCAAACTCAACAATTTTTTAAAAGACAGAGAAATTTATTAAGTAATAAAGTAGCAGTTTTAATCTAAAAATGTTTTTTCTCAAATGTTTGTGCATTTTACTTATTAATTAAAGTCATTGAAAATGTTAGTAAATTTCTCACCTTAATATTATTAAGAATTTCATTTTCTCTCATAAAATTCTAAATATAATTGGTGAAGTATCCCTTGAAAAGTATTTCTTAAATTTAATATGTAATTTATTAATTTTAAGAAAATAGGAAAACATGTATTATGATGGTATGTAAAGAAGATATTGAAGATCACGATGTGTGAAATATATTACTTACGTATTTTTTTTCAATTTTCTTCACATAATTGAATTTAATATTTTCTCTATGCAATAATTAATTAAACTTTTGATTCAGAGATATCGATTAAAAATTATTTTCAACTAACACCTTGATACTGTTGTAAAGAAATCCCCTTGAAAAAACATGTGAAGAGAATTTAAAATTTTAATCAAGAATTGTATAACAATGAATCTATGCACCATGGCGATACATTAAGTTGTGCAATCAATTCTATTTTTATTTATTATTCAAATGAATTAAAGAAAATTATAGTAACTAAACAAACAAAAATGTCAATTGGAAATTTCTCATATTTGTTTAATATTCATTTTTACAATTTATACAAAGAAATCGTAATATATAATAAATCAATACACTTGAAACAATACAGATCTTAACGATCTTTCTTTGATACGAGCATGCTAAAATATATTTAAATTCAGAGAATAGTAAAAAATAAATTCGGCTGATGCAAAAACTTAAATGGCAGAGTTGAGAAACTCTACCATATTTTCCTTCGTTGTCATTATCTACCCCATTACGATTTTTTTTCAATTCACGTTACTTTAATTTTTTTTTTTTTTTTGATATTTTTTAATACATTTTACTAACTATATGATACTACTTTTCAGCTTCTTTTTCTTTAAACTTTTTAATATCTGAGGAATATTATTGCTCATATTTCTTAATTTTTCGAGCAATAATTATGTAAAATGTGAAACATTGTTTTATGCATAAAATTTTCTATTGACGAAGAGTAATTTAATTAAATGAATATGCATTTGGATTGATTGGTTTTAAATTATAATTTTAGTAAATTCTAATTCAAAAGAAAACCATATAAGATTAGAGAAAAAGAATTCTACCATTTTTTTAATCTTACATTTGATTTTCTAAAATTTGCAGTAAGTGTATCTCATATCTTTAACATTTAGCATTAACTAGATGATGGGGGATAAACAGTAGTAAATATAATGTTGTGTGACAAGCAACGCTTTTTTTTCGTAAATAATTTCAAAATAATTTTTCATACGAAAACCTTGTAGATTTTTTTAGCTGTTAAGTTAAAAAAAATATTTTTCGAATTCATTCATATTCATTACGTGAAAGAATATACATTTTAGGAATCAGTCTATAATTTTTTTATTGAAGTTTTAGGACAGATTATTTGGATAGGTGTATAAATATATTATTTGCTTCTGATTCTAAATCTAAATTAGGATACTAAAATATTCATTATTAATATGGGCATTAACTTACCAAGTATACTTTTTTAAATTATTATGCCACTGATTATAAAATGAATGACACTTTTTTGCGATATAATTAGTGTGATTAGCAAACCTTTACGCATTATAGCAATATTTAATAGAAATGAATGTGTATTACTTTACCAGATAGCTTACACAGGATGACTTTACTGATCAGTCATCTCAATATAACGATCCAGTGGCTCAAATATATTGACTGTTAGAGCCTGTTACAAATCCATATTTATATGTATATACCCTTGCATATGAGCTTGCGCAAATTAATGTCCTTGTATAAACATAAATCATACATGCGTCAACAAGTTAATAGACAATCCTGCCTGTCTAGAATAACTAATATTGTTCTGGAATATTTCCAAAAAAAAAGGATTGCTCTTTTTAAATATAAACCATTAAATTTATAAATAAAATTGATTTATTACAATTTTTATAATGCAATGTTCAATATAAATTTATTTCATGCGAAACAAATTTGTAAGAAATATCAATAATAACTAAATGTTTCATATTTATATCTTGACAAAGTGACAGGAATTACAAAATAAAATCTCCACATTATATTTGAAACAAGATGAACAGTTTTTCATGGTAACACTTCTGAAATCTTAAATGGGTGGAAAACAATGTCACAAAATTTCATTTTGCCAAAACAAAATAGTTATTTCTTGCATGCTTTTCGCCAGAAAATAAAGTGAATAATAAACACCTTTTTCGCTTTAAGAAACATGTAAGTAAAATGAAATTATCTGTGAAAAAATAAATCAAACTTTCTTTCTATATGTTAACCGCTGTTTTTTATATTATCTAAATATGTAACAACTTTTTTGACATGTTAAAAATATGAACTGATAGTATATTTAGCAAATTGAGATTAGAGATTTTGCTCTTTCGAAAAATAAATGTTTCGATTTATATCAGTATAGTGTGAAAACCTTGTTACATTTTATATACAGTTGCTAAAATTAGTATAATTTTTTATTGCTACAGTCAAATTCTAAATTCTAATTAAAGAAATAACTAATAAATCCACAACAAAGTTTAATATTTTACTTAAGTCCATTGATGAAATTTAACTTTTTTAATTAAAAGTTTACCTTAATGAATATAAGTTTATAGTATTACTTAAAATAAAGTGTAATGTTTTATGAACACGAATATAAAACATTTATTTCAATGTTCTACATGCTACTTAATCACATATAACTGTTAACACAACAAAATGAAATCAAAAATTTTAATTGCTGTTAAAAAATTTATAACTTTTACTTCGTCTTTGGCATCTTTTTTTTCAAATTTTGTAAATCTATTTTGAAAATTCGAAATTTTTAAAAAGTTAATTTTATTGAAAATTGGAAAAAATTGAAGTAAATATAAATTCTTATTTTTATATATCTTAATTACTAGAACAATGAATTAAAAAACTGAAACAACATGAAAATAAACAAGTTTTATTTACAAAAGAGATACATTGATGTTCATTAATAATGTCTAATTTTCTAACAATATTTTCCTTCGCTTCTTATGTAATGATTAGATTTAGTTTCATTTATAAGAATTTGCTCATAATAACCAACACACTTGGTTTTAATTTAAAGGAAAAACTAATTTTTTGGATAGCAGTTGGAAATGAAGAAATAAATTATGCAGGAATAACTACCACATAAAATGTTTGGAATTTTTTGAAAATAATAAACACTAATATTGTTTCTTTTGAGGCCACTAAGGTCTCTTTAGGTTCGATTAAAAAAAAGAAAAGTGTTTTGATAAAAATTAAAATTTTCAATTTGATGCGTAAATTTGATGCGTAATTGAACGTAATATAACTTTACCAAAGACAAGATTATTATCAAACACCATTTTATGTAAGGGATTTCTAGCTATGAGTTTACTTCTGTATATTACCTTATGACACTAAACCAATCAATTTTTTTGGCATACAATACACAGGCAACTTTAATCAAACATTTTTGATCATGAATCTATCTTAAGATAATACTTTCCTAATTTTTTGTTAAGTAACCAATATAAGCAGAAATAAAATTTGTTTTTTATACCAAAATATCACAGAATTCACAGTGATTTTATAAAAGCTAGCGATTAATGAAAACTTCGCGGTTCAATAGCCTATAAGACAATTTGTAAACATAAATTAAAATTGGTCATTTCTTACAACTTTTTTTCAAAAGTTCATTTTGTATGTCTTCTTTTTTCTATATATGTACAAGTTTATGTAGTGAGTAGTAAATATGAAATAAAATATAAAATTTAGAGCTGCGCTGACTTATATTTTACAAAGAAATGCATAAAATTACGTTTTATTCTCGAATAAAATTTTTTAATTCATTTTAGTTTAAAACATGTGTATGCTATTTTCAATCTTTTACGGATGGTATCCCGAAAACTGAGCTTACTTACGTTTCATACAGTAAAATTATTGAGTTGATCAATTTTTTGCATCAATAGAGTTTGCTTCAATATTTCTTTTTGCTGAAAAGCTGCTCAAAAAACTTGAATTTCAAAATTTTGAAACTATTACTTTGTCTAGCATGATATATGTACATTTAAAAAAAGTACGGTTATAAATCATTTCCCGCTATCTTTCATCAACGACGCAACAAATGACAGAGAAATGATGTTTAAAATGATTAGAATCAACAACATATGTGTTTCAGCGAAATTTTCATAGAAAAGTTAATAAAAATTTTAATAAAGTTTATATCCATTTTATTTTCTATTTAGCTAAAAAATATTGGTAAATTAAATGATTTTTAAAACGATATGAATTAACAGTGAAAATATTCAAAATATCTATTTTATTTATACATATTCCGATCAAGTATCATGTCAATGTCAAATTTCAATAATATTTAAATTGTTTTGCCTTAGAAATCAAATCTATAAAAGCTAGTTACATTATCATAATGTGGAAGGTATGAATTAAAGGATTTCACAAACATCAAATATCACATAATGTGATACTAGAAAATTATGAGACCATGTTTTAACAGCACAAAGTATATATATCAATAGTTATTGATCTGTTTTGAAATTATTATAGCTGTTAAACAGTTAACAAAAAAATTGTTTCTAACTAGCTTAGGGGATCACGTACATCAAGATTTGCAGCAGTATCCTTTAATATTATGCAAATATTTCAAGATATGTCAGTGATTTTTAACTATCTATTTTTCCCTTCAAGCTATGCAAATATAGAAATAGCTTAGAAAACTTAAATTCAAAGCCAAAAATACAATATAAAAATAATATATCGAATATTTCAACTCTCGTTGGCTAAATTAACACAATATTTCTCACGAAAATTTTCAATTTAACAATTCTCTATAAGATCAACATTAATAACATTTACATAATTTTTATATAATTTATATATGTCGTTTTATTCTTGAGTTGGACAAGGTCAACTCAGCCTTTCCTCTGTTCAGTGAGTCGACAAATTGAGTGCCAAGCATGTTTGGAAATTAAACAATGGGGGACTCGCGTTACGTTGACCATCTAACCGGGACATCTCTTTTGCACCCCCGGGCTCTCAGTTAGGAAGCATATATGGGTACTCTGTAGGCTTTGCCCCCATTGGACTGTCATGCCATAGGTTTTTTTTATTTATTGTTTCACTCATAAAAAAATTTTATCAACAGAGAGTAATCTCATATCAGTTATTTAATACCTTAAAAATATTAAATTATATTAATTTCAGTGTCAAGTATAAATGATGTGCAAAGTCAGACTTTTGTAAAAATGAATTAAATACCACTTGATAAGGATTTTAAAATACAGCAAGTTAGAGAATAAATACTCAAATGTTTAATATCTGAATTTAATACAATATAATAAATGAGAACTTATGGTTTAATTTTTTTATTTCTCAATACACAATATGAATCATTGAAAAGCCAGAATTTCATTTTACGTTTATTTTCCACAAATATATAATAGGAAGCGAATCGTAACGGGGAAACAGCACACTTAAAGTTTGACAACAAATCATCTGAGTAGGAATGGTTTATATAGAGCTTTAAAAGATATTAGAGAAACAATACGATTTGCGGTGCGCATGCGCTGGTTTTAGTAGTTACTCACATTTTAAATCGCTAAGCTCAGCAAAAAAATTTCTTTTCGAACACGAATGAAAGATTCGCTCCCTCTTTCAAGAAAATTATTTTCTTTTTACCGAGATTTTCTCAACCATTCTTTTTTTTTTTTCAATATTTTCCTTTAAAAACTCGTTGACTTTTCCAATTTCCAGTCAAACCTCCATGTTCTATTGTTACAGAAGTCAGGGCTCCATGAGAATGAAATATAGAGCACCAATAAGCTGCCAGAAAAATCGTTTAGATGCAGCAAAGAAGAATACTACTTTAGCTGGCTGTATTTACCTTTCATCTCTTTACTATATATATTATAGCATAAAATATTTAAATGGGTTTCACCTCGCTAGCAAAAAATTGTCGCATACCCTAACACTACTGCTTTAAATATTGATGGATATTTTGGGACTAAGGTTATGAAATAACACAATTTAGGATTTTACCGAATATGACCAAATTGTATAAAAAGCGTTATTAAACTATGTTAACGGAAGCTTTGAGGCTTGCTATTGGAGACTTTTAAAATATCATCTGTTGAAAATGGCAAACATTTCACAACCAGAATCTAAAGGGGAATTCTATAAAATAAAATGTGTATAAATATCTTCTAGAAACTAAGTTACAAAATGAAATTTAAAAATACAAAGCAGGAATTATAAATTTTTCTATCTTAAAACAAATTTTATTTCGTATATAATTTGTGTAAATGATACAAAATACCATAGATAAGGAATTTAAATAATTTGTTAGTTATTTTATGTTTATTATATAAAATTTTTCTAGTATAATTGCTTGATTTTCATTTAGGAAATATAGAAAAATGTAATTATTTATAATAATATTAACTTTAAAAATCATATTATTTAAAATTTTAAATATAAAGTTACATGATTAATTAGAAAAATACTTTATTCTTTACCAAATGTTAATTAAACTATATTTCTAAAATGTGTGGTACATATTTCAGCTTTTCTGTAAACTAAGAGAAATTTTTTCATACAATGAAAAATAAACTGCTGTAAAATATGTCAAAGAAATAATTAATTTCAATAATTATGATTTTCCATAGTAATTTGACTATCTTTATCCTTAATTATGTATATATCATTGCTAGTTTCTTACTACAACATGAAAGTCAATCGCATTTTGCATTACTGCATTTGAAGCATTTACTATTATAATTGTCTTTTGTTTTATTCAGCTTTTTATGTTATCTACAGTTTAAAAAACAAAATTGAGCTAAATGGGACAGAATTCTTATTTTCAATTCATCAAAGGCCACATTTACTCGATTTGTTTTTTAATTTTCAAAATCTTTGTTATATTATACAATCAGAATTGTTAATATATTAGAAGAAAAATATGAAGAGTCAATTATTTTGACATTTAAAGCCGACAGTGTAATTTTACAATTTGGGCAGTAATACTTGAAACTATTTATATTATATTTTCTGAAATGTTGTATTTCAAAATAAGTAAATATTTAGGAATGTTATAATTTTTATTTATGAATAAATTATCCCTGTTTTCATACACATTAAAATTTTATTGCAGTTAATTAACTATATATACATATACACACACACACACACACACACACACACACACACACATATATATATATATATATATATATATATATATATATATATATATATATATATATATATATATATATATTGTGGAATTATAATAAAATCTTCAAATACTTTAGAGTAACTCACTATTTAGACATTGATGAAGAAGCACACGCCGGCAATTTTGCATTTAAATTAATTTTTAGTAGGAACTTATTTGCATACTTTACTTTTACTTAAGCTTTCTAACATTCCTAAAAGCTTGTCTTCATTTTCAGCAAAAAGACAAAACAACCAGCACATTAAGAAATCTGTTCCTTTTAAAAATAATTTAAGAATTCAAATAAAGAATTACGTAACCTTAATATTTGAAAAATAATTTTCTTCAATTTTAAAACAATTAACTCTAACAAAACATAAATACATGTATACGGAACTACTTAAAATTATACTTTAAAAAAACATTCAGTTTCTTTAATTGTATTTCTTTGAATAAAACTACTAAAATACATATCACGGTATGGTTAATTTGATTTCTGTCGTAATTTTCAAACCTGAACATTTTTGATGCTGTATGAACTTTTGCTTAGACTATGACTACGTACTGAGTAGGAAATTAAAATAAAAGAAATCAGTCTGCAAAAATGATTAAAAATTTTAATAAATTCCACAACTAATTATATTTAAATAAACCCATGAAAATAGATGTTGTTATTTAATTTTATTCTTAGTTAGATTTTTTTCATATTTTTCAGTTCTTAAAATTTCAGATAATAAATGATATTAGTCGAAACTACGACTACATATTCAGTAAGTATTTTAAAAAAAAAAGTAGTCCCCAAAGATAATTAAATCATATAATTAATATAGAAAACAAGCAAATCTAAGCCCTTTGAGCAGGGTATTTAAAGCTATTTACCAAAATCGATTGAACACAGAGATGGTACAATGATTTAAAAGCGCTTTAAAAAGGATTACTGCTTGTGCCTATAAATAATACTAAAAAATTCAATGATGCACACAACTTTTAAAATAAAGATAATGGTCTAAGCGGACTTAATTAAATTGAAAGCTTTTATGGCAAACAAGACAAAGAACGCATCGTCGTCATCCAAAATAATCAAAATGGAAGAAAAATGCATGTTGGAATAGTTATTTAACGACAACCGATCGAAATTTTCTTCAAAACACTGGAAAAAAAGTAATTGAACGGAAAGTGGTCCGAGTGGGAATTGTTGTTCAGTACAGAACAAAACGAATACTTGTAACTCTAGAATATCTTTAATAAAAATTTAGAAATAAAACAAAAGTAATTTATTGCAAATACCAGCTGTGGTCTTCCCTTCTGTCGTATTCGGGGAGATGGAACGATTAGTGCTCAACTAATAACTTAATTAGAAGATTTCTATGGATAGAAACTGTGTTTAATTTTTATATATAATCTTATAATATTTTATTTTTATGTTCAAAACACTGCTTTACTTTAAAAAAAACTCTTGATTCTGAATTTTAATTAAAATAAATTTCATGGATAATAATTAGGATTTATAAAATTGCAAATAATGTGCCTTTTTTGTACATTTCAGGAAATAATTAATTATCAATCTGTTGTGTGATTGTGTACTTTTATTTTAATACATAAAAAATTTATAATTATTTCATGTTTAATTTCTACTGTTTATAAAATGTTAAGTTTTAGAAAAAAGAAACGCATCATACATGCTTCCAAATAAAATACAATGTTTTAAAACTACTAATAATTAGAAAATATTTCCAGAAATTATAGAACAATTTCACAGCTTTTAAACTAGCGAAAATATTTCTAAGCAAGGAAAAATTTTACTACTTTGATTCAGTTTGATATAATATTGAATTATAATGAAACAATTTGCAAACGATTCATAAGCGACTCTGTAAACTAAATTTCAAAAAAAGAGAACTTACTTTATTTTAAACAATCAATAACTAGAAATTTTTTTACTAACTTATAGAAAAATTTAACTGCTTTTTAAGCAGCAAAAATGTTTCGAAGTAAAAAAAAATTTTTTTTTACTTCTTTCAGTTCAGTTTATTAATATTAAACTGTAATAAAACAATCATTGCAAACGATTCAAAAACGTTTCTGTAAATTACATTTCGAGAAAATACAAAATAATAAAATTTATTCTTCAATAAATTCATCTCATGATAATTAAAGTAATATTAATTTAAAGATTCTTGTTTAGTTGCGAAACTTGTTGTTGGGAAACGAAAATTCATGACTTCATTCCAGTTATTCTCGAGCCCTCGAGCCCTGAAAAAATCACTATTTTAAATATTCGTAAAAAATTTAAAACGTGAAACATATGAAAGAAATTATATTATCTAATATGAACTGTTGAAGAAAAATTATTTTTTTGTGTCCAGTTCAAAGGTTATGAGTTTTGGCTATTAGTTTGTGCTCAGTACTTAAGACAGAAATATTTAAAAACTATTCAAAGTCGAAGAATATATTTTGTTAAAAACAATTAAACAATTTCAGATCACAGCGTTACTTATGATTACAAATTTAAAAAACAGAAATATGTCAAATTCGAAAATTTCAAGTATAGACAAGAATGCTTAAGTATCTTTAATTTTAAATAAGATTATAATATAAATTTATTATATATCTTAATAACAGAGTAGTTTTAAACTTGATAAATAATAATTTGAATAACAAAAGGCTTACACTCACTCAGGGAGGGATAGAAATAATCAATAAGAATTTGATTCATGAAAATTATTCTTAATAGCAATATTACCGTAAATGTACTTTTAGTATTGCATGTGTGTGAAATTCCATAAAATCACGGAAGCATCATTTCGAAATTGATTAATAATAAATACGTGAATATTGTTCGTAACGTGCAGTACAATATCCTGTATTGCATTGTATTGTAATAGCTAGAATGTATACAAAATTGCATATCGCAACGTTTTTACAAGGAATTTCCAACGTTTCGCTTAATGGGAGAGAGGCAACCAGCCTCCTCATTAATCTGAATTAATACGGAACACTTACAAAAGGAGGGTATTGCGTGTCTGGACACTCCAGGTTTCTCATCATACTTATTCTTAATTGAGAACGGACGAATACCTTGGACAAGATATCACGCTGAGGATCATAAATTAGAGAGCGATATCACATATAGTTGACGAAAATACGTCTCCATGAATGAAATTCCCTATTTGAAGGAATATACGATTTTGTTGCAAATAAACTATTTAATTAGTTACTCTAAGAGTAAAATTTCCCTTTTTAGCATATATATCTTCCTCATTCCTTATTTATTTTATATAGTTATGTTTTAATCTTAATATTCACGAACATTACTTGTATTCTCAAACTAACATAATTTTCGCAAAAAGAATATGGAATTTAATTTATAAGTACATAAAAGAAGTTTAATTAAATTTCATTTATCGAAATTACTGTACTTAAATATACATCATTAAAAAATATTTTATTATATTAGTAAAAATGTGGTTAATACGGTATTATAAATTTCAGACGTAAAATTTCCCCGGATATTCATCATATCCTGATAAATGTACGAATAAATTATTTGATTTATCAGGTATCTGTCTGAAAATGATGATGAATATCTAATAAGCAAAGGTCTTTATCATCATTTTTCTCAATGCAGATAGTAAATCAAAAATTATTATTACATATTTAGTAAAAGGAAACTCGTAAGAACCCAATAATTGAATATTTTATTTAATATTTTATAAATTAATCATCAGTAATCAAAATGTCTCCAAGGAAACATTGACACTTTTTATGTAACTTTTATGATAAAAACAACAAATATCACCAAAAATTAACAAGTCAAGTAAATAACAATTTCAGTAATAATATTGCCAAAAATTCTGTACTTTGTCTAACGCTAGTATAAATTACTTTATTGTAAAAGACAGTAAAAACAGTTTATTGTAAAGACGTAAACCATTAAAAATGTTTCCTGATAAACTTGCATTGCTTATTCTGAAATTAGGTAAATAATATTTATAATGAATTTATTATATTATAATTTGAGACTGTTTTAGTCTTAAAAATACAAGAAAATATTGTTTCTGTTTTTTTAAACGATTTTAGTATATTAACGGGGAAAATATTTGAAAACAAAATCTGTTTTGCTATTAAAAATACTTATTAAAAGCAACAATTTGATTGAACTAATGGTCTTGAATGCAAAAGTGGTTTTATTAAGAGGTATTAATGTTACTATATATATATATATATATATATATATATATATATATATATATATATATATATATATATATATATATATATATATATATATATATATATATATATATATATATATATATATATATATATATATATGTATGTATGTATGTATATATATATTATTATTATTATTATTATTATTTCATGTAATATGTAGTTATCATAAGTTATTAATAGAGAACATATGAAATAATCACCGAACTAATATTTATCGGAGAAGTCGTGAGTGTAGTGGCCCAAACATATAACTAGCACCAGAATAGGTGTATTACACTGCTGGACAATTGCTAAGGACGGATCACAAATTGCATTGTAGCATAACATTAAGCGAGACATTAGGCCTAACAGGATAAAATATAGTTGCCACGCTGTTCAGACATTAGAATAAAGAATATTTATTGTTCTGGAAAGTACAAAAGCTGTGAAACATCTGAAAGAAAAAAAATGTTCACTTTTCATGCTGCATACGGAAAAATGGAACAATGCATCTAAAACTCAGCAAGCACCTTGAAGAAAGTTATCAGTATGGGATATGTCCACCCTGGAGTGTGATGCAACATTCCGCACGTCGTACCATACTTTGCTCAACATTATCCAGCAGCTGTTGAGGCTATTTATCCCATTCCTCTGAGAGTGTACGGATGAGGGTGTTCTTGTTTGTCGGAGAATAGTTTCGACCGGCTACTTGCCTCCCCAAAGCATCCCACACATTTTCAATGGGGTTTAGATCTGGAGAACGTGATGGCCATACGAGGAGTTGAATACCCACGCTGTCTAGACAATCCTGAACAGCGAGTGTTCGTTGACATGTTGCGTTGTCGTCCATAAAAACAAATTTATCACAGACAGCACCACGGAAAAGACGAACATGAGGAAGTAGAACTTTATTAATGTATCGTTGGCCCGTCATAGTCCCATTCGCAACCACATGTAGGGGTGTGCGGCCATTGATCATGATGCCGGCCCACACCATGACACTGCCTGTCGGATATCGGTCCCGTTCCTGAATATTTTCTGGACGATAAGCAGTACCACTCTCGCGCCAGATCAGTTGGCGTCTACAATCCGATTACAAACTGAACCTACTCTCATCTGAGAATAGTATGTATGCCCAGTCCTGTTCAGTCCAATTGCGATGCTCACGACACCATTGCAAACGAGCAGTACGGTGCTGTCTGGTCATTGGGACACACACAACAGGTCTGTGGGCGTATAGTGCTCATCCCCTCAAACGTCCGGCAACAGTTTTTCGGGAGATCTGCTTTCCTGAGGCAGCAAGAAACTGATTTGCCACCTGCTGAGCAGTGGTGCACCTGTTCCTTTTTTCTGATAGGACGATATATCTGTCTTCTGCAAGCGTCGTACTTCTAACATGACATCCCCAGTGCCGCCTAGTTCACATTCCATTAGTTTTAAATGACTTCCACAGCCGTGAAACAACGCTGTGAGCGATGTCGAACTCCCTGGCAACATGTTATTTTTTGCCCTTCTTCGATCTTTCCAATAATTCGGCCACGCATAAAATCACCTAAGTGATGTCGGGAAGACATGCCAAAAATTTCAAGTTCGTCTATTAAGTCTTTCCTGTAAAACTTTGACTTGAAACAACAACTTTCCAATCGCTTCAAAACCTTTAAAGCTCTTATGAACGCTATCACGTGATGAACAGACGTGGAAAAAAATTTGCATACGCATACTTCTTCTTACTATATCCCGCACTTATTCTAATTTTCCACATTTTGCTTCCTTTCATTTTGTGGTTGCTATGGATGATAGTGTTATCCGTCCTTAGCAATTGTCCAGCAGTGTACTTGAGGAAAATGTGACACAGAGAAAAGGTCACCTCAAAATAAATAGATATCAGTGGGTCAAAATTTATAATGTTAAACACAAGCATGGGGAACTGGGAAATAATTAAATGAATATAATCAAATGTATATAAGAATTTTAATCAAATTTTAATTTTTCAAAATATTTTTTACGAAATTTAAGTTTAGCATATTAATGTGAAAGCTCATATAGACAGATTTGGTTATATGAAAAGAAACTTTACATAGAAAAAGAGAGAGGAGTCGTAAGAATTAATGCTGAAATAAATTTTATACTGGTATACAGTAGTCGTTCATTTTTATGAACATATAGGGGCTGACAAAATAGCTCTTAAAATCGAGAGCTATAAAAATTGAAAAATAACTATTTAGATCTTAAAACTATGTTTTACCTCACTGCTTTTTCTTTATTAATATAATGTCCAATTAATTTATTAGTAATTATTATAAAGTACTAAAATTATTTGTATGTATTATATGAAAAACATATGCAAAATAAATTCATAATTAAAAACAATTTTGCTTTATTGTTGGAAAAGTCAATTAAAGTTATCACTTTTATCTCTATTTCAAAATTACATTTTTAAAAATACATTTCTTGCAATGAAATAAAAGCATTTCACTGTATTATATAATATATTGTCCTTAAATGGAAATCAGGGTTAGCAAAAGAGTTCGAAATTTAAATTGAAATTCTGGATTTTTTGAATAAAGATCCTAAGGAAGTACTTTACCTTCTTCAACACTCTAAAGGAAATTATATTAGGAGATTAAAGGTGTCCATCTAAATTTAAGCCATATTACTCTCTCTTCTCACTGACGAAGTTCATAGCTGAGTAACTCATCTTCACTCAAGTCATCAGATAAATTTTCTTGACTTTCTTCAGTTACAGTGGTTATTTTTCCAAAGTACTTGCATTAAAATGATCTAGATATCGTTTTTTGTTCATCATTATTCCAAATACAGACTGATAAGCTCATTTTACCCATATTATTTTTATAATTTGCTTCCAAATACATGATCACTTCTTCCAAATGTACCGTATGATATTTGCACTTGAAGCCATTGACTACACTCAATTGAATAAAAGTCGAGATTTATATTAGGTGTGCGAGATTCTCCACAATTTGCTTCAAAAATATCAGGTGTACTCAACAGTGTAGTTAGTTATCCAAACTTCAAAGGATATACGATCCTCCCTTGAAAACTTTGATAAAAGTTTCTCAAATATAAAATAATGGAAAATATATCAGGCAGTAAAAAATAAATATAAACAAAAATGCATAAATTTAAATTTGCAGGAAAGAAATTTTTCTAGAATTTAGTTCGTAAATGAGAATTAAAATCATCACTATGTCTTTGAGAACATGTTAGGGACGTCAGTTGTGTTCATAACATCATGAGTGTTCGTAAATTATAGGTTTGTAGAAATGGGCGTCTATACTATATATCCAGATTAAGTATTAATCTATTTACAATTAATTTAGTCTATCCTCAAACATCCTCTATTGAATGAGGCAAAATAATTATTCAACATCGCTGAAGAAATTCACTCACATTCAGCTTAATTTCAATAATCATCTTTCGAAATGATATTCTCGATGAATTTCTTTTTCTATTTCTTTCTACAATTAATCGAAATATATTTTTTAGACATCAAATTGAAATTTGCTGTAATACAGCAATAGCAATGATAATAACAATAGTTTGGAAAGTAGCATGATATCTCCAGTAAAATGTGATCATCACATTCTTTAGGAAAATTAAATATGCATACCTGTAAGATATCTGCATGTTGTAACAAATTGTTTCCTTAATAATAATGAATTCTATGCATTTACTTTTTGTATTCAGGGAATAATCTGAACATGTTTCAAATATGATTCAGCACATTAAAACCAGCGTTTCTCGTAAAATTATATTAATATGAATATTTTTTCCCATTTAAACTTCAACTCTTCAACATTTATAATTATTGCTTAAAACGAAACTGATTTATTTCTCTCTAATATTTGCTTAAAAACATCCAACAATAATTGTAAAAATGCTTTGACTATCATTTGCTTGAAGTGTTTCGTTTTTAATTACTACTTTGTATTTATTGCTCATTTTGTTTTCATTTTTTAGGAAAAAGTTATTTATCATAAATGTATTCATTTTACGCGAGTTTCTATTCCTTTATTGGGATAATCAATACATTATGAGAAGAATGGAATTATAAATATTAAATGAATGAAATTTCTATTGAATCGAGGAAAATTTTAATATCAGCATTAAATTAAAGTACACAACACAATAGAACAATCATACAAAATAATTAATTAAGTTAATGAGGAATATTGATGGAAAAAAGCAATAGCTATTTAATAATATTCATAAAAAAATATTTCCTGCTGATAATGATACCATAAATCAAATTTCTGCAAAAAATACTAATTTTAAACATTTTTATGATTTTAGTTATAATAAAACGTGTGAGTCTCTTAAGTGAAAAATCAATAAATCACAGAACTCAAAAAAAATTGATTTGAAAAATAAGTTAAAAACAAGAATATTTGAAAACTTAAAGTAAATAAGTTCTTTGAGAAAGATTATTGCAGAATTTTCAGAAAATAATTATTTAATTACATTAAAAAAATTTCCTTTGATTATTAACATTATGCTTTATAATTCTACTGATAATCCTGATATATATATATATATATATATATATATATATATATATATATATATATATATATATATATATATATATATATATATATATATATATATATATATATATATCATAATATTCTAATACTTTATACTTCTATAGATTTAAAAACGCATCTCTATTGTTTACAGTTAGAGAAATGCCTCAGTTGATGTATTGATGTATTTTTACATCAAGAATGGAGCGATAAACTTTTACGAAGAAAGCTTTATTCGTGAAACTCTTACATGTAAATTATGGTTTTAATCTGAAATTTTAATCATTTGTTTATATTAATGTAAATTGTATATAAAATGTTTTTGATTCTAAAGAATTTTTTACGTTTTTTTGTCCTTAGTACTCTTTTATTATTAGATAAATAGCAAATAATTTGCCATACTTTTTTGAATAATACAATTTCGGATAGAAAACGTTTTTATTAACAACAATTTATTAAAATGCATTCAAGCTCTAATGAAAGTTGATATAAAATCTCTTTTTTTTAGTATTCATTTTTACGCCGCAATTTTTCAAAACTCTGCGAAGCATGATAGTTGTATGATAATTCCCACAGTAATAATTACTAATAATAACTACCTCCATATATAATTACCGAAATATTCTTGATGTATTCATCTTTCCAATTACCTCTGTTTCCTGGATGAGAAGAGATACGTTTTTGATAGTCATTCTCTTTTTTCTTTGCATCACTTCTTTCATTGCATTACTAAATTGTGTGTATTTTTCCTTTCTTTCCGCATTTAATATAAGCTACAATTTCATAATTTTTTCTTTATATTATTTATTTTAGTCCGATATTTGTAGTTCACATTTACATTTTTTACATTCATTATTTTTTACAAAATCCCGTCATTCCAGCCATTAATTACACAAATATCCACATTTTTGTAAGATTTTATTATCTATATATTTAAACATATTACTTTTTCCTCATTTTACACTGCACTTTTACTGAATATGGAAGCTGGGCACGGTCCTTCTCCCATGGGACCATGCCCAGCTCCCATATTCAAGTTTTTACTTCTGTTCTTATCACTCACTAAATATCATAAATGGAAATACATATCCTAATTTCATGAACTCTCTTAAATTTTCTACTACATTTATATTCACGTGTACAAATTTTACAGATTACCATTTACGTTAAATATATTTTCCAGCGTTCAATTTTTATAAAAATTTAATGTATCCTAACTTGCTGATGCATACCATTTTAAGTAATAAGAATATTTGCTATAAAACATTGTACTACTATTATTGGGATCAAAAAGTTGCAGACAAATAAACTAGCTTTATATGGATGCATAATCTATTCCTTTTTACCTTTAACAAGACTGATGGCCATCACAGAGCCTATAATTCGTGTATCTCTTCTAACTTTAGCGAGGCGTTCAACTTGAGTATGTTATATGTCAACAGCACAGTTGTGCTTTGGAAGAATAAATCTTATTTTTTCCCTACGCATAAGCAAGGAAACACAAATAAATGCCGAAATGCGTTTTTCTTCGTTTTGTTTTCAGTGGGGATTTCATGCTTCTGGGAAAAAAGTTTCCCTCCTTCTCTAAGCGCTGATTTCAACGCTTTCGATGTTTGCCAATCCCAATACTGTTCCGTTTGTTCCGCATTTACATATTCTCAAGCAAATACCCGTCAGAAGCAAAAAAACGTTGAATATAAAACCAGCAAAAATCAACGGGAAGACAAAGAAAATGCTCTACTTACCATCCACAAACGTATAATTCAAACGTGCATCTTTTCTTTGTTTTTTTTTCTGTCCTTTATTTTCATTTTTATGCATTGTTGTGACTTGGTACTTTTTTTTTTTTGGAATTTCTTAGAATGATATTTGACACCAAAATATGCCCTGAACGTCAAGAAAAATATTTGCGAATTTAAAATTTTATCATTATATTCAATTTTTTAACAATTCAAATCTTTTACACTAACATAAATGTAAATAGGAGCCTTTATTCGCAATATGTGAGTGATATGCACAGTTTTTGTTCTGTAAAAAACTGGCAAATCAACTATACTGAAAATGATTTTAAGGAATTTGAATTTGTGTCTTTTCAATATAAATTTGCAAGAACAATTCGTCTTCTTTTTTTTCATTCTGAATTGAAAAATATTATTTATCTTCCTTGTGATTTTATTCCTATTTTTATCCTTCTATATCTGTGTGTGCTGTTATTTCTACGAAATATGTCTCATATTATGCTAAAAAATAATCATAAGCAAGCAATTATTTCTTTCAATTTTGTTTTACACAATTTCTCTTATTTTAAAAGGAAGAGAAACTCCAAACTGAGTATTTTCTATTGATATTTTATCAGTTTCTCAAAAGAAAAAACAAATTTACTTAAAGAGTTTAGAAAAAGCAAATTTTATGTTAAAGAACTATTAAAAATCATTGTTGTATTTATATTTTACTCATGAATATATTCTTATTTTGTAATTAAATAGCTCGCAAAATAATTCACTTGCAATAACTTAAATTTCATTAGATTAAAATACTTATAAGTTGAATTATCTAGTAAAATTTTATTCGTTATTCAGGTTTTTATATCTTACAAAATATTATAAAAATATATATATAAGATTTGAATTAAATGATATGAATAAATATTTGTGTAAAATATATCCTAAGCTCTTACGATATAAATATAAAAACTACTTAATGATTTAATATTCTATGCTCTTTGAAAAGTATATATCTTATAACTATTTATCTGACTTTCCTTATATTATTTCTTGAAAGCAAAAATATCTGTTAATTAATCTTTAAAAATTTTGAATAATCAAAATTTATTTTCATCATTTCTAATAATTTCTCAATAGATACATATATTTATTTAATTATGCATATTTATCGTAATGTTCAAATAACGTTACTTAGATATCATTTACTTAATTAAAAGTATAGTTAATCGATTTAAATATAATTTCTATAGAATATAAATAGGTTCATGTAAATATATTAAACTATTTTAATTATAATAAATAATATATGTATGTAAATTATGCTCTATTGAGTAAAAATTATTTTCATTTATTAAATATAAATTTTGTTACCTCGTTTAAGTAAAGAATATTTAAGTAATTATTTACTGATACTTTGATAAATTTTAAGTGATTATTTACAAACACCCTCTTTTTAAAACTTCCTAATATATAAATTGGTTATCCAATTCTTACAACTTTCAGTATATTAGATATAATATAATATATAAATATATATATATATATATATATATATATATATATATATATATATATATATATATATAATATGAACACAGATATCTTTGCTTGTGCTTAGGTCTGAATCTGTTATCAGGTAACCAAATCATGAACATCTTTACCAAATATCTATGGGATACTAGATATATTCTGTATAGAAACACAAATAAACTTTATAATAAATGATGCTTATTAGTCTGAGGCAATTTAAGTCTGATGCTCATTGAAAGTGCAAATTTGATGAGAGCCAACCAAAGGGAAATGATATTAAATAATCTTATACATATAATCTCAATTACCATCAGTAGAATTCTGATGTGGTGAATAAGTCTGATTGCCTTAAATACAAAAATATATTCTTTTAATATTTATATATTTTCTTTGAGGTTTATTGTCGTATGGCTCTGCACTAAATTTTAAACGTTGATCTTGTAAAATTGTACCTACATAGGAATTTTATGTCACACACTATATCGACTTTACTCATAAGTTAAAAGAAATTGCAAATCTATCTAAAACGATTTCATACGAAAGCAGTTTTTACCTTTTCTCAAAGTAAAATATTCATTACTCTTTAGGATTTGACAAATATGCTTCAATTCTCTCCACCAAAAATATTTACATTTCTCTCTTAAAAGTTTCCTCCTTACTGTTTCCTTCTTTGATGCTGAAGAATTTAAAATATGGGATTCAGTAGACTCAAATTTTGCACATTCGAACATCATATGGCGTTGACACTAACTTGCCAATGGCACGTATTCTCTCCTAAAAGAAGAATATAAGTGGCATTTTTTAATAGAATTCCACTGTTAAATATTTATATTTGAACTGGAGACAGTATTAATATTCCACCCAATTGATGTGACTTTTATGCTTATTTCAATATGACTTCAATATGCTTCATTGCCTATGACGCAGTTATGACTTGACTGTAATGATTAGACTGAATGTATCATAACAAATTGATATAAAAATCTAGCATCGTTAGTTTATTACTAAGTTCTTTCAAAATCCTAAGTGAATTGTTACTGAAATCTAAAGAGTAGTTCTTAAAATTTAATAAAATTAATTTTATCATCAAAAAACTTGAAATACATTAAAATTCAGGAAAAATTATGATTCGAGTTATATAAGTGGGAGATAGCTTTAAATATTGTGAAGAGACTCACATTATAAATGATCGTACATAGTTACTTCATCAAACTACTGTGGGTAATTTTTAGTGAATTGTTGGTTATAACTTCTAATTCATTGAAGATAAAGCTCTTTTTTATGTTAGACTGTCATTTTAAATACATGCCATAAAATGTATCTTCACATCACTTATTTCCTGGCCATATGTGTATTAACAAAATTAAAATAAAAGTAAAATAAGCAAGGAAGTAAAATATACATTATTATCTTATTTTTAATAATGTTACATGTTTTTATTTTTCAATAGAAAACTCAAAGTCATAGTCACAACCCTAATAGTCATCTCTGTCATCACAATTCTTGCAATGAACTCTGGGTGGGAAAAATGACAGCAAAGAAGATTTTCACTGAGAAATTACTGTATTTATAAGATTATTTGCATAATTATGTAAGAAGTATCCTTGGAAGCCAATGTATTCTCAAAATTCACAATCATTTTTGTGCTAATTTATTAATGTCAGGTAATCTAAAATAAATTAAATATATAGAAATAAGTTAGTGAGTATTCATTTTAAGTGTAAAAAAATTATCATCGTCCAAATTAAGGAAAATTGATAAAACATAAGTAAAAATTTGTGAAAACACCATTAATGGTAATATTATATAGTCAATTAATGCATACCAAAGAACGAATATACGAAAAACAACTATAGGAGTCCCAAGAGAGTTTTTATCTTATGAAAAAAAGCAAAGTCTTAAGTAAAACACTATTTTTTCTAAATATATTTATTTCTAATTTTCTTTTTCCGGTCATTTGGTATCTTTTATGTAGCATGTTATAGAGGATTTGTAAGTATATCTCTATATAGATATTTATTCCTGTATTGTATACTTTTAATATACAAACTTTATTTGAATAGAAAATATTATCCCAGTAATTTCAGCTAGTATTGCTTCTTATGCAACTCCACATTCGTATAATGTTCCTGATTAAATTTTGATGAATAATTCACTTTTTAAGATAAACTTCCTTTTCATGAGTAAAATAACAGAAAACTTTTGAATTCACACATAAACAAGAAATGAGTCGTACTACAAAAAGCACAAAGCATATCTTAGACAAATGGAAGACTGACTTTAAAATGGCTCATCCTAGCTCAGAACTCAAAAGAGTTAACCATTCTTTTGCAATCCGGAAAATAAAATTTTGTTGCTAATTAAGTAAATAAGTTATTTGAGGGATAAACACAATACCAATAAATTAACTGAACTCTTATGTGTATTTGGTTTATAGAATATAAAAAATGAAGCTCTTTATTGGGAATAGGATTTTATATTGTACTTTTTATATATTTTATTTACCAAGCATACTGAAACAAAATATTTGAAGCATATGAAAAAGCCTTAAGAATTACATGAATAGCACATCTTTATATCCTAAAATTCTTTATTGTATCTTGCAAGAAGAAGGGGAGATTGTCTAAGAAACCTATATGTATCCACATAGAAGTATTCAGAAGTAAAAATATCATCTTCCTCTTCACAGTGATCCAAACAGACTTCTTCGAAAACCACTGAATCTGTTGATGTCAATTCCACAGTTTTGGACCGGAATTCCGGGAAACTTGAGCCAAAACGAAATTTCCTGGGACACAAAAATAAGGAAAAGTACAAAACTGAAGCGAAATACACTTCTAGTTTGTTTTTATGTTTTTGAATTTTAGATAAAAAAAATAAAAAGAAAGACAGGGTGGAAGAAGGGACATCTCCCTCCGAGTCAGTCTAAGTTTGCCGTTTAGATGTTATATTCAAACGGAAATAGAGACGCCAGGGAAATATCAAATTCGAAAAAGTTGAATCTTCTGTTTTCTTAAAGTAAGTGGTTGGGGAGGTACAGGAATAAATTTTAAAACAATCCGCTACAGCTGCTCATTTTACGTTACTATGTAAAATTGCAGTTTTTGAGTTCAATTTTCAATCGTATATTTTTCTTTCACTAGTGTCTCGATAGAATATATACTAATCTGTAGGTAAATACTTCCAAAACACCCAATACTGTTTTTATTTATATTCTCCTAGCGAGAGCCTCGAGAAAATAATATATTTCTTTATATTTGAATACAAATATAAGCTTAAATTTTTTATCCCTGCAGTGTGTGTTTTCCATCTAGCGAAATCGTATTTTTGAATATACACATTTTTCAAAAAATGCTTTTGTGATAGAATCATTTAGATTAAATTATAAGCCAGACTACGAATATGAAACATTTTAGCAATTTGTCCCGTTCATAGTTTCAGTTTATAAATTTTAAACTCGTTCTATTTATATATACATAGAATATAAAAAATGCATGCCTGTAAGAATTGCTCAAAGTAAAATGCAATAAATAAAAAAGTACAATTTTACTCAAGTGTATTTTTGTGAATTCAGTGTTATATAAAATAGTTTCTGAAATTGAATAGTGAAAGAGATGTAATATAAAGGTCCATATTTTATTTGATGGTAAAATTGAGTTTTTGGTTAGGAATTTAAAAATTCTTTTTGTGAGAAGAATGATGGTTATCAATAAAATCTATGAATCTTCGTATCATTTATAATTCATAAAAATTATATGAATTGTCCCTTATATTAATGTTTTCATATTCGCCTTGCAAACTAGAATTTTTACATTTTTATGAGTAACCACATGTATGTGTGACCTAGTATAATTTGGTTTATTTGCCACTCTGCGGCTACTTTTTCCACAAAAATAATTTTACAAAGATGTGTGTGAATAGTTTAAAATACACTCCAAAAACTCTTCATAAACACACCTTAAAGTGAGAATCAAATGCAGAACTTTTGAGCAGAAGACAAGAGCGCTTACAATTCAGTTGCCAGTTCCTCATGGAGGCCTCTGTTTCAAAAAGATATTTATTGTGTAAAACTGTATAAAATATAGTTATGCGTAATTTCAGTCTTTGTTTTAAAAGTATTACTAATGCGAAATCTCTCTCTCTCTCTAATGCAAACTGAATAACATAAAATTTACTATTCATGACAGTAACTTTTTTTAAATATAATAAAAAAAACATTTGAATCACTTCCTTCTTCAGCTATAAGAAAACTTGTTAAATCGATATTTGGTATTTTCTGGGAGATTTGTAAATGAGATGTAACAAGGAATTGTTCCCTTTTAAATTCTTCAAAATTCTTTTAAATTCATCATTTTCAAAATTTTAAAATAATCATCGTCTTAATGTTGAAGCAGGGTTCTTTTCTAAGTTTTATTTCCAGAAAGAACGTAAATAAAATTAGAAAATAATACACTCTAGAAATATCATAAGCATATATTTTAGTAAAAAATCAGAGCTATAGAAAATTATTAACAAATTTGTTTAAATAACTACTCCGTTTGCACTATTACATAATAAAATATTTTAGAGTAAAACAGCTCAAGCAGATTTTATATTATTCTTGCTTATAAGACTATCACTTCTACTTTGATAGTGCTCGGTTCCCCGGATCAACAGAAGCTGCATCTCATCTCCTTCCCCCCTTCTGGTCCTCGATTTCCTTAGGGTCAACGGTCTGATGGACCTTCTCTGACTTCGTCAGACATTTGAAGGATAAGCCACAACAACAACAGATTATAATTTCGTTTCAAGATGCACCGAAAATTAATCTTGGTTACTTACAACACTGTTGTATTTTCCATGTGTGAGCTGCTTGTCAAATCGGTTTTATCAATATATTATTTTATGGAAGAGAAATTTTCCTGATTGATATTATATCATTTATATTTTGAGCCCTTAAAATAGGTTTAAGGCTTTAGGTCACGTGAAATTCACAATACACTTTTCTTATTTTAAATTGCTTTATTTCTCGTTTTATTTATTATTAACACCAGAAACTTGACTTTGCATTCTATATAAAAAATAATTTAACTCCAGCAAATTATTCCCAAAAATTATGTTTTGCAAATATATTCGCATAAAATGTGACACACAATAAAAGAATTTAAAATTTTTAATTTTGAACTAATTAACATTATTTTGCTATCACTCATTTAATTCGATGAAAATCGAAAAAATAGATGATCTTTCAATTTCAGGAAATAATAAATTTAGCTCATTTTCCAACCTTAATCTAAAACTTTTACATTTCAAAAGAAATAATTATTATAGCTGAATTTGCGATTCTTTTCAAATCTTCAGATGAATAACTACAGAATAAAATGACCACAAAAATATCACTTTTGATAAAATGAATTTCGTTTGTATATAAATAAATTATTTTCGTTGAATTTCAGAAGAAAATAAGGCAAGGATATAATTATACTTTTTTTATGAAATAAAATTTTTTAAGTAAATTATAAACATACATTTTCATCTGATTTTAAACTGCAGCAATGCACTACAAGTTATATTTGCGCTACGAGTAGTATATTCCTTTTCTATATCAGACAACCATACTTAAATCTCTGATTGTGCATTTAATCTGATGGTATGACTCAATTGCCAGGAACCCGTGTTTTACTCCATTAATACCTACGTGTAACATTACATTCACTTCCAGCACATTTGCTGTCATTCGCGGTCAGTAGTTTCTGACATCAAATTTAGCTATTTTCAGTATTGTTGTGAAGGTCTTTCAATGTAAAATTATTCAGTGTTTCCATCATTTAAATACTGTATGTACTCCCTCTCTCTTTCTTCAGTCTCAGCTTCAAATAATAACCTTTGCGAGAAGCAGAAGCTTAAAAAAGGAAAATATTTATTTCTCAGTGCATTTTGAAAAAACAACAAAGAATTATAAGTAAGATCATGGAATAATATTTTATGTTATTTTTTAAAATGTTCTTTTGAAACTTTACGATTAATCTTAATTCTATTTCAATTTATAAAATTACAATTGACACCTGAGAATTTTCTTATAAATTCATTGAAAGTTTTTTGCCCAACTTAATGTGTACACACAATGCATTCAACTTTGCACTCATTTTTCTTTTCTATTACATAGATCACAGAAAATTATTACCTCATAATAGTTTTATGAAAAATAAAGCATGCAATTCCAATAAAATTTTACTAAAAATTTTAGGAAGATAACAGTTTTCACAAACAATGCTCAAAAATGTGTATAATTATTAAACTAAATATGTGGGGAAATTTCAAATTATTTCTTAAAAAAAATTATCAAGAGGAAAGATTCATTACTTAAAAAGCGTTCCTTAGCTTTGTATAAAAATGAAAAGGAATATGTCACATTTTTATATGTTGTTTCAGGAAAAAATATTTTTCATTAATGTAAATAAATCTCTCTATAGTCTATACAAATTAAATTTTATCTCTGAAAAAGTAAGAGGGGATAAAAAAATCATTCAAAAAGACTTTTAAAACACATCAAGAGAATATGGAACTCTAAAAAGTATAAATTATACTGATAAAAGTAATGAATAGATCATTTTAAATAAAAATAAATAATTTTAAAGCTTTTGAATTTTAAAAACATTTATTTATTTATTTTACACTCGGAATGAAACATTTCATAAATGTAATACTTCAGTAGATTTGTTTCACATTCTGTGATCACTTTTTATTAGACATTTGTTTCTACAAGATTAATCACAGCTTAAAATGGATTTTGAGCCAGTACAAACAACCAAACAATGTGAGAAACGAATGTAAAATCTACTGAACTCAAGGCAAAAGAACAGTTTATTCAGCATCTTGCTCGGCTGGGAATGAATCTATAAACAATATAAAGATATATAGAATCAATACAGATACATATTTTTTTGAAAAATATGTTTTAATGAAGGTTTTAATTTTTTTCAGTTCTCTCTGATTTCTGATAACGCATCGGAACTTGATATATAGAAATTGAAGGGAAAATAACGAAGAAAACGAAGCTAAAAAAAATAAACCTTTAAAAAAATCCTTTTTTAAATATATCAAATAGTTTTATGGGTTGATTTTAAAAATTAAATTTTTGTGTTTAAAAAACAAATTATTATATTTCAAAGTAACAAAAAGCTCACCATAGCAAATTTTGACAAAATAAAGTTCAGTTGTAAATATTACTAAAGTACAATGAAAACTCAACTCAAAGTCACTCAAACATGGGTGTCAGAAATTGCCATTAATGTTGATTGATCTTTTATTTGTGAATTTTACATTTGAAATGTTTTGTTTTATCTGGATTTATTGTAATTGATATTCCAAATGAATTTCATTTATGAATCTCATCGTTCTGCAACCTTAAATTTAAGTACTATGAAATGGTTATTATTTTTTATATAAAATATATTTGAAATTTCGGTCATCACAGAAGAAAAATAACTTCCTTACGTAACATTTCAGCTGCACTGTCATGATTTATCATGGGATCCTTACTGAAAAAAAAATTTTTTTTGATTATTTGCCATTTATCAAAAATTTTGGGGTTGCATTGTTTTTAACAAAACACTTATATTGAGTGAAATTATGACGAGTTTTTCCTATTTAAATAATGTATAAACTAAATTTTTATTCAAAATTAAATCACCACATTCAAAATTATAAATTACAAAAAAATGTTGGAATGGAATTTTTAATTTTTATTTTAAGATGGGAAGTATTTAACAATTCAATAGCTTATCTAAAGAAAAAGGAATGTGCTTTTCATAATTTCTCATACTTTGAGAAGAAAATGCGTACACTCGTTTTTATTTTATTCATTATGAGAGTATTTAAGTAAATCCTTTAGAACTAAACAATGATACAAAAAGAAATTGCTTAACAAGAATTTGCCTCTTAAGTTTATGTTCCTTAACATTGCTAAAATTTTTATTATTTTAAATTAAACAAAATTCTTAAGTATAATATAACTGTATATTTATTTGTACATAAAAGTCGTATTACTTTTATTCTAGAAATAAAACTTAAAATTTTGGTTCAATAAAAACGTAAAATATAAAATTGTGTTTTTATCTCAAGAATCAGAATATTAAGACAAATTTCACGTATTTTTCACATAATATTTATATATAGTATTTCCGTTGATAATGTGTTATTATTAATTACTGAATTAATATTATTTAACATCGCCATAATGTTTTTACAAAAAAGTTTTTCACTTTTAAAAACAAGACATTTGAGCAGTTCAATTGATCTTATCCACAAAATATCCTTAGAACAAACTTCTGTTGAATTATATATATATATATATATATATATATATATATATATATATATATATATATATATATATATATATATATATATATATATATATATATATGTATATATATATATATATGTTTAGGTGTTTCCGAATACTTTCTGAATTTACAACTTAACACTTGACGCCTTTTGGTGAAATCTTGTACTTGAAAGCTGCAATTTTTGTCATACTTTTGAAAGTTACGCAAATTTTGATACTTATCAATCGAAAAGAAATTTGTCCTAAAATACGTTGCTTCATTTGTTTTGTCGAGTCCAAATCTTAAGAAACTAAATTGTTGATTCTTTGTTTATCAACCAAATTTTAATATAAATTTTGTTAGCTCGACAAAAATTCTTAATTGAGAATTTTAAGTTACTTTATCATGCGCTAAGTATAACATAAGTAAAGCATGTCTTTTCTTCAGAGTAAAGAAAATTTTTTATTAAAAAATTTAATTATCTCATGATCTAACTACAAAAGTTTCGACGTTAAAATTAAATATTTTAAGTTCTTGTGCAATAAGATTGCTTTTAAATTTTATATTTTTAGAGAAAATCTAATGAGTATGTATGTTACAAAAGATAGTTGAGCTCAAAACATTTATTTCAATTATTCGCATTTAAATTAGCTACAATATATTTAATACATTTTCAATTTATTTCATAAAATTAGATAGAATTGTCGCGTAATCGAGATTTTGAATATTTATTTTATAATTTTTTACTTACTTTTTAAGATTATTTCTTTATACGCTTTAACATTTATGTTATGTGATAAAAAAAATTTATATTCACATTGTCCCTCTCAACACTAAATAGAAATAACAACATACAGTTACAAAACTAAAAAGATCTGAAATCAATTTTAATATTCTTACCTTTTCACAAATTTAAAAATTAAAGGTTAAATATATATATTATTCTTCAGGAATATTAATACAGAAAATTTTACTCTACTTCAGTTCAGATAAAATTACATATTTTAAACATTAAATCACCCTTGAAATTTAATTAACAAATAATCAATTTTTGTTTCGTTAAAGAAATTAAATGCAAAATGGTATTTTCCGCAGTAAAATTTTTAAATGAAGGTTAACTGGAATTTTAAGGGAATTTTAAAATGAAGGATAATTTTATAATGAATATTCCATCTACATTATGATAATTAAATTTTAATGTATTATGAATAAAATGATAAGTAAACGCATGGTAATGCATGATAAGTAAATGCATTACTAAATGAATATATTTTTAAATAGTATGATTAGGTTTACTTTCTTTGTTTATAACGGTTATTTTTTGCACACGAAGCCTAATACGAAGTAGACTAACAGTTCGTAGTTTTTATCAAGCTACTACAAATATCTGTGCCTTAGGTGTGTTTCCAATTCACTAACTGTTTAACCAAAGAATAGAGTTTAAGTTAAATGAAGGACATGCATTATCAAAACATTTTTTTTTTTAATTTACTACAACATTCTTTTAAAAAATTCAAATTTTTCAGAATGCAAATAAAGAATTTATACATTTTAAAGATATTTACAGTATACTCAATTATTTTACAATGCTATTTTACCTCACGAAATGAAATCAATTTATTAAAACCGAATGATATATTGAAAGAATGGATATTTCATATTGGTTTACTGTTGGAAACAACGTAAAAACATGTGCAATGGGCAAAACAAATATTTTTTAGAAGTCGATAAAAATAATAAATATATTTATTAAAAAAACAATTAAATTCTATAAATGTAGAAATAAGAAATAATTTGAAGGCATAAATATTTTTACCCCCTACAGTTACTCATACTCATAGATGAAATTTTAAAAGTGTACGAAAATCCCACGCCTCCATTCTTGCAATGAGAGTTCCAAAAAGAAATGTTAAATTGTTAAAACTAATTACTTTGTAATATAAGAAACTTCACAATGGGTTCAAAGCAATGTGAATTAAATTAATTATGTAGAAACGATTTAATCAAAATTTCGAAATGAAGTATAGTTTACTTTTTAAGTTAGCCTGTGTGTGTGAGAGAGAGAGAGAGAGATCTACATCAGGATATATGATTTCATTCAGTTTGTTATGTTGGCTCTAAATTCAATTCACGGAAAATTCACGGACAAACCAGTATAAGAATCTTATATATATATATATATATATATATATATATATATATATATATATATATATATATATATATATATATATATATATATATATATATATATTATTATTATATATTTCTGGCTTTCCTTCTCTTTTCTGAATCATAAGTAACATCTAAATAAAATCTCCCAATTCAAAAATTTAAGTTCATTTTGTTCATAAATTAATGTAAAATGTATCACATATGAAGAGGAAAATAAACATTCAAACAAGACAGTGAAATGGACTGTTAAAATGTATTGAAATCTATGTTACCATTTACATTTACATTCATATTATTAAAGAGTATAAGAAATTAATTTTCATGCAGTCCTGTTTTACTAATCTAAATATATTTATTGAAAATATTTTTCTACGAAGTAATTTATTACATTTATCTAGAAAAAAATATATAAAATCTTTTATGGCGTACATATTGTTTTATCAAAATTTATTGTTTAAAACTTCCATCCTTTCTGAGTATAAAGTGCATTTACAAAATGTAACTATTTTCAAAATAATTATCATTTTATTATATTAACAGTTATTATTTTTCAAAATAATAATGAATTAGCAACGCACTTCAAAATTATTTCCATTTATTTTAATGATATTTTAAAGTGCATTAAAATTCAGCTATTGAATATAATTTTTCATTAAATCGCAAGTCAATTTCTTTTAAATGTTATAAATAAGCATATTTGAAGTTGCGCTGAAAATACATGCATTGCTAATTAAGTTTTATGTATCCAGCTTCATATAAAGTTGATAAGCAATTAAATTATTTTACTTCATTAGTATGTTTATCCAACAGAATATTCTTATAATATTGCACTTGTAGCAAGAGGCACACAAGTATGATGAACAAAGAATTTTCTAACATGGATTTCATTCATTTTACACAATGTATCTGTAGTCATCATGTGAGGATTAGTATTAAAAATTAATGAGCGGTTACTGTCAATAAAACGACAGTAACCACTGTCAATAAAAAACTGTCAACAAAAGACATTTCGACGAATGGAGACACTTTAGAAATATTGTTGTTATCCTTAATTTTTCTATTTTGTCAACAATGGGGTGTATGTAGCTACGATAAACTTTCATAATTTTGGTATAAATAAGAAATCTAATTTTCTAAATATATTCCATCTTTGAGAATACTATAATCATTCAATGTCTCTATAACTACCTATTGATAAATGATGTAATAATAAAAGCAACAGTGTGAATCCAATAATATTGAAAATAAGTAAAAGTAATGTTAGATTCATCAAATCAAATAAATATCCTATTAGTTTTATGTACCTTCAATGACCTACAAACTGTTAGTTTTCATTTAATTTTAATAATATGAAGTAAATTTATTCATTGTAATAATGTTTTCATTGTTAGACTCATTTATTATTGCTTGGCTAAATGAATATCGAAGAAACCAAATTGAGTGGGAAATTTGCGGGAAGAATCATTCATTTCAGATCATTCAAGTGAACTCTGAAAATTTTCATCTTTTGGATCAGCTCTATGTAAAATATATTTTGATGGTACAAAAAAAATAATTGGCTCTGTATGTATGTAAATTTTATAAATGAAGAAGAAATCAGAAATAATTAATCAAAATATTAATAGACATCCAATCATCAGTATGAATATATTTAATTTGATTTGCCCTGGAAGCTCATACATACACTAAATGCTGTTGAATTAAATGCTTAATATAAGCCTAAACAAATGATAAATAATATCATTTAAATATAAGCCTAAAATAATAAATGATAAAATGGAGGATAGTGAAATAAAAAATAAGTAAACTAAAATTATAAGTCTGAAAAATATATAAATAATAAACATGACATAATCAAAAGTATTCTTTAAAACACATCCTAAAAAGATATGTTGAAAATATTAAAAGTTGCAAAAGATTATATTTGGCTGTATTATGTTAGCAATGTAGAAATCAGCTTTGATATTTTACAATTAAATAATTTATTCCCTTTTAACTATTAATATTTATATTTTAAATAATTAGAGTCAGTAAATTTATTTAATTATGAAAATATACATAATTTGATTTTAAATCAATTGGATATATGCAAAATAAAGATACTCTGAGTAACATCAATTGAAATGATATTCCACCCTCTCTAATTTACTGAATTACTACTTATATTTCGTAGGTTCTTAGAATGTTTATGAATTTATTCTGCAATACACTCATTTTCATGGCTTCTTTATAAAATATGATGGAGATGCCTTTATGTATATTTTTTAAACCATATAGGTAATAAACTTTAGCATTAAATTCACTAAAGTTTATTAACTATATGGTAATAATGGTTGTTTAGCAGGAATTTATTAGCACCCTATCATTAAGAATATTTTTCAAATAATTGATTTAGTACACACAATTAAGATAAAAATGGAAATAACTGTTATTAATTTAGTATGTCTGTCAATAATCGTTAGTATGTATGTATTGTGTGGCATTTGTTAATGATTGATGAGGACATTAAATTCATATAATACATTTGAAATATTTTACTTTAACATATATGATATAAAACTTAATATATTTTAGACAGTTATTAATTCACTGCAAATAATTTACTCTATCTACTGATTTAAATTTTGAACTAATTGACTGCTTAAGGTATAGAACAATCACTTTACAAAATATCTATGAAGTTTTGTCCATTAAAACTGCTAAAAAAGAAAATATATTTCATTTATAATAAACCTTATGAGTCCTGATATGGTCAAAAGAATTCCTTCGTCAATAATCTATACTAGTTACATAAGGATCATATTCTCAATAGCTAGATTTAAACCAGCTATATCTATAAAGCATACCCAGGACTTTCAAAGCTTATTAGTCGTGTGGATCATTTAAATTATACAAAAATCAATATAGTTGTCATGAATATAATGTTAATCCTATTGGGGCAATGAGTTCGTTTGTGTATATAGGTCAAACTGAAATAATTAAGTTATATGATTATATAAATTACCTACGTTTATGTAGTTGTATATCATCAAACAGTCTTTATCCGTTTTATAGTCGCTCTAATTAGATGAAAATAGTAATTTATTAATACAAAGCTTTATTTTATGAAATTACAAATTACTGACATAAAGGATGCACTGATTTTCCAACGCAGTTTTTCGTTCAGTCGGACTGTGGAATTGCTTATCTGATTAAAATTGTTTGAAGAATTTCAAAATGTAAGCTGTGCACTCAGTATTCATGAAAAAAACAACAGGAGATATTAAAAAATCATTTTCAAATTACCTTTTTAACAGTTGAATAGATTAGAATCATTTAAAAATCTGTAAATAGTTAGAATTTAATTAATGAAAACCGAGTTTTTCTTTATAGGTTATGATAAGAAAATTTAATGTGGATTCATATAACATTTTATATGGTGCCATTTTTTTATGAAATTGAGCTTAAAAATTACTTAGTCAAATTTAATTTGAATTTATTGGTTTGAGGTTTTCATTAAAAAAAATTAAAATACAAAATCTAATATTTTAATAAAAAACATATAAGTCAAAAAAATAAGTCGAACAAAACTGAAGATTGTTCATTTAAAATAAATTACCATATTGTTTAACATGTATTTCAGTCACTTTACTGAAAAATCACTTTAAACTTATCGAATTTACATTTCATTTTAACAAATATTTTGGAAATTTAGTGACAGATAGAAAACGATGCTTTGAATAAATAAATGCTTTCATGTGGAGAAAAGAAAATATTTTTTTTTTCTGTTTAATATGTTAATCTTGAGAGTACGAGATACAGTCTTGAGTTGTTCTAAAATCACATTTACAAAGTCAAAATATTTACCTTATCATGAATATTGTATTATGTGACCATTGTAAATACTTTATTTCATTTATTCTTGTTAAGCATTATTTTGAATGAGTATTAATTTAACGTCACAGAGAAAAATTTAATGCTTGTAAAATGTTGGGCTTATAAATTTAAAACAAATGAGTTAAATTCATTCGAATTGAGTCAGAATAATCTTCAAATTATGAAAACAATTTGTTACACAGGAAGTAACAATCACACAATGAAAGTAACTAACTTAATATATTACCAACGTAAAAAGATAAATATGTAAATTAAATATTCTTATTTCATTGCATTACGTTTTGAATTTTTAGCACTACACAACTACTATATAAGTTATTCTTATAATAAGAATAAATTACTTCTGTAAATAATACAGATTTTCTGTTTAAAAGTTATGCTATTTTTACATTTTTGCAAAGTTATTTTGTTATTATTCTCACGTGTTTTGAGAACTCCAAAATTTATTGAAAAGCTTATTGCCTATCTTTAAAAAAATAAAGAACAAAATTGATTATCTTGTGGTGAAATATAATAGCAATAGAATTCCTAGATGAGGCCGTAATACTTCCATCATATTATTGATTTCATGCCAATATCTCTTTCTCCTTAGAAATTTCAAAAATAAACTACCATAAACTGCAATGCAACCATTTTTATTAAATAATAACAATTCTTTTGTAATTTATAAAATATTTATTTGAAATCTATTAACCACTGAAACTAATTCAAGAACTTCATTAAAAAATAAGTCATTATTATAGTAAGAAACATATAGCTTGCGGATATAAATTGTTATCAAATATATTGCATATTTATCAAAACCCACTTCTAAACCCCTAATTCAAAGTAAAAAAAGGGAAATGTATTATAGATTTCATGTTTCGATTTAATACTTTTAACATGAAAATACTTAGCGATATGATAGTTTTTCATTTAAGCCGTAAAGTATATGAAGATACACATAAGCATTTCAAATTATCTTTTTTATGTTTTCAATAAGAAAATATTATTAATTTCTTCCTTATGATATTTTTCGATGGTAAAAAAGTGTGCTTAGATTTTGTTTTGGAAAATTTTCTCCGATAAACGACAAGTAAACTCGTGCATTATTCGTTACAGAGTCCAGTTTTCTAACATTTCGAGTAAGACTCACAATAAGCCTAGATATTGTATGGTTGCCTCATTCCCCTCGGGATAGAGAAAAGGCGATCCTTTAGATGCAAAAACGGAAAAAGGAAGTTGTATTCACTGACCACTAAAGTAGGGCAACATTTGTTGACCTCCATTCACGCAAACACTTTATCTCCCGTCTCAGCCCTGATATGTCTCGGCGAGGACAAATGTTCTGCATTCAACCATCTATCAGCTGTGGTTCTTCAGTTACCTCAATGTGAAGATGAGCGTATGCATTTAGCGAATTTTTATACACTCATATCAATGCCGAAGCTAGCCTTAAAAGCCAGCTATCTAGTTTGGTCTTCAGTGCACGTTATTGGCTATAAAAAAAACACTGGTATTACCAATAGTTAATGATAAGAACATTTGTATTTCTACAATCTTTACTCAGTATAGAGAAATCGAATCGTATATATAAGAAAAGTACTGGAATTTATCATTATTATAAAATACAATTGTTGCACCAATTCCATGCATGAAAATTTTTACTATAAATTATACTTGAAAATTCAATTCAACATATTTTATTTAAAAAATAATCTCAGAATCAGCTTTGTGTCTAAAATGCTTTAAGTATTTATAAAAAATAATTGAATGGAAACAACTCTATAAATATAAAAAATTATATATATATATAAAGGATGGAACTTAAAAATAAGCAATTTAACGCTACAATGATCAAAAAATTCCACTTAACAAAACGTAATGCAAATCCAGATTTAAAATTAAAAATTCAAAATTGTTCCAATTTTGTTTTAATAATAGCTTATTGTACTTTCAAAAATATATTTTTCAAGTACTGATTTCAGAAATTAAACAATCCTATTTTAAATGTGTCTTAAAATGAAACTGTTGTTGAGAAAGTTATGAAATTTTGTGTAGGATATAAGAAATGCATGGAAATTTGTCTGGATGAAGAAAAACAACTCCAATTTTCACCTCCATTGAAAATTTTTCAATGAATTACACATTTATCATACATTTATGATAGTTTCCTAATTGTATTACAGTTAAGCATGTTCAACATGACTGCTATAAGAGTCAGCTATTATCAGCTGTAAGAGAGCATGTTCCTTAGCTGACAGAAGTGTGTTACAGGAAATGTTATGAAAATGTTGCAAAATACTATCTTTAAGATGAAGTAAAGCTCGTAGATTATTTTGACTAACAGAATGGTCCAGATTATCATGACTAACCAGAAGTTTTAAAATGATCCAAAACCAAAAAGTTGCTTGGTTTGAGGTCTGGGAACAGTGACGGCTGATGGCATAGTCTTCAGTGAAGTGTCTTTTGAAAATGCTCGTAACACAACGACTAATATATGAAGCAGATATATCTAGCCCAAACATTCTGCGTGAAAGGCACTAACATGCTTGCAAACCGGAGCAGTTATATTCTCTAACAACGATGCATATCCCTGGCCGATGATCAGACATGTTAATAGATAACTAGCACTTATTTTCTCGAAGAAATATGTGCAGGGAATAAAATGTGCAGTAAATTTGCACCACATCATTACTTTTGGTGAGTATAATGAAACCTGTAAGATTGAACATGAATTTTCTCATTCCTTAACCAGGCAAACTAAATGAAAATGAGTTTCAACTGCCTGAAGAATATTCCATGGCCATTCTGAATCAACTTTAAGCCGAAATAAAAAGGATTAATCTGAGTCTAGTGGTAGGCCACTGTTATTCAGTGCAGAAGTTGCCGAGTTTAACCTCAGACATTGTTGAGCAACGAAAGGTGGGTGTTGAGTTCCTGCTATATGCATGCACATCTGCCGAGGTGAGTGCTTGCAACTTTCCACGCTTCTTACCCTACGACATGTCAATATTGACAATTCTTTGTGAAAATCCCTCCCGGAAAGCAATTACGCTGTGGTTATTAAAATGCCTTACGACATTCTTAGGCCATTTGGCAGTCTACAATAAGGAGCCAAAGGACAGCTAGGAATCCAAATGAAAACAGATGTCAAGTCTCAAAATCATGTGAAAGTAATTTCTGCACAAAGAGAAGCTTTTACGGATAATGCCGTATGATATTATATACAACTGGACGATTCCTTCTATGGTAACAGGTTTACTTCCACTGCCAGAACAAACTTTAAGCGAACTTATTTTTTCAAATTTTGCTGAAATGAATGGATCTTTCCGAATTCCATTCAAAATTTAAAATCAATACTTCAAATCATCGTCGTAAAAGTATTCAAGTACCTCACTTAAATATATTTTACTGTTTTATTTTTCTGAAAAAATTTTATTCTTTAAGATTTAGTTTAGAGCGTTCAGCTCGAATATGTCCGATAGCAATTGCTATCGAATGTGTAACTAAGAGGAGTTTTAGGTCTTTTAATTAAAGTTTAATTTTGGTTCAATCTACAGACTGCGGAATTTAATGAGTTATTGTGTTACAGAGTAACTCATTGATAAAAAGATGGTGAAAAGTCAAAAAAGCACCGATCGTAAGTTTACAATTCATTACAATACATCCCCTGGTGGCTGGTATCAAGAATTAACTGCTTTTTTTCACTGAAACACATTCCCATACCAAGTTTGTCCTAACCAAAGTTTCATAACTTTCTCAACAGTACTTTCGTCTTTAAACACCTATAATAGGGTCGTTTAATTTCGAACACCCTGTGTGTGTGTGTGTGTGTGTGTGTGTGTGTGTGTGTGTGTGTGTGTGTGTGTGTGTGTGTGTGTGTGTGTGTGTGTGTGTGTGTGTGTGTGTGTGTGTGTGTGTGTGTGTGTGTGTGTGTGTGTGTGTGTGTGTGTGTGTGTTCTGAAATTGTTTGTTTATGTTCCTTTTCTATTTATTTAAATTCTAGTGCTGAATTCAAAGGTGTTGCATTCAATTATTTCTGGGAATACTATCTGGTTAGTATAAGCAAACAAAAATCAAGTTAAAACATTCAAAAGTAACGCGAATTAAGTAAATAAAATATTACATGAATTGTTCAGCTATGGAAATTTAATTAGCTGACCATAGCTATATATTATATGAAATATATCAAAATTATAAAGCAATATTATCCGTTAGGTATTAATATTCATCTTTATGGGACATGTTACCATCTAACATATCATATTGTTATTGGGTACACTAACTTTGAATGCAAAAACATTTAAGTTACTTCAGAGCATTTATGTAGTTAGTTGAAAAAATGGTATAATTTTAATTAAACTTATACCAATATAACTAATGATATTCTTTGCCAGAAAATAGCACAATTAATCTTTCGCGTAATTAATCTTTCTATAAATTAATATTTGGTTACGATGGATGTATTACTTTCAACTAATCTAGCATTGGAAAAATGTGAACTGTCTCAGCTAACTTTCTTCAATAGAAATAATCTTATTTGAATTTACCTTTCGTGACTATTCCACCCGAATGTTATAATGTTCACTTAATAACTTGGTTAATCACAAATAACAAAGTTACAGATATTGTAAAATAAAATATTAATTCAGTTCTCAAAGAAAGCATGTGGTGGAATAATATCATTTCAGTTTCTTAATATGTTAAAATCATTAAAAGTTTTCCATGAAATGTTTTTTATAATAGCTTTTTTTTCCTCCACTGTTTGCTTTTATAAAATATATCTAAATCATCTGCAACTAAGAATATACCTTATAATCTCCCACACATTATAGATGATTAAATTTGTAAATATTTTACTAGAAAATTAGAAGTATATGGTAATTTTAATTTAAAAATACAAAAGCAAGACAGTGTATAAGAATAATCGCTTTTCATTTTTAAAGATTAATGAATTCTGAATATATATAAATCCTGAAATTAATAAAAGATGAAAGCAATGGAAAAGTAGGCAAAAAATGATACTTTTAGAATGCTTCTGTATTTTAAATCACATAGAAAATTCAATATCGTTCCTTTCCTAATTAGAAAGATATAATTCAGATACGATAATATTGCAACTCATTTTTTTCTATCTTTGAGTTATAAACTGTTAAAGTAAAAAACATTTTTTAATAATTAGGTATCAAAACTAAAAAGGATGTACTCATAAATAATTAGAAATAACATTCCAGGAAAAACTCTTTTGAAAATAGCAAAATTAAGCAATATTTTGCATCATTTTAGGTAGGTAATTTGGGTCACTTTATGATGTTGAGAACACTCATCTCTGAACTATAACACGCAAATGTCATACCAGCAAGCAAATATTTAGAATTTTTATCTCCTAAGTAATAAAATCCTATTTTTCGTTCTATCAAAACATTATTAATTTTAAACTTAACATTATTAGCACAAACAAAAACGCCTAAAGCATAGAAAAATCTATTTTTATTTCCTCGAGAGTCATTATTAGTATTTTTAATTAAACTCTAAAGAAACTCTTTAATGTTATTTTGTTAAGAACGAGCTGTTCTTCCCATTAATTAATGTTCAAATTTTGCTTTTATTACTTTAGAAATTGTTCGATTTGATGTATAATTATTACTAATTAGCATTTTGAAGATTTTAACTATTCTATTGCGTCCTTATGAAAATAAGCTTTAAAAGTCTAAAAAAAATAATTGAAAGTTAATATTAATTTGAGATGACAGTTGTAGAAAATCTAATCAAAAATAATTAATGTCAGATTTGTTAAGAAAATGCTTAGAAAAAGAAAATTTCATCTAATAAAGAAATTAAATTAGAATGATTATATCTTATTAGATGGGTAAATAAGGTAAGAAAAATAAAAAATATAAAATCATTTCTATTTCCATGTTCTAAAATTAAAAATGAACCAAATAATTTTCCCGAGTAATTTAATTATTTGTTTTTGCTATTTCATAAATACTTTTGTATAATTCGTTCATTATTCCCTTTAAACGCAAAAAACTGGTTGTACATAACTACTTATATATAATCTACTTACTGAACTTTATATGTGTTTCTCATTTAATATTTTTTATTTCCTATATACACAGACATTAACCTTTTGATTTTAGTTTTTATTTTTATGAATTCTGTTTTTATTCAGTTGATAATAAATGTCTCACCAATAATTTTTGCTTAATTGTCAAATAGGCATTGTATGCAGAGGTAATTATTTGTAGAGAATGTACAGTTGTTAAAAAATCCAACGAACTAGTGAAGAAAGTTTACATTTGTGTGTAAAATAAATAGACATAATTTTAATAATGTCAATAATAATAATTATAAAAATATAATGAGATAATTGATTATAAATATATTATGAGATAATTGATCTCCTTATACAAGAGATGATTCAAGAAATCAGTTCCAAAATATTTGTATATCAGTGACCTATAAGAAATTTGTACGCAGTTTGTGTCCCAAAACTTCTTGGAATACGATCCAATAAATGCAATACTATCAATTGATTATAAAAATCTTAACCTATATTTATTTAAAAGAATCCATTCTGGAATCAATCAGTTTTTTACGAAAAATTTAATGATCTCTGAAGCATTTCTGGAGGCCCGTTTTTGGAATATGCACCAAATAGTCAAATACAACCAGTGGAATATCCAGAATGCCATGAAAAGTTTATTTTAAGGCACATTGCAATATGTCAATGAAGTAAATAACACGATCAACCGTTTTGAAGCCTCTAATTGCCAACAGACGAGCTTTTTTTAACCTTCTTTTAACTAAATCTTCCATCTGAATCCTAATAATTCTTCTTTCAACTTGTCACTTCATCGAATAAGCTAGTAAAATACACTGGTCATTCTAATAATGTCATTTACTTCTATTATTTATTCAGTAGACTGATAGTTTCTTTAAGGTGAGCATGAAAATTAAGGAGAAACTGGAGCATTCGTTCTTTTCCATACTAAGCTTTTCTTCTTTTTTTCTAAACTTTTCAAATGAAAAACAGAAATGCAATTTACAACTTCAACTACTCAAACAAAGTGCAATATTTACAGTTATACACCAGACTTTTAATTAATTTAAAACAATCATATATTTCTTCTACATTTGACCTACCTTTGTTCTAATCAAGTCACATTGTTAAGATAAATTAGATATGCATGGCATTTCGTAAAAAATAGCAATGTAAAATTTTTGAAACAGATACAACATTACGAAACAAATAGCAACATGAAAACTTTGCATTTAAGAACATGAAATCGCTCATCATTACTTGCCGTCAAGTAGAACCATGTTTTAGCCAATGACGTATATAGTCCAGAATATTTTGGTGCAGATTATGTACTTAAAATTACAATACATTGCTATTATATTACTGTATAATATACTTTTACTATAAACATTCCAATACTGCCAGTCAAATTTTAAGATTGAAATTGTAAACATTAATGTATTGCCATCAAATTAAGAATGTATTCTAATTTTGATGATTTTTTAGGACAAGAGGTTCCTTTACATCACGTGTCCGTCCAGGGCCTGCTGCCTTCGACGTCTCACTTTGTGACGTATGAGGGATCACTGACTGTGCCCGCCTGTCATGAATCTGTCACTTGGTTGGTGGTCAATAGACCTATTTATATAACTAAACAACAGGTAAGAAAATAAAATATGTCTCTAAATATATAATTTATAAAATTTTCGTCATATTTTAAAATGTTTATGTGAAGATATTTTAATAAAAGGACGAGAGAGGAGATTAAATTAATAAAATGAGATTAAAATTTATTACGATGTAAGTCCAGGTGTTTATTTTCATCTATCCAAGCTACCGAACACTGCTTTAATTGTAGGTAACAATTTGTTACTGAATAAATTTGTTGCATATATATATATATATACAGATATGTACAATTTTAAAGTAACAATGTGTACTCTTCATAATTAAATTTATTGTTTACTTTAATTTTTAAAATGAAATTAGTATAAAAGTATTTTAAATCTATTTTTCAGCTTTTCTAGAATAACTTTCAAAGCTTGAGCTATTACAGAAAAAATATTAGGGAATATTTGAACAATTACTATCTTAATTATTATAAAATATTTTTCACGTATATAAGCTTTAAAAAAGTTTTTGGTCTTTACAGCATTTTTTACTGTAGCCGTGTAATAAATATCATTATTTATAGAATGGAGAAAAGTGAACTTTTTAATTTTAATATAATAATTTAGGAGATAAATCCTATGATATTTTTCTTTGCATTTTTATGAAAACGAATGACATTTTATCTAAACTCTACAAATGAAGAAAAGTATATAAGATACACTAAATATCATATTAAAATTACTAAAAATGTATCGATTACGATTATTACCAGAAATATTTTTAAAATACGGTATCAGCAGATATAAAGAAAATCAATGTTTATACATTTTACTAGAAATACTTTATTTCATTTAAATCAGTAATTGACACAATTGTTTTCCACTCTACGGTCATTTTTTTGCACACGAGGGCTAATCAGACCGGGACCTACGGTTTAAAGTGGATCCCGAACCACTACAAACATCCATGCCCAAGGTGAGATTCGAACCCACGAACTGTTGAACTGAAGGCAAGAGCGCTAACCATTCGGCTCCCAGCTCGACGTAATTGACACAAGATATAATATGTATGCATATTGTGTGTATATATTTAGATAGATAGATATAATGTGTAACTTAAATACATATATGTGCAGTTTATATAAAAGTTTCTGAACAAAACTTTTATCTCATTTCACAAATTACTTTGAAAGTCACAACATCAGACATCTTAATAAAACAATTAATAAAATTTAAAACAGTATATTACTCTCCATGTCTTTATCGATGTTTATGGATGTGGTAATTACTCGCTAATGTATTAAATTTAATAAAAACAAATCCGAAAATAAACATTCCTCTAAAAAGGAAGTGCGTGACCGAAAGCTTTTAAAATTTATTTATCTCACGAAAACTAATCAGACACTTTAATATAACCACTTAGAAATGCTTCGAGTAGTTTGAATAATAATTACCTAATAAAAAATAGTTCATAATGTATATTTAAACGTCATTTGTCGCATACATTTGACTTAGAATCCTTGCACCAAAGTCTTAATTTTTATGACACTTGAGGGAACACATTACACAGGAGATAAGATGTAAAAAAATTTCCCAGATTACTTTTTATTTGTTCAGCGGGAATTAAATCGCCCTGAAGCTATGGTGAGAATTGTTATCTTTTACGACGCAAAGAGATACATTTTTATTTTAGTAAACCTTAATAAAGCTTATTCACTTTTAAAAGCCCTATAATATCTACGCAAGCACAAATTTGTCGTCGATTAACGAGTAAAACTTAGGGAGAAAAGCGCTTGCATAATAACAGCGGCCGAATTACTCATAAATCTAATTACAGCTTGAGGCGAATGTTTCAGATCTGCATTAACAACAACTGACGATGTTAATGCAAAATCTCTTTCATTTGCTGCTTTATTATCTTTCCCAAGGGTTCCGCCATTTAAAGGAATCTATCTGGTGAAATTTTCCTCCTTGCCAAGTCCATCTCATCATTTGGGGCGTTCTATATCTTAAGCAAGTTGCTTAGAATTTTATGTTATTGATGGCGAATTAACGGAATGGAGAGTTTTTAACAAATGAGTGGTGCTTATGAGCATCTGTTTGTGTAAGCAGAGTCTGTGAAAATTTATCGAAAGCATCATCTTCAAATAAGGACACGTAATGCATCAGAGGAATCGGCAATTGCCAATCGATGTTTAAAGAGTATTCATTACTCCGCGACACGTAGCTTCGCCCCTTTGGTGAAAAGTTTCAGCCTGGCTAATTCCCTTCTATTCCCGCCCTTCTACTTCATTACGTTCAAAGCTCTTCACCACAATTTTTGACTTCGGCCCTCAAATTCTCCCACCAGCGATATTTATGGTTGCATGACTCACCAAATCATTTCACGAGAGAATGATTGTATATTCACACATATGTAAATCTAAGGTAGTTAACCATCATCTCATGAAAGATATACATTTTTATATTCACTGTATATTACAGAGATGACTTCGGATATGCTTTAACTTTAATGCGTTGGATGAATGAGCAAATGTTTAAAGCAAAATTAAGAAATTCATTCCTTTTTTTATTGATACTATTGTTTGTTTTTTTTTTTTTGTAAACAGAATTGTTTATATATTAAATGAGTTTTACTCGCGTCAATATTAATGCGTAGATGAAATGTTTTATTAATAAAAATGTGTTTAAAAGTTCTCTATTTTTTAATTCATTTATATCATAGAAACTTTTATTTGAATTATCATTACAACATCTTAATAACGCAGTTTTTTTATTTATATTAAATTTCAAATTAAAAGTAAAAAATGACACTCTATACGCTGTAAATATAACGTTTAAAAGTGCTCAAATTTTGATTAACAGTTCAAATTTTAATTAAAAGGTATTTATTTAAATATTTTTTACTGATATAATTTAATAACTGTGCTTTATAAAGACAAAGGGGAGACTTAAATATAATTCATTCATTCATTCATTGTCGTGTGCCAGCTAGACTGGCAACATGGGGTGCGCTGTTCCACTTTTCCAACTGAACCATATTTTGGTGTGGATTCCGACTTCCTCAGTACACACATGCCATAGGGACCCGTTTATAAGGTATACAACCATTCACACCTCCTTCATACAAGGAAAGGACAAAGACAGGATAGATAGAGAGAGAAAGTACATCCATGCCCGAACCGAGATTCGAACCCAGGACCTCCTTATCCGTAGTCAGGCACGCTGATCACTAGACAAATTGGTCGGCACTTAAATATAATAATTTGAAGAAATAATTTGCTCGAATTGATTAATATTATTTTTTCAATTTTTTTAATGATAATTGATGTTTTTGAGCCATTAATTCAGAGTAGTGAATCATTAAAATACAAAATACCAGCAAAAGTATACATATATATCCCTACTATGAATAAATTTTTTGGCTTAGTATTTCTATGAATCTAAATAGCTCAAAAATAAATTTATTTGAATTAAGTGCGACAAAAATTTACATTAAATTATTACGTTAAAGTCATAGAAAAGTAGTTATACGGGATACTTATACACCTCACATACGCAACATTTTCGGTACATTTTTCAAAAAAAAAATTTTAGTTTTCCTATAACATTACTTGAGTAAAATTTTTCAGTCATCTATTATACAATGTTTTTCCAATACACTGTGTTTATGAAAAAAATTTTAAATAATAACGCATTAATGATATTTAAATAAATATTTTTTTCTGCATTACTTTCGAGTAAATAACTCTAACTTAAGGAGAGAGAAAACTTTTTTTAATGTTTATATTCTCTCCTTTCTCTCTCTCTCTCTCTCTCTCTCTCTCTTTACTTTAAAGGTAATGCTTAAATATTTATAATAGATAGTGAGACAATTCTTATATATATTTTCTATATTTACTGATTTCTGAATACCTCATTATAGTTCTTATCTTTCAAATTGATTCTATTTCCTCAATTACTCTTTGATTTAAAAAGTAAAATCATAAAATATATGAATCAAGATTGACATCAAAGTGTACTATTTTCTAGTGAATGATATAAACATTTTTTTAAATATTTGAGACGTGTTGATCTTGTTTTGGTTAAAAATTAAAAGTCGTTTATTAGCCTAAGCATTCCAAACATATACAACATATTTTAGTATAAAGAATATGAGAATTTCTTCACACTTTTCTGTAAATTGTGTTTCTATAATTGGTCCTACTATGAGTTAGGCATAAAACAATAAGAAATATTAATAAAAAGAATTTTTTCATGTATTCAAATGTTTCTATCTAAATTTGATCTTAGTAATATTCCGAATTTTCGTAAAACAAGCAAGAAAAAGTAGTTCAAATCATTTGGTCTCAAATTTAAAAGTTCTTTTATAATTCAAAATGTTTATTATATAGTTGGAATTTAACGAAATTATTTAATATATTTCTTAAATTTTAACCAAAGAAATAGTCAGAAAACATATAATATAATTTTAAACTTTATAAGTCAAATATATTGGACACAGTTATGCACTGTTGATTCGAAATATTCCTATGGTCTTCGATAAAGGACATCCAAAACACGACAGAGTTACCACATGAATTTGTTACACCTTTTCGAAGACAGTGAAAATATATTTCTAAATAATCTCATACCCAACTCATGAATAAGTCATGAATAATTTCTTCGAATTTTAATCAAGAGAATATTCCGTAAATTTAATGTACACTTACATTTTGTAAATATAATATGTTGGACACAATAATACGATATAGATTCAATACATACTTATTGTCTTCAATAAAGGAAACAAGATTAATAATGCTGCAGTACATGAATTGATCAGAATTTATTTGAAGCCAGAATAAATATTTTCCTAGTTTGCATAATTTGCTCTTGAATAATTTTTAATATTTTGTCATTTATACGTAAGGATATTTTGCATAAAAAAATTTAAAATAAACAGTAATATTCCTATAAAACTAGAGAATTTATTTAATAATATATATGTAAAATATATCTTTATTAAATTTCGAATCTAAATTTAATTTGTAGTTTTTAGTTTAAATTTAACACTCTTTCAACCATGTATTTATTTATTTATTTTTAATTTTCTGTAATTTTCAATTTTAGCGGATAAAAGCCTTTACGGATCTTACTTTCTACTGTTACATACTTATCAATGTTAAATAAAATATTCAAAGAATTCAAGGCGTCTACATATTTTGAAACATTACAAAATTAAAATTTACGTTCAAATTCAGTGAGATTTAAGATTTCCCAAACTTCTGTTTTATCCTTTTCAGTAACATACCACAGTAAGTTCCATACATTTTTAAAATTCCAGTCAAATTTTCCGGTTAAGTTCTTAAGAAATTTAAATGACTTGATATGTTTTATCCTAATACAAGTGTAAAATTTTGCTGGAAGGAAAATTTGTTTGAAAAGAAAAGAAAAAATTAATAGAGACACCATAAGAATAAAAATATAATTTCATATTTATTTAAAATTTGACCTTAGAATGCCTGCATACTGCCACTTTCTCACATCAATTACTGTTCTCTGTTTCCAAGCAAACTCTTTTTTACCATGGAATATATTATATGAATTTATATGAATACTAGTACACATGAATATTATATATATATATATATATATATATATATATATATATATATATATATATATATATATATATATATATATATATATATATATAAGATATTCTCATCTATTTTGTACTGATATGGAAGAAAATTCTATAAAATTTTAAAATATAAATTACTACATTCAAAATTTTTAATTAAAACCTAATATATTATATTGAAAAGACATTAAACAGCAATGCTATATTTTTTTCAGTAATCAGCATTTACTGATAAAAAAATATTATCTAATGAAATTCTTTATAACTAATATAATCTTTCGAAAATTTCTCAATGAATAATGAAACCAGAAAATTGATTTACATATATACACACAATTGTTCCACCTATATATATATATGCAGAGAAGTAATCTCAAAATACTTTTTTTTTAAATTCAACAAAAATTTTCAGAAAAATATGGAAAATCGGAAGCTACCACTGAAAATCTGCTTTGGAGCAGAAAAGAAAGCCTCTCTTGATACAGCAAGCAAGGGCCCCTGGGCTACAGAGGCTACGTTGATGTAAATAAACTCCGGTCCAAGAATTTCAGCTTTCATATTCGGAAGATATGAAAGGGAGCATATATAAATATCATCTCGAACCACCTCGATGTAATGTACTTTTAGAAAAAGTTATTTGCCACACTACTATAGAGTTAGTTTTATATAAATATAAATCTATCAAACTGAATTTTTTACTAAAAAAAGGAAAATAGTATTATTTTTTTTAATTTATTTCTATTTTGTTTCTTCACATTCTCTCACAGTAATTCATATTTTAATTCACTAAATATATTTCAACTACTATCCTTTAAGTATATCTTTAAAACTAATATGCATTAAATGATTCAGCGGAATAACTATTTCTTTGAGAATATCAAAAATACGTTCATCACGAATTCTTAGTTTTTCCTCAAAAATTTTTCTTTCCAAAATTATTAACATTTTTGAAATAAAACTAAAACTGTTATCACATGTTATTATTATTGTAAGTAAATTAACTAAAATATTCTATACGTAGTGTATTTTAAATTAATTTTAATGCATTTTTCGAGTTATATAAATACGACTTCGGTGTTAAAAATTCGTTATAATAATTTTCTTGATTGCAAACATTTATTTGTAAATAAATTAATACCTAAAATGTCTAACACTAAAAATTACCAAAAAAATGTGTGGTAAATATTCTATTTAAATTAAATATATTACTTATTAAAGTTTATGAACAGTAAGCACTTGTTCCAAATTCATATGTTGAAAAATATCTGTTTTAAGAAAAATGTGATTCCTTAACAAAACTGCTTTCATTTTAGAGACTTCATTGTTAGAAGCAACAAAATTGTAGCAAACCTCTGTTTGAGCCATTTAGTTGTTACTAATAAACCCTTTAACGAAAGTCTCAGTAGAAAACTTTTATAAGCAAGACAAACAATTACGGAATCTTCCTTGTTTGCAATTAAGTTTGTTCACTAATTGAAATCTGTAACATGATTCTGTTTTGAAGGACAAGAAACTAATGAGATGGAAAAATAGCATATTATAATACTCTATCATATATATGTTTCTGTTTTCCTTATCCTTAGAATAAATGAATCATCTGGCTTGAAAAACACTGAATTTGCATTTTTATTATGTAAGAAAAATACTAACTGTAACTTATTTTTAAGGTAAACGATTTCGACAGGTTTGAAAACAAAAACTTGTTGAAAAATTCTTTTATTCTTCGCTGAAACGAAAAATTCATTTAGAGGAAAAAATTATTTTGAGAAATTTATTGAGATAGATATATAGTATTGTATTCTGTAAAAATTAGTTAAAGTTCTTTACCCGGAGTTTTGATTAAATTCGTTATGAGATATAATTGTTATATGATTTCGAAATGTGAAATGTTTTCTTTCTAAGAAAACATGCATTTGATAAAAATAAGCAATTAAAAACTTTATATATATATATATGTATATATATATAATTCTAAAAACACCAATTATCAGCACACACAATGTTTAATAAAATACATGAATAAACACACATTCAAATACATAATTTAATCAAAATTAAATTATATGCGCAAATTTACAGTAGTAAGCGTTTTGATATTACTTTGTGAAATCAACTTAATTTTTAACTTTGAACAAAAAGGGTGCAAAACAGTTTTATTTAAGGCGCTGAGTTTACCATTCTTTCCTCGATAATCTTCGGTTTCATTCAACCTTCCATTTTTATTTTTGAATTGTGTAACCATTTTTAAAATAAATGGTTATAAAATAATTTATCGGGGCGATAAATTTGCAGATTTCTCTGAATCTGAAATAAAATGCTCAAATAAAATAACCTTACAATTTCTCTACAGGTGATTGAAGAATCGTCATTCAAACGCTTGAAAGAAAGAAACGCCAAACCCATTATCAGTTTTGAATCTTGACACTCAGCATTTTTCACTGGTTCTATCAAATAATGATCCAACAGAGCTATTTGGGCGGTTCAATATTTATGAACCTTTAGCACGATATCTCTGTGTGCAGGGATATCTAAAATTACTTGCGATTTATTCTCCACTCCACCATAGTTGTTTTCATGAGAACATTTATGCAAATACAAGAATTTGAGTTTGCATTTTTGAAACAGAATTTTATCACATCTCATCAATAAAAATATAAATATTAACCTATAAATAAACTTACACACAAACTTTGAAATAACACTATGTTTTGATATTCTATACTTATTTGTATGATTCCTTTGCAAAATATATATATTCTCTTTTAAATTCCGTTCCTTAATCTTTGAGCTCAAATATTACTTTATTTTTATATGCAAGCACACGCATTTCGAAATTATATATTTAATTTATTTGTAATATGATGGCAAAAAGTGTAATTCAAATAATTAAGTTTAAACTTTGTGTTCACATCAACATTTGTGTATAGTATTTATACATAACATTAATGTAACCTGAATATTGTATATACTATGTATCTTAAATGCCCTCCAATTATAAGTTATCTAAATATAAGTTATCAATTGGTTGTTAGAATATTATGTATCTAAATTTGGGAAATTAAATATAATATGTATAACATGTTGTACAAATGTATTGATGCTTCGACGATCATATCATGAAATAAATATTTACTATGTAAACAAGTTAAATTGAAAATTATATCTATGAGATCTTATTTACTTAAGTAAATTTTGTTATGATAACAGGTAAAATAAATTAAATTTCTATTTTAAGTTACATAAAAAAGAGCCTCTTGCGTACTATTTTCAAAATACACTACAAATCTTTAAGTATCAACTATTACTCACACATAAATACATAATTATAAAAACTGTTTAAATTTATAAGCATGTACATTGTTATTCCATGTAAATTGTTTAATATTTTATGAAATGACTGATAAGAATTAGTATCACAGAATAAATATTTAAATTTTTCTTTTTATATTTAGTAGAAATAATGCATGATATTTGTTTTACAAAACATGTAAAATTATTCCCAAATTAAAAAGGAAAAATAGCTGATGAAAATTTTAAAAAATGAAGATTTAAATCTACTCAAATATTATATTCCACATCCAAGCCAATAAATGATAACGTAATTTAATGTTTATTTTATAACAACATTTTAAAATCAATACTAATTCTGCATAAATATTAAAATTTCCTAAACTTGCAGCAATAAAGATGTCACTTATGTAACATTATCATACAAACAGGACTGATAAAAAGTATTTTTTAGTGAATCTTGATGAATTTAAAAGTTTTAACTTAAGAAATTTAATAATCTGTGTTAAAAATAAAAGCTAATTTCAAAAGATTAGAAATATCTGTTTTAAATATATATTTTAATGTTGCCCTTTTATGTAATTTAGATTGTAATATATTATTTTACATTTTATGTAATGAAGGGGTAAATTTAACATTTTATTTCAAAAGTTTCCATATTGAAAGCATACATAATTTTCATAACTTAACCCTTTATATTCAAAACTGGAACAAAATACACTACTGGTCATTAAAATTGCTACACCAAGAAGGAATGCAAATAACAGAACGATATTTATTGGACACATACATTATAGTGAAAAGAACAAGTGATTAGATTTACAGGAAATCAGGATGTATAGATCTTGAGAAATCAGTACCCAGAGCAGCCACCTCTGGCTGCAATAACAGCATTTATCCGCCAAGGCATGGAGTCAAACAGAGATTGTATGGCATGTACGGGGATCTCAGTCCATGCAGCTTCAACATTATGCCACAGTTCATCGACAGTAGTGGATGGTGAGTGATGGCGTGCCAATCGCTCGGCAACCATTGACCACACGTTCTCAATTGGTGACAGATCAGGAGAACGTGCTGGCCAAGGTAACAATCGAACCTGTTCTATATCAAGGAAGTTCAGAACAGTACGGGCAACATGTGGTCGTGCATTATCCTGTTGAAACAAAGCATTAGGGAGGCCTCGAAGATAGGACAGAGCTACGGGCCTTAACACATCGGAAATGTAACGGTTGCTGTTCAAAGTGCCGGTAATGCGAACAAGAGATGATCGAGACGTGTATCCAATGGCACCCCATACCATCACTCCAGCAGATGGGCCAGTATGGCGATGTCCAATGCAAACTGGCAATGCGCGTTCTCCACGATGCCTCCAAACACGGATGCGGCCATCATGGTTCTGTATACAGAAACGAGATTCATCTGTAAAGATGACGTGATGCCATTCCCACTTCCAGGTTCGTCGCTGATCACACCATTGAAGGTGCTCCTGTCTGTGACGCAGCGTCAATGGTAGCCGAAGCCATGATCGCCGTGCAGACAATCCATGCTGCTGCAAACGTCGTCGAACTGTTCGAGCAGAAACTTGTTGCCTTGAAAATGACTCCATTTCTCGACTCAGGGTTCGTGACGTGGCTGTAAGATCCCTTGTGACCATGCGGATAAGATGTCTGACTTGTCTACTGTTAGTGATAGGGGGTCGCTGAGATCCAGCATGACGTTCCGTATGATTATCCTGAACCCATCGATTCCATATTCTGCTAACAGTCATGAGTCTCGACCGACGCGAGCAGCAATATTGCGGTACGATATCCTATAATCCTTCCTCGATCAAAATCAGACACGTACTGATAGGCATTTCTTCTTCTCACACGAGGCATTACAACAATTTTCTTTGCCAAAAACAACGTTGAAACGGAAATTCAGTATGAGAAAACTGCTGTCAAATCTCTGGTTTTATACACATTGTAGATGTCGCTACTGTCGCCTGCTTTGTATGAATGCGCTGAAAATCTAATCATTTGCATATAAATTTAATTTTTAATTAAATATATATAATCATTTACAGCAAGTTCTACCTGTCATGCAAATTTCACGTGTGTGGTTTGCCGCTTTCCTGGTGTAGCAATTTTAATGGCCAGTAATGTATTTTTAGGTATTTCATGCTTTATTTCATTGAAACATTAATTATACTTAAAGAACATTTTTTTAGAAAAGACTGTTATCATATAACAAGCAGTGATTGAAGAAATTCTCCAAATAGTTGTGTAGTTCAAAATTTATAAACAAGTGATATGTAAAGCTAAATGTGAAAAATATACTTCTGATACATATTTAGTATTTTGATTGTATGGTTTATATATCTGTCTTAAAAATCAATTTTTCTAGAATTTGAGGATCTAGAACATACTGCAACTACAGCATTTTAGATCGTAACTAACTTTATTAATGTTTTCTGTGTTACTAAATATTAGTCCTACTATTATTTACTAGTTTGAAGAAAAAGGATTTAATAAAAATGATACAGAGAAAAGCTGAATAATTTATTTCTATTCAAATCCAAGTTGTGGTATTCTTAGTGATCTAAATTAGTGTTTACATCATCATTTTTGAAATTTTTAAAATGTTCATGCCAAAAGTAGTTATGCACATATACCACTTAAGTTGTATGTAAATTGTAAAATATGAAAAGTCCTTCGTGAATTGTCTTCGTAGGAAAAGTGTAATTATAGCACCCATTGAAACGAGTGACATTTACTGTGAAACCTAATAAAGTCTGTTCACTTCGATATAAGTGCTTCTATAAATATCTATCTCAAATGATCCTTTTATATTAAATTAAACTCAAAAGACAATTTGATTTTCAGATTAACATTAGCTTGGATACTCAAAATATACATTCTCAACAACAGAAACAAGAGAAGTTGTACTATTCTATTTATCTAGTATATATATATATATATATATATATATATATATATATATATATATATATATATATATATATATATATATATATATATATATATATATATATATATATATATATAATGAAATATTTTTACCGTGTCCTCCAAGGGTGCTGTTACCAAATCAAAATCTGTGAATAAGAAATAGCACATTTTCTGTAAGACTAAATTTTTTGTCTGTTTTGTCCATTTTTATTCATCATGTCAAATGACTTCCAAGGAATCCTTACTTCTGTGGAGCATTATAAATTCATGCACTTCTGAAAAATATTCACTGAACTGGATGAAGCCAATAATATTTGTTTCAGGTAGATAAGAGTTGGAGATCAAGTGTAGGAGATATCAGCTCTTTTTAAATTGTCGGACTATGGTGGAAAAAAAGCAGCCATTACATCAGCACCAACCCCAAAGTGTAAAGTAAAATTAAGTATCTAGAAATGCATAAAGCAGCACTTCAGCCATATGATGAATTAGGTTTACCTACTAGACATGAAAGCCAACTATCATTCCCCGATAATACTTCCTATTATGCAATTATCTTCTGTGGTGCACAGCTAGGCCATAAATTGAGGATTATTTTCAATATGAACTAGTTTATTGCAAGTGATGAAATTATTTCCACGTAAAGTAAGCTTTATCACTGAATTAAATTGAGAAAAAGAACTTGAGATTATAAATTATCACCTGGTACTTTCTCCATTCAAAATTTTTAGTCACATGATACGATTCCCATTCACGTGATACGACTTTAATACCAAAAATCATATGTGCTTTGCTTTGCTTTACTTATAATACCTTCCACCATTTTGTGATACAAACATTATGATTCATTATATCAATCTCTCTCGTCATTTTACAGAAACAACTGCTTCAAAACATTTTGAATGAAGTTCTTTCATTTCTGATGTCCACCATTTCGTTTGCGTCACATATTTCTGGTTAAAATAATAAACGTTTTAATTTTCTTCTATTTTCTGTTAATTCTAACTAAAATGCTTTTTTGTGGAATAGATCTTTCCAAAATCGTTCATAGTACATTGCTTCTCATTTATCCGATTACTTTAAATTTGGCAAGTTATACTCAAATCATCAAATGTAAATATCTCCGTACTTTTTTAAAAGTTTAATTATTATTAATATATTTTTGTAACTGGAATTTCAATATATATATAAAACTATGGCAACTAAAGTTATTCCTTAACACATTTATATTTCAGATTATTTGATGAAATATATTTTCCTAAAGGTATTTATGTACACATAAAAGCTTTATCTAATGGCAGCCATATGTGATCCTTATTGTTACATTCGTCATGTACTTAAACCACTTTCGCTTTTACAAATTAATTTCTGACAGTAATACTGCGGAAAATATTTATCTGAAACATTAAGAATAATTTGTCTCAAACGAAAAATGTTTGCTTTAACGCGTTTCTCCTTAATCTTGACTGAACATTCATTTACGCGACTGTCAGTGTTCTCTTTTTATTATAAATTTTCATGTGATAAGTTCTTGATGATATTATGTTAAATAGATGTACTACTTTTTTTTACATTACTTCAAAAGCAACGTATTGTAAATATTTTACTTGTTTCAAAGTTTTACTTTTCAGGCATTCAAAATGAAATTCCAAATTAAACTTACTTGCATCTAATAAAAGATATTTTCTCAGAAACACAATTTATTTATCAAATGATCTGCGCAAATAACCATTCATTAATCTCGCATGAATTTTTTTATCGTAAAGCAGGAAATTTTATTTCATAATATTATGTATGAAAGGAAACCTATGTCCCACGTATCCAAGGTCTCACAAATAAAACTTTTAATGAATCTTAAAACTTTATCATTTTATAATTCCAAACTAATATTTTTAAAAAATGTAAATTTATTTTCCTTTTATTTTTTATGAAGATTTTTCTAAAATTTGAGTAAAATAATTCTTTAATCAAAATATTAAAATTCTTAATTTTTAACACCTTTTACTTATAGTTGTGCGAATCTAATGTTAAAAATATGAATAACGTGAAATTAAGATTTGGATTTGAATACATAAAGTTCTCGTATGATATGATATACTTGAGCACATACGAGGAAAATTATCAGCATAATTTGCAATTTATAGCATGATTTCTATTTTTTGCAAAAATTGTCAGCAAAGTTTTCCATTCTCAAAAATTATTATTGTAATGAAATCAATGCTCGCTAAGTTGATATTAAAGACAGTTTTTAAATTCTTCAATTACAAAAGTGATATTGTAAATAAAATTTGTTAATAGACAGTGTACAGAATCAACATATCAATGTATTCTATAAGCAAAGTACGAATTTATTTTAGCTTTTTTGTCGCTCTCCGGTCAAATTGTTACACACAAGGGCAAATTTGGAGGAATCTTTCAGCTTAAAATTGATTAGTAAATACGGCTATGTTAGTGTAGAAAATCGAATCTACGAATTGTTGAATTGGAAGCTAAAGTGCTAATCATTCAGTTGCTGGTTTGATGAAACAAAGCATTTCATTAAAAGTGTTATTTAGCATTCAAAGTAGTATTTATTCTCTTATTATTATTCTGTATTTCAAAGTATTTCAAACATGAAAACATATATATTAAGATATGAAAGTCCTTAGAAAATTATATGGGAATTTTAATACTTTAAAATAATATAAAGAAGCTGAGTAGATGCTACATAGTGAAATTTTCCTTACATGAAAGTGATAAAAATTCTTTTGTTTGAAATGATGTTTAAGGAAGGTTTCGGTCTTATAGCATCACGTAGTCCGAATGAATTCCAAAAATGATCAATTATATTTCAGTCAGGAAAGTATGCTGACCATTCCGCAAGCTTCATTGTTTTAGCTTCAAGCTTGTTATTCTTAAATCAAGATGTTTGTGTGAGATCTGATATTACCACTCAATAAAAGACGGGAAACACCAAAACAATGTAAAATGCGACATGAAATTCAACCTCTTTTGCATAACCTTGAGCCGTCACAAATTACCAAATTACCTTTCTATACCAAAACAGGCCAGGTATCACACTCCAAACTAAATTGAAGCTCGTCAGCAAACATAACCCATCACTAATGTAATCTCAATATTTTAATATCGAAATTCGGTAATCTACCTTCTCCGGTCACATTATGTCTTGATGTCAAAGAAATACTCACCATTACCTTACGCACATTAAAATAAAACTTATTTTGATTTTTTTGGTTTGAGATTCTTCATCTTGTACCTAAAAGAAACTGTTTTTGCAGCTAAAAGGCGTTACTTTGTTTTGTCTCCATATTCTATTAATAGTATATGTTGGTAATTATTTAACTTGGAAAAACTTTTTCTCGTGATTTTTTTGTCTCCAAATGACAACCACTGCTACTCCTACATTATCCATTTAGTTTCTTTCTGTTTTCTCAGTTTCAATTCTTCGATAATACGCCATGCTATAGATTCGGCTAAATTAAGTTGTAGATAGTCTTTAAAAGATTTATTAAAAGAATTTCATAACTGAGATATTAAAAACTGGACTTTCGTAAAATCATAATTTCTATTCTTGCATCCCTTTCCTAGCTTTTGAGGTCATGAATATACTTTGTATGTGATTTTTTACCATGTTTTCTACTATTCTTTGAATTATAGATATTAAATTGGCATTAGTTATCGTTATAAGCATTTTTAGAATTTTGTTAAATGCATTTGCTCCTCTAATTAGTCTGAGCATTATTATATAATTACATTTTCTTCAAAAATATATGAGTAATATTATACAATAGAATACGATATAATAACAATTCGATATGATAGCAAACAATTTAATGCCAATAAACGATTTGACAAAATATTATTCAGTTAGTAACAAGGAAAAAAAATTTGCTAAAATATTTAGGATTTTAAATAATATCACATAAATTCAAATTAAAAGGTGTATTTACTCTTTAATTCCCATATAATGTTTTATGCGTACTTAAAAATAAATTTTAATTATTAACTTTAGATACCTAACAAACGTAATGTTTTTTTATTAACTGGATCTTACGTTTTGCAACTTTATACATACATTTATAAATATTTGTTAAGATACAATATGTTGCTTCAATTCATATAACACACTAGAATGTTATGAAACTCAATCCCTTTTCAATAATAAATATACAATTAAATCGAACAATTGACATACACAGATTACGAATGCATAATTTATCTCAATTTCTGGATATTTATTTGAATAATGTTATACAACGAAATTTGAGCTTGCCATCTAAATTATCCCCTAATTTACAAAGATCAGTTGTTCTCGTCAATTTTGAAAACACTTTATCATTTATTAATGTGATGTTCTAATTTGTGGGGATTGAGTGAAGATTAAATTCAATCGCTTTCGAATCCTTTCACCTCTGAATTTTAAAACTAAATTATACATATTTAAATATTGTTGTTTTACAATTCAGTATCTGTTACTAAAATATAAAAGAACAAAATGAAATTTTTTAAAATGCTGGCAGGAATTTTTTCCCGTAAACTTCAATTACTATTGTTTTAATAACAATTCAAATTTAATCATTTATATAATATTAATGCATCATATAAATTAACCTTTGTCCATTTCATTTAAAAAGTTTCATTTTGTCATCAAATCAATTTATTTACTTTATGTAATAAGAGAACTAGAAAACTTTTTGAATGGTATTATTTATAAAAATAAATCAACTATGCTTTGTTGTGTTCATTTTTCTTGTTCATATGAAAATATTAATGTGTATTGTTGATTATGTAAAACATGTAAATTGTATGATGTAAAATGTAACTGATTTGTATTCTAGTATATCTGCTCTTTTTTTATTTTTTATTTTGTTGGTTGTTATGGTTTCCTGAACATTACAACTTCATAACGAAAAAATGACGAATATTTGATAAAAAAAAAAGATACTTCTAAATAAATACAGTTTAAGGAAAATGAGTTGCTCTTTTCAGAAAAATAAAATCAGATTAGGTTTTTAAAACAAATAACTATATAATTAAAATTATCTTTTATTAAAAATTTAATTATGTCTTTAAAATATCTTACTTTTTATGAGAAGTTTGATTCATAATTTTGGTTATATTGCTTACATAGAAATATTCTTAATACATTGTTGAAATTTCCTTTTAATTACGAATTTGAAACTGAAGAGCTATTGTAACATAAAATTTTATGATGAAAGTAATAATTACAATATTTACACAACTTAGTCATTTATTGATACACAGACAAATCATTCCACCTTATCATGCATCCAATGCAACTTGAAATGCGTTCATGAACTCTTGGATTTGTACTCATTGATGTAAACTCGAATGTTATGGTGCTACTTGAATGATGTTTTTGCTTTTACCCCTTTAATTATTGCACTGTCTAGTGTATTGAATTATTCATTGAGTAAATATTTCATAAATAAGAAACTATAAAATCTATTTGTTTTCATATCAAGTACTAATATTGGTGTCTATCTCATAGTTACATCAAAACTATATTTAAAAAAAACACTTTAAACTTACAAGAAAAATAATTTTGTCAAATTATTGATCGGTGTCGTTAATGTGTTATAAAAAAATCTATTCTTTGAGTGCTGAGGAACAAACGACTGAGTAGAGTTACAATTTTTATTCCACTGCTATATCTCAAAAATGAATTTTACACTTGAAATCACTATGTTTAATCGTGGTTAAAATTACTATAAATTATAAAAGCTGAATGAAAACGAATGAACAGATTCGAACGAATGAATCAGTGACAGAGGTTGGTCATTCAGGAATCATTTTTTGAACACGATATCTAATTCGTTCTGAAGTTCCTCTTTAAGGTTATTTCGGAACCACTGAAAATATTCAGGCCCATAACAGAAATCAAAACCCCACTTGGAGAAAATTATTTTTGTTAGAAAATCGTTATTCATATTCGTTGGATTTTAGTATATAAAGTGAGTGTAAAAATAATATGTAATACAATATAAAATTTCATGTATTACTGATTTCGGTCCTAGAAGTGTACTTGCAAAACATTGTGGGAATATATGGTTTCATAATTAACTGCATTTTAAGACACAACTACCAGTTGCTTAAAACACAATTATTATTCTATACACAACTTATGAATACGTATTGAACCATATATTTCATGGTTCTTTTACTTATAACAACGAAGTTGAAATCCCGTCAATGCCTGCTTTTATAATAACTCTCTACGACCATCTGTCTATGTTATTCTTCTCCAAAGACGCATTTCATATGATTGTCGCTTTACGATGATTTTTTGATCACGAGGGCTGTTCACTTACTGCTGTAAATGCATTTCGACCCATTACAAGTACGCATGGCCAAGCGAACACACGAAATGTTAAACTCGTGATCAAAGCGCTAGTCATGCAGTTACCAATTTCATTAATCTGTCACCTAATCATATTTTCTAACTAGTCATGCTTATTTTTAAGAACAAATACTTGTCACATACAAATTAAATATGAAAGAATAGAATTTCATCTTTCAAAATGACTCATTCTGTATCGCTTCAAGATCACATTAAATGGTAGTCTAATTAAAAAAATTTATTAGTTATCAAACTTTACTTCTTAGTAGGACATGTACTTTAAAAATCAACTACTATAAAAAGAAAACTGTGGAGTAGAAGTTAGTCTTCCTTCAAGAAAATTCTTAAACTAAATCTTAGTATTTCTTTGAACAATTTTGGAAGTTCTTTTCCGTTATTAAATATTAATTTTCCTTTAGTCTAACCATTAACAGACTTATCAAATATTCAATACCCATGAAAATTTGTCCCGTAGTCATCTATTCACTTTAAAGCTCCAACATTATTGAGATTTCTATAAGAAACCCCAAGATAATAATTCTTGTGTCAATTTTAACGATTTTTAATTAATGGAAATAATTTACAAGAACATAATGCTACATATAAAAAATTAAACATGTTGCTTTATGTAATAATTAAGAATGAGATAGTTTTCAAAGAAGGAATCTATCTCAAAGAATATACAATGAAAATTGAAAAAGAATGATTTGTGTATATATCAAACAAATAAATAATCACTTCTTGTTTTAAACATTTGTTCTTAAGTAAAAGATTTTTATCTCATTATATTGATTCTTTGAACTTATTCATAAAAAATTTTTAATTTGCTAACTTCTAGAATATCACTAATTGCAGTATTAAAATATTTATGATATGCAGCGTGAATTTAGCTTTTGAATCAATGAAAATATTATGAAGAAACTCTAATTCGAAGTTCTTAATTACTTAGTTCTTATGCATCCACTTTCTAATAAAAAATCTATTTTCTATATAAAATTTCTTTCTTGCTAAGTAAAACATTGGCAAATTTTCTTCAGAAAAGAATATAGATTCACTTACCAATCTATACCCCATTCTTAAATTCTCTTCACGCTATTTATTCCTTTATAATCTTTTAAACATAGATTGTCTCGACAGTAGCGCTCATTTCAGATAGATTGTAGCAATAGTGAGCTGAGCTCTCAATCAGATGATGAATGATCCGAGACAAAGTCTGGAAACAATGCCCACCATGCATGACCTCCAACCGAGTCGATGAATGATTTTCGCAAAATCCTTTCACTATTGTATTATTTAGCATGATCGAATAGTTCTTGCGTGAATAGTTGCTAGCAGAAGGTGGCATTATGAATACTTAGGTAAGATCTGTAACGATTTTTGCTCCTTTCATTTCTCATCAACTAAATAAAGTGTGCATGAAAGTCATGTGTAGTTAACTACATTATGAGGAATATTATTCATTCTTAAATATAATGACATATTGTGAAGAAAAATCGATTATATCTAATGTTAGTGGAGCGTGATAGTAAAATTAATCTAATTTATGTTTCTATCCTTTTTACCTCTAAGTGGCGATATGAAATGTGGGACTTAGTGTACAGCTTTGAAACTTGAGAAATTGAGATATGAATACATTTTACTTTGAGTTATGTTAGCTTTTAACTATAAAAATTTGCGAACAAAACCTGAAAAAGGATATTAGAACCCTAATTAGGATGAGGACGAATACAGTTGATTTCATTGAATTAAAAAAGAGTGCATTCTAAGAGTCCAAGATAGGTCACTATATTTTGGTGTGTTTTCATAGCACTTTCATGTGGTATTCCGCACAGAAATATATTGTTGCATCAATTTGATTGATGAATTCGCTGATGACTTGAAAATAAAGTTAGAAAATTATATACATTCAATATTTTTCCTAAACTTGTAAAATTTTAAGTAAAAACAAATCTGTTTCCTCAAAATTAACACTTTCGCGTGTAATAATCATTTACGAAAAGTAATAATAATGCTTCTCCTATTCATTATAATTTTCACACTCAAGATGATGAAACTTTATGTATTCTTAAAAAGATTTGATTAGTTATTTTTTGTTATTTTAGGAATGGATAAATTTTAGTTTTATGATTTATTATATTCGAAAAAGTTATTAATATTTGCTTTCGTCGAAATTTTAGATGATATAAATTTTAAATTTCTTATATGAGAAATAAATATATTAAATACATTTACAAATAATTAAATAAATTAATTATAAAAGATTGTTTGTGTGTCTGTGTTGCTGTGAAAGACCTAAATCTTGAAAATGTCGACAGCCACATAGCAACTTGGTGTATGTCCAAAATATATGCCAAATCTTATTTCCGATTAACTCCTTAATCCTCAAAATTAAATCCTTATTTCTGACTTATCCCGGCAATTGTCAACATTCCCTCTGCACTAATGGTAAGTGTTGAATATGTCAAAGATTTGCATATTGTTCTCCGTATTTCAGCATGATAAAGCTTCACAAGGGGGATGAAACATTTTCTCATGTCTTACTGAGAGGAGGAGTAACCAATTACAGTGGGGAGAGTGGTTCGTTACTCTGTAGAGACGTTTTCACTGCTGGACATATAGTTTTAGATTCTAAAGTGAGAAGCGCTAATCAATATTAACTTGACTTCTGAATAAGAACAGCAGTTGTACTTAGATAATTGTTAAGCATGTAATCTTAAATTTAAGCAATAAAGAACCTTTTTTTATCTATACCGTGTATGTATCGTGTCAAGATACGAAAAAGTTTAAGTGACAGCACATGTAAATGAACTTTTGAACTTTAACAGTACCATCTAAATGAGAAAAGAAAATAATACCAATAAAAACTTACTTAATTATGTGACTGAAATCTTATTTATTACAACAAATTAAACTTTTATGACATTTTGAATTGCACAAGAGTCTTTTGCTTTTACAACTACATTTAGATGTAGAACACTTCATTTTGAAGTGACAGCTGCATAGATTTGCCCTCCACTTCTCGAATTAGCTGCATTTGCTTCTCTCAAGCGCATTTCTTGAACAGAAATCTCATCAATGGAAAGTAACTTTTCTTAACAAATTGCTAACTGCTGACAGGTATATAAAGCTGCTGGAAGGTGCCATTTTTATTTGCTGGTTTATAAAATCAGAATATTTTATTCAAACAAAGCAACTGCCAACATATTTCAGCTATCTGTACAACCACTGTACGATCAAATATACTACCATGGTTGACGTCAAGGGATTTGTATTTGTACGGTATCACCAATTTGAGCAGCAATTTTTTTTTTTTTTTTTTTGAGATTCGCGATATTTTCTTAGCTTACATTAGAAGATTCTTTTTTGAGCCCGATCTTTTTTATAGAAAGAAGCGCGTGTTGTTCAGTCACGGTTTGATATGAGGATGCAGTGGGCTGCAGATCCTCTTCCATATTTTTCTTTGAAATCTGCTTTTAAATATGGACATTGCTTAAATTTCTTCAAAAGTATTAACAGTTTCTTCAATATGTTCTTCGGTTTCAAAAGTATTGAAATATTTTTTGTAATTGTTCTTCGGTTTCAATATTTGTGATTTTTTCAGCCAGCTAAAAAAGACGACGCTGTGCCTTTTGGTTTAATACCAAACATGGCTCCATAAAGAATTTGGCGAGTTTTTTCATGATACGTAGTGTTCTTGGTGAAGTGAACAAAGGGCAATCCATCCGACCATTCGTTTGTATCATTATCGTTCATCCATGCAGTTAACATATTTTGTATATCATGATCAGCTCTTTCAACTGAGTCTTATCCTTGGCAATGATAGTTCATTGAAAGCCTCATCTTAACATCTTTCCACACAGCATATAGTTCGGATATGATTTGATTACTGCCGTTATCTGAATGCAATATAGCTGGAGCACAAAACGTTAAAAACATTTGAAAATGATAAGCTAACTTCTTTAGCTGTCTTAATTTTCCATGGTCACAGTTGGACGAACTTAGTTAAATGATCTTGACACACCATTACAAACATATTTCCTCATGAACCGCGAGTCTTAAATATTTCTTTCTCGCGGAATAAATTTTTTTTCATTATATACTTATCATAATATTTATTTTTCAGTTTAATTGTACATTGACTTTGAAGAAAACATTTTATATCTTTTTAATATTAAGTTTTAGTAATCTCAATTTCTAAACAAACTTCGTGCAAACAAAACTTCAACATAAAATTCATATGATTACATATTTATATTATTCAAATGAAAATAATTATATTATCACAGAGTTAGAATTTAATCCTCTATTTATTAATTTTTATTAAAGTTTTAGATACATTTGTACTACTATCAAAAAAAATTTTTTAGTTGATGGAACTGTACAAACCTTATAGCTTTCAATCTCGATTATACAAATCAGTAAAAGGTTGCAAATTGCACAGTTCAAAATCTTTTGGGTATACTTAAATATCTGGGAGTGTATGACCATTAGGTAAATTGCATATTCTTACTGTATTAAAATATTTGGAAACTTTTTATTGTTCAAAAAAAATGGAAAACTTGATAGTTGCTGATTGAATAATATTCCCCAGGAAATTTAACATGACACATAAGGAATAAAAATTACATCTTTAAATCTATTTTTTCTAAAAAAATTATTTTCTTCCCTTGCAAATTGCCTTGTAGTCATAAAGTCTACTATCTATGTGCATATTTTTCAGTGGAAGCGAAAATTACTTCCCTCTATATAAATAAACTAATTCAGGGTCACAGTTTCAGATAAATGACAATTTTTTAATAATTTCAAAATATTCATCATATCGTTTTGGATTTCAAATGCTTGCAGTAGAGATTAAAAAATTGTCATTTATCTGAAAGCTATCGTGATATATTTTAATATATATCGTGATATATTTTAATATATCACGATAGCTTTCAGACAAATGACAATTTTTTAAAATTTATTTAAAATTTGTTAACAAATCAAAACAACGTATGTGTTGTCTCTCTTAATGTGGTAAAAAAAGATTGGGATTTTGAGACTAAGCAAAGAATAAGCAGAAGACTCCCAGACAGTTTATTTTCCCCACGATCTATTTTAACTGCCTCAGTCCCTTTTAGCGAACACGACGGATTTTCTTTTGGGTCGATATAGAATTCTCTACCTTCCTGTTGCAAAAACGACACCTTTCCCAAACAGGACCTTCTCGTAGAATATGGTAAGAGAAACTCTGAATTATAAAAATATACATAGATTTTGCTTATGTTATAGAGACATAAAATAAACGATTTTTTTCATTTTCTTGCTAAAAACATTCCGTAAACATGCATCTAATGGCATTAACTCGAAATTCGATTACCTAAATAAAAATTGTCTAAAAACCGAAATTCGATTAGCTGAATTAGTAAAATACTTGCTCTTCAGATTTACGTTGCAGAAAATTGATATGTATATATCTAATTACAAATAATAATATATATCAGGGTTCCCGACCACCCATTTTTCCCACACAGACGCCTTTCAAAGGAATAATTTTCTTTACAGATATCCTCACATTTGTCTTTATTATAACAAATAATTATAATTGCATGTAAAACAATTAAAAATAATTATTTGATTGAAAATATGAATGAAAAATGAAAAATTTGGGAAAATATCTTCTTAAACTCATGTTTTTTTTTTTCTTTTTTTTTAATATTCTTAGGAAAATCATCATCAAACTCAAATAAATCCCTGGAATACTAAAACTCCTCTTATATTGAATGTTATATGAAATAAAATCCTCTAATATTGAACATGCATAATTTATCATTTAAATTAATAAACACAACGTAACAATATATTACAATATTTAATCCCCAAAATAGAGATAAAAATCTGGTTCCTTTGTAAATATTTTACATGCTAATCTAATTTTTTATTCTAAAACAAATTTTAAATTGGCGGTAGAAATACTGATATTTATGAATATTTTTTAAATTCCCTCTTTATTTAGATTTCTCAGACTAGTCTTTTTTTGCATAAGATGCACTTCAAGTAACTTTCTAACTACGTAAACTAAGTTATATTTAATTTAAAACTTTTTTTTAATATTGTCAAAGCTAGTTTCCACACTTTTGAATTCTCATTATTTTTAAATTATTTTATTGAAAGTAATCTTTGAAGAACATTAAAAAAATAAAATTTCATATTTTTATTATAAAAGAGAACAGATTTCCTGGAAGTCATCCAGAAATAGAGCTTTGTTACAGTATTTTTCTTTTGAAAAATTCATTTGTACAGATATAATGGTTTGATTGTGCGCTTGGTAATTTCAAGATTATCCTAAAATTGAAAGCAATTTTTGACTGTTATTTTTATTTCACACATGTTACCTAGATCATTTCCATTACTTTGCTAACCTTACACACGCTGACGAAGGAAATATTTTTTAATTTCAAGAGTTCTATCTGAAATTTTTCTCCAGCGTCTCTGCCGCCATCTATCGGCGAATAGTGTATTCTTCCTTAGAAAACTATTATCAACAAATAAAAACAAAAACTTCTTGGCAGCAACGAAAAATGTCCCTATCAATTTTCTACATGTTCGAGAAGGTCCGTGATAATGAAAGAGGAGGTTTGAAACATTGATCTTTCATAGTCATTTATTAGCATTACTAACTTTTACTTCGCTTCAGTTCTTATTCAGTTTCAAGATCCATTTCTGATTGTGATTAGTTTAACGACACACATCTAATCTGACATCTCAATAATGACGTTACATTGATTTAGTCCTTCCATTTATTTTTTGTGTTCTCTAATAATAACACTAAATTGTGTTCTGATAATAGTGCAATTTATTGCTAGTATTAAGTAATTTGAAATATACGAAAAAGGTTTTCATCAACAAATTACATGCATTAACTTAAAAATCGCAAATTACTTATAAAAAACGAAAATTCATGTTTCTTTATTTCGAAAGTCACCTGGAGTAAAATTCCAATAAGCTTTACTAATAGAATTATTCTAATATCCTTTAAAATGTATAACATCTTTAATTGAGTAAATTGAAATAATTGGGTATTTTATTTGTGAATGGAAAAAATTTTACAAGCAAAACAGAAATTTTTTTCACTATCAAATGACAAGATTATATATTTTTAAAATGTTTTCAAAGAAATTCAGTAGGTTTGTGCAATTATGTTTGCCATTAGATTAATTTAAAGAAAAGCGATTTCTCGGAAGAAAAACAATAAAACAATTCCAGAAAATTTAATTGTTAATTTATATAACGATTCTTCAAATTCTGTTCAGGTATTTTTCAAAGAACATTATTCCATCAATAAAATACATGAATATTACATTCAATATAGTTTTAAATTAATTTTAAATATTCTGCTTTTAACGGAAAATTTATAAAATACTCGTTAATTTTGTACCAAGTTATCTTAAATAAGAGAACGTAAAAAAGAATTTTTTATTTCAGAAATTTCTATTTAAATGTAACATTTGCATTATAAATTGGAAAGAAAATGTTCAAAATATGTATACATAATTTATTTTATTTAAAATTTACTCTATATAGTTTCAACGCAACTTATTTAAAATATTTCAAGACTTAAATATTTTTGAAATGAAAAATAATTAATATTATTCCTTTGAGGAAATATTAAATCATTAACTCATGTGGATCTGAAAAATAATGGCGTTTTGCATAACATAAGAACTTTCATCAATAACGTAAAAAATACCATTTTTATATTTTTAGCATTCTTAATAGTTGCATATTAAATTTAAAAAATACCGTAATACTTTTAAAACATTGTATATTGTTATGATCTTTTATACCGACACATTTTTAAATCTAAAATACTAATAAGAATTTCCATTCTGACTATAATGATGAGACATAACTTTCACGTTCATTTATTTTCATAAATACTTAAATTTAATGTTCAAAAAATTTAATTTATTCTTTTAATGTCATTTTCTTTTGAAAACTCAATTTGTGTAATATTTAGATAATATTATCATTTTAAGAAGTATTTATATGCATTTTGTTAACTTTAAAAGTCGACTTTTTGTTAATATATATTTTATGGGATTATTAAACGACAGTTCAACATCTAGAAATAATACATTACAAAGATACATAGATGCTTTAGAAGCTTAGCAGTTGTTACATTTACTTGGTACTTATTTTAACTTTATGAAAAACTAACTCGGTATTAAAATATATTTCTCAAATAAGTGAAAAGTAAAATTTTTATTGGTTATAAATTATAAATAACTACATCAAACAATTTAATTTTCATAACGCATGGAATTCAGTGTTAAAAACATAATATTGTCTTCTAAGTAAGTAGCAAATACATTTAAGTTCACTTTTTATCTATAAAGACTGTTGAAAAGATTGGCCATTATTCTACAGAAATGATGACTGATGTCATCAAACGGAAGAAGTACTTTTGATTGGTTTACAGCTCCGGAAAAATTCCATTGGCAGAATAAACTGTTAAGTAAATCCCTTTGTGGGATGTTGTTTTTTTCCCATTGCGAGTAAAATCCGTGCTTATTTTTGTTTCCGAGATCGTCACTGGCAAGATTTCGTTTTTCTCTGGAGTTGGCTTTTCTAGCTTTAACAAAATCCACATTTCCCAGAAGGCTTTAGGAACAATGGACTTCACATCGATTTCTGCTCTATTTTGCACATCACGTGATGAACATGTGAAAATAAAGTCAGTTTCCTTAAATAAAGTAAAAATTCAAACTTCAAATGGTTAATACTCTGTATTAATTTTGTAACATGTAAAAGTATTGCTGAAACAATAGACATTATCATGATTTTACATAAAATTTAGTATTCTAAGAATATTTCAGACACAATTAATTTGTCTCGAAATAGCTCTATACATATTCTTAATACGATTCGTCGAACAGGAAAAGTGAGAAGATTAAAGCTTGTTACATAACTTAAAGTTACATTGAACAAAAAACTAGTACGATGAAATTATCGTAGTGAAGACAAGTGTATTTTCTAAAAGCTATAAAGTTATTTTTTTAGATTTAACAAAGTATACATTTCAAAAAAGAATTTCGAAAGAATAAACTCCTGATCGGATTCAGTGGCAATGTTTTAACATCAGAAATAAATATATGAAAAGCACTTTATTTTTTAAAAGAAATTGTGGAAACTGAAATTTTCAATTGTAAAATACTTCATTATTTTATGAAAAATGAAAATTCTATCAGAAAATTATTTTTATATATCTTTCACTGTGCTTTCTTATAAAGCTTCTATTTTCAAGAAGAATATGATGTCATTTAGATCGCAAACGCTGCTAGTCTTTTCTTAAAACGTTCTATATCTAGTAAAATAAAAATAGGTTAAGTAACAACTGCAGCAGTTATAACAATCGTACTTTGAGCTTACATTTTGCATCTGTTATTGTTAATAAAGTCCCGAGGAAATTTTTTCTATTTTTTTTAGAAGGAAATATTTCAAGGAAGTCTCTAAAGTGGTGATGTACAGCGCAGAACTGGAACTGATGTCACTCAGCTTCATTCTCGGAAGCTTCATTTATTGAGGATTTGTTTTAAAATTTTGGTTTTGACGCTTTTGAAGTAAATATCAAATGTGTTGACATGAGAAACTTCCAATGTGATAACAAAATTTGAAATTTCTTTTAGGTTTACCAAATGTTAAAGTTTTATTTGTTTTATGATCTTTAAAAGACAAAAGTTGGTGTGGTCTGAATATGAGGAGTATTCTTAATGTAGCACTACTTAACTTACAATGTAACATAGATGTGTTAAAATATTTCTCAAGCCTAATTAAATGTTTTAAAATGTTAATATAGAACATATAAAATTTTCAAAAATAATATTCCCCTTAAAAACAAAATTAGGGTATTAAAACTAAATATAAGGGATTAGTATGCAGGAATTTACAAACAGAAATATTTATAATTTGTAAAAATTATTCATCTGAAAATACATCAGGTGTGTTTGTAAAAAAGTTATGATTTTAATAATATGAATTAAAATTTTCAGCGTTATGATAATTTTAAATTTTACATTTTTAACTTTAATAAGTCATTTTAGCATTATTTCCTTTTTCAATCTGTAATTTAGGCAAAATGAAAATTTCCTTTGTTACATAATCAAATTATTAATGAATTGTTTTGAAAATATAATATATATATATATATATATATATATATATATATATATATTATATATATATATATATATATATATATATATATATATATATATATGTATATATAATAAATATTACTTGAATTTCAAATATGCTTTGTAAACAGTAAATGAATTGAATTTTTTGATTTTATGCTTTAGAAAGCTGTACACTCATCAAGAAACAGGTAAAACGATAAAAATTTAAGCAGATAATTTTTGCAGAATAACTCTAACTTTCCTTCAATATATCAATATTTGTCAATAATCGATATATAGAGGAAAAATGAAAATGTAGTCTAAGAAAAAAATATTACTTCTAAAAATTTGAATTTAATGTTTGAGGATGCAATTTTAGAAACTTTCTCTCTTTAACTACTTCACAGTTATGAAAAATATAGCTTTAATTCTTAATTAATTTAAATTTATTAGTTTCACAGTTTATCACTTTTTCCTGAAATCTAAGGAAATAAAGTTTATGCGTGATGATTTTGCTGTCACACACGATAGTTATATAAACAATTATCTGTGAGAAAATCAGATTCATAAGAATCAAACCATATTTTTTATCTTTGAAAACTTCTGTTCCAAAGTCCTTCATATATACGAAGAGAGAGACATATTATATATGTGCGTGTGCGTTGCGACGAATTGACCTAAATTTAAAGCGTTTACAAATGTATGTTTGTTCAACATAATACCCTCCAATTCAAAGATTTTTTAGTATCAAGTTTTAAACTGTGATAAAATAATTTCTCAAAAATTACGTAATTTATTGAATCTGATGTAACTATATTTTTATTTACTTATCAATCAAATCAAATAAAATCGAAACTAGAAGTTAATTTCTTATCATTAAACTAGTTTAGCTTATTATTAGAAAGTATCAATATTCCAAGACATTACTACTTACTCAGATGAATAATCTCTAGATCTAAGCAATTCTAAAATGCATAATTGCTTGCAATATTCTCACCAGTTAATCCCTGCAATGGTTTTACCAATATAATTCACTTATCATGACTCCATTCAATTTACATAATACAATATGCAGTCGCATATGTTCTCTGTGCATATTATATTATAATAATTAGTTGCAATATTTAGTAAGTGTTACGTGATCAGAGTAAATTAATGCATTTGGACACAAATACCTCATTTTCTCACTGACATAAATACACTAAAATACATTATATATGTAATAGATAATTTAATTGAAATGCATATCTAATAAACTCAAATAATTCAATTCTTTTTTACGTTGTTCCTCAATGCATGAGCATCAGTTAACATCCTCAATGAAATTATTTTCCAATCAGTAATTTTGGAATTGATAATTTGACACAATACCTTTCACCTGTTAAATTTACAATAGAGAAACACTAGATTAAATTGCTCCACCCTTCTATATTGTCACTGTACTCATAGGAGAGGATTGCGAAATCAGATTGCTTCATTGACCATTTCAAGTAGATTCCTCTGCACAATAGATCTATTCTGAACCCAACAAGCAATTCAATTTGCTCCACAGCTCACTTCAGCAGTCGTAAATATTAAAACTAAATCTTTTCCTCGCGCAGGATGATTATTCCTTCCTAGATCTGTGCAGATTCAGAGAGTTATGAATGTCCTCTGATTGTCCTGGTTTCTCACCAAAATCCATTTTCGGTTTCCTAAATCTTTAATTAGAAGAGCATAGTCATTATCAATAGCAAAGCAATTCAATTGTATTGAACGATTATAAACATTAATAAAATCGTCTTAGTAATGAATTATAAGAAATAAAATTAAACTTTATAGTTTCAGTTTTTCTGTTTTCCGGCTTTTTTCCTGTAGCAATGAAATTTCCTAAGCCCTCAAAAAAGTCTTTTGCAGCATTATTACTCTAACATTTTTTAATTCAAAACCATTTTAAATACTTTTCTTACATTAATACATGTAGTTTTGTACTGTAAATTCAATTTTAAGCATTCTAATATTCCTACCAAAAGAAATTGCCTTTCACATTTTCTTATCAAGCTCATTCAGTTTATCAGTAGTTTCTGCAGTTATTTCTACATTGAACAGCATAAATCGTAATATGCTCTACACTGATTATATTTTTGAATTTACTTAAAGTTAAATGTAATCTGTATATTCAGTAATTGTGAAATGATATAATTTTTACTTTCGACTGGTAAACATAATATGAATATAAAAATTATTTTTGACTGTCACTTAATGAAATGAAATGTATACTTGAAATTATTAATATAAAAGCTATTTTTAAATATTATAAACTAGAAATTATAAGATAAATGCTGATTGCATAGCCTGAAATAATAATAAGCATAGTTTACCTAGGCATGATTTAGTATCATCACCATGTCGATTTCTAATCAGCAATATTTAATCATTCTATTTTTTATATTTTACAATTCAAAATACTCAAAAGTGAACATAAAAATTATTTCTCAACATCATTTCTTATAAAATAGTTGAAATAATTAATAAAAACTACCTTTAACTCTCTCGGTATGAAGATATTGTTAAAAAAATGTTAAAGAGCCCGTGAACTAAGAGCTTAAATGCTATTTTCTTTGGCAATCCTAAAATAAATAAAAATTTAACTATCTTTATATATCATAAACTACAAATCAAGACAATTGCTGATTGCATTGATTGGAATAATTGTTGACATAACTTGTTCCATGCATGATTTTATATCATCACCTTATCATCATTATATATTATCAAATTCTGAGCGCAATATTTTCTTTGCATATTTTACAAAGGTTTTTTATCATAAAAAATTAATTATAATGCAATTCCACGAGCAAAATAAAATAGAATGCAAGTTGTCTTCGAGCGAAAATGTATGCGAAAACACGATTTCTTTCGTGATTTCAAAACTACACGCTATTCCTTGCTTTCTATAGAATAAAGTACTGTCAAAAACACGATATAAAGTAAATGAAAATAAAAAATAGCATGGAAAAAAATAATAAAACGCTCTTCTTCAACACTTCCTCGTTGAAAAATCCTCCTGCATGCGTGCTTCTCTATTGCAAAGAGATAAGTTTGTAGGAAAGAAAAAAATTGAAAAGAAAAATCAGAAAAGATTTCTTCAAATGAACTTTCCATGGTGTGTGATCTGAAGACTAGTAAAAGGGCTGTTTTCCTTCTGATGACATAAAGATACGAAGTTCGAGAAAAGGGGGCTGGGGAGAAGAAAACTTAATTATGATTCAAACTCGCCGTGTCACTCTCCTGTAATTAAAGAAAATAATACTGACTCGAACAACAATCTCTTTTCGATTATTACACTGAGAAAAAGGTACTTTAGTCTGGAAAAAATTTGGGAAGTAAAAATTTAATGAGATTTTTCTAGTAAAATCAGAGCACCTCATGTGAATGACAGAGAACTTTTTTATTAGTCTTTTTTTTATTTTTTAAAACAAAAAATTTCGTTTTGAAAAATCCCTTAGAATTTCGATAGGATGTGTGGCAAAATTAAACTTTCATATAAAATAAAGACCTTTTTCAGGATTCGGGTTATTTTCCTAGCAGTAAATTTTTTTTCTCGTCATTTCATGTTTGAATTCCTCGTAGAAATAAAATCAGGTTTTAATATTACGTGTCAAATAATTTTCTTTAAAAATATTTTTTTATCTTTAATAATAACTATTTTTTTTAATGAAATGTTTTTCTCTGTGTGTATACTATTTTTAAAATTCATTTCTGTAAAATTCTATTAATTTAAATTTTCAACAAGTATTTTATGTGGTATGTTTTAGTAATTATCATAACTAAACGTAATTAAGTTTTAGTATAACTAACACAACTATATCTAATTTGATCATTTCCCTCAAATTCTCCCTCATTAAGAAAAATATCAAGTTTTGAATTTTTAGAAAGCATTATAAACGATTGTTGTGAATAATTTGAAAAAATCATGGAAAAGTAACTAAAATTTCAAACTAGAGAGACTCTGTCGAGCAGTTGCGGCAAGAAAGTTATTCAGTTACAAAATTTTCTATTATGTTCATCCCAAAACAATGCTAATATTAAAAATGTTTGTAATTGGAAGTAAAGAATTCTTGAATGATTCAGAAAAATATTTTGCTTTCGTGCCAAGGACACAAGATTGTACAGTGATAAGGACTTGAAGATCTTATCAGCCTTAAATCAATCAAGAGTTCATCTCGTTACTAAATATGATTCAAAATTAGGAGGGCATTGTTCCTAGTTCTATTTTAATTTATATATATCAAAGACCATTACCAATAGTTCATCTAAAAACGAATCCATATCTCATAATTTTCTTATAGTTGAAAAAAGTTTGCCTCTTACTTTACGCTATACTGTGCTATATGTTTTAATTTTCCGCTAAGCTTTATAAATTTATAAATAGTATCTAGATACTTTAATTCATTTAAAAGCAAACATATTTCCAAATTAAATTTTAATCATGTTAATATGTTATTTATTGACGCTATTTAAAAATATTCATCAAGAAAATGTTTCACTATTTTGACAAATTATATTTTGGCAACAGAACTAATTTCAAATCAATAAGTGTCTACCACCAAATTTAATTATTTAAACTCAATATTTTTACACACTTTGGGGTAAGAAATGGTTTCCGAAAACATTATTCTTATGCAGTAATAATTTACTCTTAATCAATATGTAAAAGTATATGTCTTTATTAGCCTTGCCTAAGAGATTTAAATTTGGACCAGTTTTTTTCTCCTAAATTAATGAAAATTTTATTGGTTATACAATATGTTGTTTGGTTGTATAGTTTAAATATCAATCTAAATACAAATTACAATAAATGAAGTATATTATATATATATATATATATATATATATATATATATATATATATATATATATATATATATATATATATATATATATAAGATTTCTCAAAACCAATCAATTTATTAAAACGTAATTATTTGGTTAGTAGTGGATTTTTATTCTAATTGTTTACTAGTTTTTTCTTAAAAAATGACATTTAACTTTTATGCCATCAATTCGAAAAATCCCATTTACTCTCTCAACCAACATGTTTCATTATTTTTATAATAAATGACGGTATATATGCCCGTGTTATGTATTATAAGGCATATGTATCTGAATTATCATATGGCAATACAAATTAAAGCAAAAAATTAGTAAATAATTGGCAACATTAATATTATTTATCATTCACATTCAATAAGCTTATTTTTCTATTTATCATCTTATATAGTCAAATAAACATAGTATTTCTAATTATGTATTTTCTTTAATAAATATGTAATTTAAATCAAACTAGAAAACAGTAAAATAGATTATCTTTCAATGCTAGTTTATTAAGCTTAAAGTGTTGATTATAGTCGTCTTAACTTATCAAATACTGGGAAAAAGATGAACAGGTATAATATAGACATAGATATATAGATAAAAAAATATAGATATATTTATGAAATTAAAAATATTAAACTATATTATTCTATGAAATGTTTTCACATATATGTATTCAATTTTTTATGAATAAGTGCACTAATTTGTTTACATTTGAATATCATTTTGTGAACTAAAAAAATCTTTTTTTCTGTATATAAATACTTAATCTTTTGCATGCCTGTATATGTTCACTTAATTTCTACATTTATTCACTTATCATAAATAAGGAAAACAAATATTCAAGCAAAATTAACTACATTTATTGAAAAAGGTGAGCCAATGCATAATAAATAAGTAGAAGCTTGCAAAATCTGTTCTTTTTTTAAATATTAATCTGAAAATCACTGCCATGTCGTAATACTTTTACATCTTCCAAGAGTTGATAGGTTCCCTCATTTAACAAAAGATAACAAGCAATTTTTCATCCTTTAAGCAATTTCACAATTATCTAATGTAGTCTTTTGCAATAAAGAGCATTAATTGTATTATTATTTTTTTCAGCTTTTCATCTTGCGCAAGCTGATGCAAGGTGACGAACGCAATCCGAAGGCACCTCTGGGCAATAATTTCAGACCTCCGCTACCTTTAAACCGACGAGCCCTCAGGAGCAACATAAATTTCGTTCGTGAAGACGTAAGTCATCATCGATTAATCGATATAAATATATATATATCGTCACCTCTGTTTATGAGCGATACGATGTTCCACTTGCTTATATATTTTATCTATTCCACTTTTCAGAATATTATATATATATATATATATATATATATATATATATATATATATATATATATATATATATATATATATATATCCTGTACAGGTCTTTGAACATTTCCCTCCTTTTCTTATAACACATTTCTTCTTATCCAAGCATTTTCTATATATAAATTAGATTTAATCCAGGTAACAGGTCTTAAGAATTTTCAGTGAAAAAACGAAAAGCCGTAATTTTTCGTTTTCAAACAATAAGTCCTAGGATTTAAGAACGCAATACACCAGTAAACCGATTATCCTTTTCGAATGGGTGCGAAGTGAAGGCAATTGATCTCGAATGACAGCAAATTGTTCAAGACACTGCTTGGCAGGGATTGTGTTTATTTTCTGAGAACTTTCCCTTCCTAAGAAGTTTAGAAAAGACTGAAATAGTTTATGTCGAGCAGTTGATAGATTATATATACATGAAAAAATGCGTTGTTAAAGCACTGGCTGCAATTGTTGTTAGAAAATTTTGAAATCCTCTTTAAAAAAATTTTTTTTGAGGAAATAAAAGAAATTAACTAGGGAAAATTTGTTTGAGGAATTTTTTCCACAGTCATTTTATTTTTATATTAATGCCATTTAAAGAATTCGAACAAATAAATTAAATCAGTGAAATGAATTTCCTTGAAAGAAATTAATTTCTTGAAAACAATGTAATTAATTCTTCGACTTATAAATTTGTAAATAAATAACATGCAATATTTTCAAACATTTTCCAAAACACTTTAATTTTATTATGAACACAAATTTTTATTAACTGGGTCTCATACTTTTTTGGAGAATATCTGGTGAAGAAATAATTATTCCCTGAATATCTATAAAAAAGACGTTTAGTTAAGGTTATTTTATATAAAATGTATAACTTATTGTTATATATATACATATATACCTTCAAATTTCTTTTTTTAGTTCAGGTAACTGAATTACTTCAATTATTGTCTTTAAATTATACAACACTGAACATTAAAATTGTATAATTATGACTGTAGGTGTGTGTGTGTGATAATCTTTTTATTTATCTTTTGATGTGTATTCCAGTGAGTCATTATTTACTACTCAAAATATCATTTTGTGTTTTGTGGAATTTCATGATTTCATCAATATATTTCCTTTATATACATCCATAAATTTTGGGCCATCATATTGTTTCATTTTTTAACTCTGATAATAACTAAACAATTGCTAATAATTTGAATGACTGACAAAATTAGAGACATACAGACTTTTCTATTCACTTATGTTGTTACTGATAGTAAAGTAAACAAATGACAAAAAAAAGAAAGATTTGATTGAATCATATATACCCTGCTTCTATAGTAAATAAATATTTATTTACTACAGAAGCAATAATATTAAGAATATTTATTAACAAATTAACATTATTTTAAATAAATATTTATTTAAAAATTCAAAAAGTTGTAAGTTCAAAAATATAATATTATAAAAAAGTAGTTTTAAATGTATAAGAGAAAATAAATTAGTTTAAAGCAACATTGAAATGCGGTTTCGTTTCTCTTTTAAAATAATCATTTTTTAACATACATAATTGAAGCTGTATCTTTAAAAACTTTAAAATAAAATTACATAATTACATTATTCAGCATCACTTTTTAATAAGCTTTCGTTACTTTATATCTGTTAAAATAAATTCCTTTAATTCAATTTCTAGAAGAATATTTGCACATTAGGAGTCATTTTTCATACGTCATTATCTAAATAATTGTTGTTTATCTCCCTGAAACAAACGGCAGGAAGAGCACCAATAAATTGATTGGCAGTTAATGCTAATTGCTCTACACTAAACGCGCTAAACTAGAAATGCCTTTATTTGGGAAAAGTAGATAAAATTAAAAAACTGGCCTCCCTGCGGTGCTTCCAAAAGTTTTGGTAATGAACAGAGCTCTGATTTTAATTACAAGGTGTCTTGAAAAACAATCTCTTTATTTCGGAAGTTATTAATTTTGTCAAGTAATCAGACGGGCTAAGTGGATGTTTTTATCTGGGGAACAATTTTCAATCAATTATGAGCAAAACAGCGTTTAAAGAGAGGGAACAATTTTTAGGAAAACCATCTAAATGGACGCCGATCAAGGCCATCAATTTATTATATTTACGGAATGAAGTAAAAATGTATTGAAGTTTACGCTTTGTTTCTGGCAGAATTGATTTACTTATTAATTTATAAATCTAGGCGATTAAATTAGAAATTGTTTGCAGAAGGAAATGTAAATTATAACGTGCTGAAATATCATTTCCAACTACCAATTTTAGGATAATGTTATTGAAAATATTTTTGTAAGATAAATTTACAAAGAGCTGAACTCATTAATTTAGAAAAAACTGTGCTTTGTTATAACAATGTATTGAGATTTTTTTTAACAAAATAATTATAGCAAAGAACGAAAATTACAAAACATTTACTATAATAACATTTTACACATCCGTTTATATAATTTGTTTAAATGATTATTTGTATAATGTATTAAATTAAATGAAAAAATAATTCATTATAAAATATTTCCATAATTCTCTTACCCCATTTTATTTAAAGTCTTAAAAAATATACAAATTATAAAAAAACACATATACTTCGCATAAGAAATGAAATAATTATAAGCCTTTCTTTTAAAAAGTAAGCAATTAAAATTTAATTCTCCTCAGAAAATAGTAAATTTTTAAAAAGTTTGGCTCAATTTCTATACAGCTTTAGAAGTAGAAATTTTCAGAAGGGGAAAAACATTTCTATCAAGGATCAAAATGTATTAAAATTAATATGTATTTCATTAAATGTTGTGTATAAATATCTCGTATGTATATTATTAGCTTTTGTTTAAGCCTACAACACATAAAATTTTAAATAATATTTTTAGAAGAATAAAATTTCTTAAAAACATTTACTTAAAACATCTACTTAAGACATTTATCGCATTAATAGGTGCTCACACTAACCAAAATTGCTAAAAATACCAAATAATTATTGATAAAATATCACTACGAGAAGTTTATATATATATATACATATATATATATATATATATATATATATATATATATATATATATATATATATATATAACTTTCTTTTCCTTCAAAAATTTATCCTAATAATGTAAAAATATAATTGCAATATCTATTTGAAAAATGTCCTGAAAAAGTATAGGTTTACAGAACACTAATTCATTCATATTCTCAGGTAAAATATTCTCACAAATAATTAACTCATGTTTTTAATGTATAAAGAAATGAACATATTCGTATTCTCTTCATATTAGTATTAATTAATTTAGAATCAATAAAATATAACTATGTTTTGAAATTATGGTTTATAAAATGTGAAAAGTTGAATTACCAACAAATTTAGAATTTCAAATTGTTAAATTTAAAAACTTCTAATAAAAGCAAAATTAAATACATTTAATTGAGAGAATTTTTAGATTAAGGAAATAATAATTAATTTAAAATACTTAAAAAATTATTCTATATTTCCTATATGTAAATATAAGAAATATAGAACTAATATAGAAATAAAATAGTCTAGAATATAGAATGTATAAATAAAACAAATAGAAATAAATATAGATATAAAATATTTCCGATCTATTTTAGAGTTTTTGATAGATTTAATTGTCATTAAAAAAGAGATTTTTTTAAAAAAAACGTAGCTAAAAATATTTAATAAAGAAAAATAGTAGGAAATAGGACAATATTTCATGTACAAAATTTTCTTTGTTCTAAAGAAGTAAATATAATTTAATGATTTGATTTCATAAATATGATTCTGAGTATAATTTTATTTAGTGGAGCAAATTCCAGTGTTTGACTGTCTAATATATTGGATAAATTTGTTGTATATATTTAAAGCAAAGAATTTAAATGATTCCAATTTTTTTCATTAGAATATATTTTGTTTACTTTTCTAAGAATTTTTCCAATTATTTATAAAAAGTATTCTACCAATGTTTATATTATAAAGTACAACTAAAGTCATTTTTAGGGAAAGGATTGTCCCAACATGCACAGAAATATGCGGTACCAAGGTGAGTAATCTTTTCTAACTTCATTTTGGATTTTTTAATGTTCAGTGCATTTTTTGTGTGGAAAACAGATTTAACGACATAGAACATTTAAATTACCATTCCACATCTATATTTAACAGATAATTTAGGTACTGTCTAATCTGATAATTTTTTTAAAAAAATTAAATTTTAGACTGAAGTTTTAATTTTAGTTAATTGTTTACATGTATGATTACAAGGATAAATATTTTTAAAGGAGTGTTAATATGTTATATATAATAAATACTGTTTTCTAAACACATTTCATGCCGAATATTTTGTTGAAATAAATACTTATTAGTTATTACAGTTAATTGCATTTAATTGGGCATACAATATCACAGAAAATGACATGCCCCTTCTTTAAAATATTAAATTAAGTTAATATATGTTAATAAATAATGTCATTTCTCTAAGATTGATATCAAAGGAATTTTCCTACTATGAGAACAAGTTACTTATTTTTAAGTTTATGATCTTGAACACACACACACACAAAATAATATTTCATTAGTGCATGCTAACATATACATAAATGCTCTATACTCAGGTGATAAAAAGCTGTAATAAACCTTTCTAATAAGTAATATAAATTTCGTTATACGTCAAATAACAATGCCCTGCCTAAAATATCAAAATTATATCATCTTATTTGTATGATTTCGATATTAAGCATTTCAAAACTTCGCAGTTTATATTATTCTTAAAAGAAATATAATCTATGCTTTATTTGTAATAAACTTATCTATGTAAATAAACTTATGCTTGTAAACAGATGCTTTACTATGAAAGAATGGTGAAATGGTATTGAAAATTGCAGTAAATGTGTATTATATTATGCAAGCAATTAAATTCCATGTAGAGTTTCCATGTGCGCATGGGTTGAACAATGCCCACTGAATTGTAGTTGAAATCTTATAGAAGATTATATAGGGAAGCTGAAAATTGTCCATATGGTTATATTCTAGTGGTAAAGGTAAGTTAAGCGTAACAATTCCTCTTCAATGAAAACCAGAGTGATATTTCAATAATTTGTGCAGTTAGAATTACAGCTTTCGTTAAAAGGATTCTCTATCGTGCAATAGCATTTAATAATCACCACAGTAATGCTGAGTTTCGGTCCTGTGGATCAATGTCTTGGAAATCATGAGCTGGAACCTGAGTAGACAGTCACCTGATCCATATGGTATTGAGAGGCGCTGTAGAGCTTTATCTAGATAGGTGGCAGTATATTAGGAATGTATCACAGTCTGCCTCATAAATCTGTCTACTCCTGTTGCACCGTAGTCTCAGTGTAAGAAAATTCTTTTATCTGACGCAAACCACTGATATCTGCGGCTGCAATGAACTTTTGAACATAAAGATTGGCGTAAAGATTGGTAATAAGAGATTTTTCTTGACACACTCGCTTTAATTTGTGTAATAATTTTAATTCAATTTTAATTCATGTTAGACACTACTGAAGTGAATGCAATCATTTGGTGTGCAATGTTGATCGTCATAGTGCACAAACACCCGTAATATACAGTAAGATTGCACATTAGTGACGATCTCAACCTATGCAAATTATGATACGCTTAACAGCAACAAGTACAACAATGAAGTTATGGAGCCTGAAATCATTTCTTTCCTTCAAGATATTACTAGAGTTGTCTTTCAACAGGATAATGCTAATTCACATTGGGAGGAATGTTTGGGACATTTTATCAACAGAAAATATACAGCTTATTTCTTCACCTGTTTATTAATTGTTTATTTAACACTTATGAGGTTTTATTGGCTAATATCTTCATCCCACAGCCTCAACATATGAAATTTGAGCAGGTATACAAACAACAATGTGGAACGCTGCTCCTCAAGCAGATATTCAAAATCGGCTTGTCTACATTACATGCCATAACTCCAGAATGTTATTGGCAAGTTCAAACGAATATATATATACATACATAATTTGGCCAAATATTTTTATGAAGTAAAACCTAAATGATGGTGAGATATTAAATGAATTTACTTTTTCGTATGATCCTTTGTATTTTGCAATGAATAATTTGAATATTTTCATATCAGATACGACAAAATTTAATTTATTTGAAATTACTTTTACTAAAGATTATAAAATTTATCTCAAATATCCCTGAAAAATATATGGTTCGAATTATTTTCAACCATAAGATGTGTATTTTTAGCCATAAATGTAAAAAATAAAAAAATTTTCATGCATTATTTACCTTATTTTTAAATGATAATCTTAACACAGAAATTACAAACAGCCTTATTTAATCTTTAATTTAGAGTCAGTTTAAGCCTTTTTCAGTAATATCTTCTGAAATATTTTAAATCAACACATTCTTTTTATTAAAGCAACTTATTACATTCATTTCTATTGCAGCTAACACATGGACTCTCCCTTCACCATGATTGCTATTTGGATTGCCATCAAATTGTGTGTTTCTTTATAAATCCCAAGATTATCATACGGTGCTCTCAAGATGAAATTCACAAAATCTGAGCTACAAGAAACTCCTATATTGGGTGAATTGTTGTTATTTCATCAAAAAAGAGTTGTCGTGAACAATTTTTTCCTTAACTTTAATTATAAAACGCATAAAAATATCACCACCCAGAGCTAGATGTTCAAAGGAAAATTAATTAAAAAAATGTTTTGTATAATACATTGTAAGTAATCGTACACAATTCAACATTTATTACCATGAGATAAAAAAAATTTTGATGTTTTTCTATAGCTCATATGTGGACTGCTTGAAAGATTTATTTAAACCAAAGCATCAATTTTGCTTTCATTATTGTAAGAATATCGTTAAGTATTAAAGAAAAGTGTATGATTTTAGGCTTCCATAGTTTGTGTAAAATGTTTCGAACACTTGCTGTCACTTGATCACAGAGTCTTGTTCATAATTCATGTTAGAAAACTTTTGTAAAATTATTATGTAGCAATTTATATGTAGGACTATAAATTATATGGGATTAGATTAAGAAAGTATTCTAAGGTCAGAATTGTTTTATTAAATTATATTTTATCTCACTTTTTGTGTTTGCTCAACAGAAATAATGCTTTACATACGCTCTATGTATTGAATAAGTATATAAGCTTGGAATACAGCATAAGATTACTCTATCAGAGCTTCCCAAGTTTTTCAAATTTATACTATTTCCGAGTACAAAAACTGAATTAAAAAGTATTTAAAATAAAAATGTTCCTTTGGCTAACATTTTAAAAGAGCACTCTAAGTGGCATCTCTTTCACTGAAGTGTATTATTCAAAAGGAAGCTTTGTAATATTGAGAGCTTGAATTCAGTATGATTCATTAAAAAGTTGCCCTGTATAAAAAGAGAAGTAATATATGATTATCATTTAGTGGTATTAATTATCCCCTAATAGTGTTAGATATTTGTAATTGTCTACAAGAAGCAGAAACAGTGTCATATTATTGTTGTTTATTAAATTCTCTGCTTTATTATTAATCACGAATCTATATATTTATATAATATCATGTAATAGGAATGACATTAATGGTTATATCAGAAATTTAAGTTTCGGAAATCGACTTTAATTCCGAGGAAATAAATCTTAATCAAAATATTTAATAAAGGTTTCTTTTTTTTACATTTTCATTAAATTACGTCAGTCAAAGGAAAGCAAAATTATATTTTCTATTAATTACAAGCAGTTAAAATATTAATCTTTGTTGTTGTTACTTATGACACTTAGACAAGCCAAACTTGCTATGCCGTTGGCTGTGCGAATTTAAGTCAGTAAGGTGCGTCTCTCGTTTAACCAGAGCATCATGAAGGTGAAAGTACGACTTTGCTCTGAGACTCCTCCGATAGATGGCAGATAATTTTTAAATAGTGCACATACTACATTAAACATCTTGGTACATACTTTATAAATAATGTAGGATTTTTAATTGGGAAATGTTCATTTTATTTATTGTGTTAAATAAATTTCTATTTTGCTAATTAAAATTTTATATCCTATATGCTGTAATTTTATATATTGTGAATTGGTAGGATCTGGTTTCTTTTAGTTCAGGATAATTTCCTTTAATTTTATGCCAGACGCTATTTTATTTGCCTTATTTCGTAAATAAAGTCTCATTTCAATATAAATTTTTGGAAATAATATAACATTTTTATATAAATAATAAACACAGAAAGAAAATGTTAAATTTTTTCAATGAATACGTACAGCGATTTACAATGGAAATAAATCTCAGAACGATAAAAATAATATTGTTTAATTTTATTAAACAATTATCTTGTTCGTAAATCATAAATGCAAATATAGTTAAAATATAGTAAATAATATCAGAAAGATATCACACATACAGATATAACCTCATTTCTAATGTGTATTAAGTTTATCAGTGGAATGTATATATATATATATATATATATATATATATATATATATATATATATATATATATATATATATATATATATATATATATATATATATATATATATATATATATTTCAACTATTTATAAACATGAAAATCAATAAAAATATATCTAAAACGGAACAATTTGCTTAAATATTAAATAATTTTTATTCAACTTTAAAATTAAAGTTTACTTGCAGAACTGTGAAAATAATTCAATTCTTTTCATTAACAAAACCACATTAATTTCTCATTCGCTTTTCTTTTACTATCAAATGGTTTTAAAAAAACATTAAGGAAAATATTATTTTAAAACCATTTTAATACAATTAAAAATAAAATCAAATAACAGGGGATAAGAAATTTAAAAACACTTTTTTAGAATTTTTATATTATAATCTCTATCTATCCTTTCATTGACATAGTTTTTTCATTAAATTTGAAGTTGTAAAATTTTCATCCCTATTTGAAATATTAAATTAAAGATATTTAAGCAATTTATGATATAAATTTACAACAGAATTATGAGTAATTTACGATTATTGCTTTTATTTACTTGTATTTGCTAAGATCATTTATATTAAGACCACAATTGAATTTTAAATATACTAATTTATATTATGCAACATATTATATAAACTGAAATTTTAACATACAAACGAGGCTTTGTATTAAATGTTCACAATGCCTTGGTGACTCAGACAGGAATGAGTGTAATATTAATAACACTCTATATTAAATAAGTTTTCAAACAGGTTAAACATATCAATATTTCTTCAGTTAATTCTTCGGAAACATATTTATTTCTACATTCTTAAATAAAGTTTTCCACAAATGGTTAAAGCAGATCAACGTCTGTTCACTTTTACTAAAAACAGAGAGTAGATATTAAGCTTCTTTGTTACAAAAGAATAATTATGGAAAAATACAATTACTTGATCAAGTATTATAATTATACTCGTTTATAATTTGTGGATGTATTTCATTGGATATCTAGTATGTGTTCCTTAAAATTTCTGCTGTATCTAATAAATATCTTTTAGCATATCTTCATGTAAAATATTTTCTGTCACATATCTGCAACATTTGAATGTTTAAAATATGTTAAGCAATCAAGCATTCAATTTATAACATTTCAACTTAAATGTTTTCAAATGTTTCCAAATTTATGAACAATGTTTCCAATTTTATGAACTTAACCTTTATAAAACTTGAAAACGATTTTTGTATTAAAGCATGTGTTATGTATAAGATAACAATTCACAAATAATGTAATACAAAGTGTGCACTCTTCCTATATTGATGTTCTCTTGATTATAAGGCAAGCTAATGTTTGCTGTTGAGATTTAATCAGGGATTTTAGCTTTACATTGTGATTTATGACCTTTTTTTAGGATTTACCAAAAATCTTAAAAGGTATTCAAAATAAATGTTATAAAAATTAATTGCATTTTAAAAATATAAAACACAATGCATATGCTTTTTATTCGCATTGATTGTTTTAGTGTACCTAGCATTACTTAACTTGAATTCATAATATGCACTTTAAATTTAAGAATTTATTTGTCAAGAGTTGAACCTCTGAATGTAAAAAAATAATTCTAATAAGAAATATATTTTGTTTAACATTGAATATAAATATTAGATTTAATTATATTTTAAAATTAAGATATATTTTGAAAAACGATGTGTAATATTTGATTTAATTATTGTAGTACATATACCATATAATAGTTTCTAATTTCCTCTTAATTATCATTAATAATCTTTATACTGCTATTAACCCATTTCCAGAAAGCTAAGAACTTGGCAAAATAAATAAGCTTTATTCTTTCGAAAATGAAGTTCTTAAGTTTCTTGTAGACTATTATTTTTAAAAGTTGCATGCATTTTCCTTTGCACTGAAATCATATCAGGTTATATCACAAATATCATTAAATACAGTATAAGTGTATAGATTTACTTAATCTGTAAAAAAATGGTTTTATACTCATAATTGTAACACACCGTGTTAAGACTTATTTGTTCTCTCTGTATAAATATGTATATGTGAGCATGTGGGTGTTATTGATTTAAACCATTGATGTTGCAAACAAAAAGTGTCAAAACTTATCTAATTGTGTACAGCTCTGATATGGCTCTCTTGGATATGTACTCATCGTGAAATAAAGGTACTTTCCTAACTTCCTTTTGTATTCATTCGAAAATTAATTCAGAATATTTTTTCAAGTCTAAAAAAGTACATTTCACATTCAGACTCTGTATAAAAAATAAGCATAGCATATTTGCAAGAATAAAGACCAAAAATAAAAGACTATTTTATGGATATTTTTTAAAAGTACATAAAAATCATTATTATGTTTTAATAATTTGCATAAGTATGAATACATTGAAAATATAAACCCAAATTTAGTTTACTTAAGCAAGATTCAACTACTCCTTTTAATTAAATTCAACAAAAAATAACACTAACTCATGTACTTAAAAAAAAACATAGTGCTAGAATCGCTCTAGTTTTTCATAAAAAAATAATTCATTTATAGATAACTCTATAAGGTACAATTGAAATGCACTGAATAAGAGCATATGTGGATTGTTTTTATTGATTATAAAAAATTCCCCATAAAATATAATTATATGTTATAAATCTCATTATCAATTAAGAAATTTGTCTTAGAATTCTAAGTAATAAAATGTTCTGGGCAAACAATTAAATCTTAGAAACATTTAACTAGAGAACAATAAACTCTGATTCAGTAGTTGACTAATCTTACTGAATCATCATCTATATCTTGTTAACTCTTACTGTAATGAGAATATAATAAGAGGCCTTCGAGAATATCGTATTTACTATTCAATGAAGATTAAACAACTGAATGCTGACATTAATAAATCAGTCTTTGTTTCAAGATTAAATCAAAAGTATTCATTGTTTAAGTAATTATAAAAACATAATTTTAAGTACAACAAGGAAATTATTCTATAAGAAATAAAACATTCTATAGTTTAATCATAAAATAGCTTTCCTTTTCCAAGTAATATGGCTCTATATTAAAAATGCAATCGTATATGTGTCATGCATTACAAATGGATTCTTTTCTTGAGAATAATCTTTACGTCTGCACATTCCAGAAGTATATATTTCTTATTTTGACAATAATTTTTATCAAATAATTGAAAAAGAAACTCTTAGGAGTAAACAAATATAAAAACTTTGCTGTGTGTATTTTACAATAAATAAATTAATTCATGAATTACGAACTTATCTGTTAAATGAAAAATAATGAATTGATTTCCTCTTCTCCAAAGTATTCTATTAAAGTAAATATATGGTGGCAAAACAAAACTTTTAACATGGAAAATAATATTTATACACCTTCTTTTTCTTGTAGTTAATAAATACCAACAAAGTACACTTTTATACTCATAACATTTCTCAATCTAGAGAAAAAGGTGAAGCAATGAAGAATTCCAATATCGGGAGTTGACGACATAGTGGCAATATTAGAACCATAAACTATAATCGAAAAACAGTGCAATCACTTAAATAGCTTCGAGGAAAAATGATTTCTTTAGAAGTAGGGAACAGTAGAAAGAAAAAAAATCGAAATTTAATCATTAATGAAAAGAAATCTAAAGTACCCTAAAATGCATTGCAGTTTCCTTCATAGAAATGAAATTTTTATTTTTCTAAATGACAATGACATTAAACTTATGTATGTTTCATTTTATATGTTAGTAGTTGAAGTATAGCATTGTGGTAAATTGAAAAATATATGCTTTTTAAGCAATATATAAGCAGACTTCAAGTGAAATCTCTCTGGGTAAAATACTTAAGCTAATTATCTATTTAGCTGCTTCCTTCGAGAATGATATAACGATTCTTCATGCTTATAATAAGAATAGTATCATCAAAATTTAATTTTCATTTTCTTTGCATATAAATAGTACACAAAATAGTGTTTGTTTCCTTTAATTGAGATTATCGTTTTTTGAACTAAATGTTCACATTCAATTATTTTTACTTACTTTAAAACTTTAATCAAACAAAGCAGACAATTATAATCTTGACTTTAAAGAAAATTCAAGATTTTAACAAATAAATTTAGAAATTTAGAATTAAAATTAATTTAGAAACATGTTTTCTCATTTGATTGAAAAACGAAATTTGTTTTATGTAAGAAATAATATTACACAAAGAAACATACATTTATGTTTACAATATATCGTTAAAAATTATAAATAAATGCTTTATATTGAATTTTACATATACTTAAAGTAAATCCTAATAATATTTAGATTTTGAAACTAAAAAATGTATTTTATTTTCGTATTATTAATGTGTTAAAATAAAAAATTTTATTCATTCTTTTGACTGTGAACACTGTGCACTTAAATTGAATTCACTAAAATTTAGCCAATGAAAATCAAAATAATTTCGCTGTCATTCAATATATTAAAAACTCAAAAACATTTGCTTTTTGCTAAAATTATTTCAAAATACTCTATAAAAGTAATATACATTATTAACTATAAAATTATTGCATTGTGTATTATTGTAAAGTATTGTATGCAATGCAATGTATTGCTGTAGTAAAAACAATGTTTATTCTACATTTTTTATATTTTTGTGTAGCAAAATATTATAATCGCTGTTTAACTTGACGATATATACATTTGACGTAATAAGTAAATTGCAATGCTTAAAAACTTTGCAAGTTATTCAAAGTGAATTTTATAGTTCGTTTTATTTTGTATACTAATTTTAACAACAAAATTTTTGGCAACTTTTTTTTATTTGGACCATTTTTGAAATTATGAAAATATTTTACATAAAATTATTTCCCTTAATATAATTTAAAACAAATTCATGAAAAATCCATAATTTTGTAATGATATTTAACAAATAAAGCTTTAAAATTATTTTGTGCAAAACTAATTATCACTACCGATTTCCTTAAAATTTCTCTATAAATTTTTTTTTAGTTTAATTATTAAATTAATTTAGATGTTTTTTAATATGAGTTTTTTGATAGTGTGTTTAAACATGGAGGAAATTGCAAGTATACAATAAATATGATATAATTCTCATAGATTTAAGTACATAAATATTTTTCTGATTAAAAAATTTAATTTAATAATAAATTTTATTCCTTAGATAAAGCCATTTTTACATGTCCTAATATTAGAATAACAAGTTATACAAAAAATTAAAATAACAATTTATCCCAATCATAACTTGCCTAGTTTGCTCTAAATTAAATACAATATTATTTCTGTAAATTAAATGCATAACTAGCCACAGATAAAATTACAAATGTAATAAACTAAATTAAAATTATTTGATACTAACATTATGCACAAATATCATTTTTCCTCTATCTCTCTCTTTTTCTAATATCACACATTATGTAGAAATATATACTGATAAAATAATACTTTCATCCTTTAAACATTTGTTGATTCCTCAAAATAAAATCTGAAAAGACTTAAACATCTCAAAGGATATATTTATAAGTTTTATCTCAGTTAAATCTTGGATTCAGAACTAAAGCTTTTATCCCACTTGAACTCTTTGTTCAGTTCTTCATATGCTAGAATATTTCCTCTAATAGAATGCATTTTATTCCTATTCTAATATATTAATATTTCTAAATATTCTTGCATCATTACATTCTATAAAATTTTATTAAGAAGACCATTTAACATGGCAAAGATTAATCATAATTGGCTTCCTGCATTTGGATTTTTGGAAAAAGAATTTTTCAATTACTTTTAAAAGTCTCATATGATTTAAATTCATGAAAATTTATCATCAGTATTTACTTAAGATCTGCTACTGTAATGTTTAAATCAAAATTACAATTGTAAATAATTGGATAGTGAGCTAAGTAATTACTTTTTCATAATTCAGAAATAAAGTTAATATATAGACAATATTTTATTATTTTCTAAACATGATCGTTCTTAACATTTGAAGAAAAACATTTATCGTACCGTAACATAATCACATCATACAAACTAACAAGAATGATCTGAGTGAATAAAATATAGGGATATGGTAAAAGCAATAATAATCTTAAAAATTGACTCTATTGCAATCCTTTACAGAAAGACTTTTGAGCATTCTCCTTCACAATTTTCTCAAACAAAACGTCCTGTCTTTGTTAAAGCATTTTTCAAAAGATTGTCATAAAAGAGGGAGCTAATTTCAGAGTACAAGTCTCCCGGGCCATAAATTGATTAAAAGGGAAGGAAGAAGGTTTGTACACACGCTGGAACTCCAAAATATTGGTTTTCTACCCTCTAGAGTTTAATTTAATTATTGGCAACTTGAACTGCCTACATCGAATATTAAGAACTTCCTTGAAATTCGAAGACCAATTACATATTGCATGTGAGTGTTTATTTGAAACCGGTGAAAACGAGATATAATAATAATAAATATGAGATTTGTGATGAATAGATAAAATATAAGTAGATTAATTGTATATAAATAAATATATAAGTGTAGGAATAAATATATGGATAGATAGATCAATAGATATATAGATAGATAGACAGATAGATTGATAGATGTAATAATATATGTTGTTATTGGCTTATCCTCTTTAAAGATGACATATGCAGATCAACTCAAATAAATTGTCATTTTGTAACAGTATATACATATACTTTATGTACGTATTTGAATTTAAAATATTAAACATGTAAATCTAATTTAACTCTGTTTTTTGGTCTAAAATGTATTGAAATTTATTTAAATAGATTAATCATGATTTACATAACACTTCTTTTTAGAGTTTTTGGACTTCAAAATTGATATAATAACACTTAACAAGCATTATAAACACTAAAGGCCTACTAATGTTAAATATATACATTTATTAAATAGTACACTGTAAAGAAATCTGCCATTTTTACAGTTCTTAAATAGCATTTGATGTTTATATTAAAAACTGTAATTTTGTACAGTAAACAATTGTGGCTTTATACAAGAAAATTCTGTAGCTTTAAACAGAAAAATGTTTTAATAAAGAGCATTGCGTTTTAAGAGGAAACATTTTTAATTGGCGGTAATGTTTTCTGCAAAACAGATTAACTTCATAAAAAATTAGATTCTATTAAGTATATATCTAATAAATTATGCTATATCATTTTAGTTAATTCTAAAGTTAAAATTACTACTAAAAGTAAAAGCCATAATATCAGTGTTATATTTATAATTTATAATAAAATAATTTTAATCTCAATGAATTCCGTAGTTACATTAAAATTATAACAGCTAACATAAAAGATAATTTGAGCTCTAAACTGAACTTAATGGAATTTATCAAATAACAGGAAAACTAATTTTAAGATTTATGAATTATGTTGAATTTCATTACGTCTTGAGGCAATTAAAATATATTTTTCGAAAAATATTCAATATTTAACTTTAAATAAAAAGTTCCTAATAATAATAATCAATTATACAAAGTAAAAAATTAAAAATTTGAGAATTGGTAAAAAAACCATTAACATTAATGTAAAATATATATTTGGATAAATTGATGCTATTTGAAAACTATAATTGAGTCAAGCAATAAAAAATGTTTTCTAAAATTTTCCTACGCATATTTTATGAGAAGAAAGATACATACTAAAAATTTAATTACATTTATTAAAAAATAAAGATTAAAAAACAATTTTGCTCGCGTTACTTACATTCATTTTACAAGACTTGTATGTCTGATGTTATATAAGAATTCAATATTGGAATTTTTAGTTCAAAGATAAAATAATACTTTTTGAATTAGTAGTTCATTTAAAAAATTTTTAATTAATATTATTTATTAAAATTAAAGTAAAACTTATTTTTGACATTTATACATAAAATTATACATATAAATATTTAGATATTCACCTTAATATATATAACAAAAAATTACATCGCAATTCAATTAATAGACGCGTATGATATAAATAAGTTTTTAAATAATTTAACAAATTTTGAAATCCTCGCTTATTTCAAATACATAATTTTTAATATAATGTAGATCATTCTGACTGAAAGTTTTACTGTTATTCAACAAGCACAAATATTTTATGCAAGACAGCTGAATAAGAGAGATACCTCTTCACCTTTCAAAATACATAGAGTAATTTTAAAGTAAATTACTAAAAAATTAATTAAAATTAGCATAAACATAATATTTACTTGTTTTTATCCTGAATTTTAACTAAGAACAGAAGAATTTTCTGTTTGCATTACTATCTATATGAAGTTGAGAAATTAAAAATATTATTTCGCTAAATATAAATAAAAAGAAAACTTGATACGTCTATTCTAAAATAAATCATATTAAAATTTAAAAAAATTAATTTTATTATATCAACTCATATACTATTATTGATTTTTTCTTGGTACATAAATGTTTTCAATTAAATGAGCCAGGTATATATCTTTTTAAATAAACGAGTAATTATACACTTATAATACAATAGCGCAGTTACAAATTTTACACTTATATTCATATTTTAACAATAAGCATACTTCAAATATCTCCTTTAGTTTCCAACTTACATTTTAAAAAAACATATACTGGTTAGTGTCAAAATAAAACGGTATAATTTTGTCGTTAGTGAAATAAAAAAAATCAAATATTTTAATGTGAAATATCACATCACACATGCATTAAAATAAATTTTATTATTCAAACTGAATGTATATTGTGAAATTCTTTGCCCACAGCATATAGAAGTAGTAAGGCAAGAAACAAATAAAGAATAATAATTATAAGAAGTTTATGACTAATAATTTAAAGTAAATTGCATAATGATTTCAAAAATTAATTGTTGCTTATAGCAAATCTTATGTAAGCAAAAGTAAAGACTAAATTGTTTCTCTAATATTACATTTAATTTAAGAACATAATGCACACAATTCCATCATTTTTATAATTTTTATTATCCTGCAAAGTTACATTTATAAAAATAAAAATTTACTTTTAAAATAAATATAAAAATTCCTTATAAAAAGCACACACAGCTTATTTACATAAAGCATTTCTAAAATACTTATTAATTTTTGGTTAACTTAAGATAAAACTAAAAACACTCTATAAAATAAATTTATCACATTATATTAAACATGAAATCTTGATGAAATAAAGATAACAAAAATAAGAATTGCTCCTTAAACTACCACAACTCAACCTATAATTCAATAAATAATCAAAGCAAAATTTTACCTAAATGAATATTTTTTGGATTTTAAATAATCTAAATTTTTAAAGTCATTTTTTTATTTATATTAATGATGAAAAATCATACTTTTTCATTAGCACGTTGCCTGTAAAGTCGCCATTGATTAATCAAACATTTTGTTTTAGAATTCGAAACAACTTATACAGAAAAAAACTTAATCACCTTTTAAGGACTTTTCGTTATTTTCTGTACTACACTGCTCAAAACAATTAAAGGATATTGTAAGTTTTACATAAAATAAAGATATAAACGAAATTTTTTTTTGCAGAAAATGGAAGAAGAGAATCAGAAATGAAAATTTTTCTGATTTTCAAACTGTGGAGTATGCTAATTTTAAGTTCGACGTCAAAAACGTCACTTCAGCGGCAGTGAATGAAATTTGACTTTCAACTGAATAAAAGACAATGAATACAAGGATGATCGGTATTCAGTGACTGCTTTGTTTCGATGAGTACGATGTCTCAGCGAAGTCATTTAACCGATTCAAAAGCTTGGAGAGTTGTTGGTAGGTTAGAAGGGGGCCAAACTCAAGCCGGAGTAGCGCAAGCCATTGGAGTGTTACAAAGTGTGATTTCCAGGATCTGGAACCGTTTTTGGAGACTGGAAGTGCAGGCCGAAGACCAGGGCAAAGTCGTAGACGAGCAACAACGCCCAATGAAGATCGTTATTTAGTGTTAACTGCTCGGGGACACCGAAATATGAACGCTTCTCTTTTCCAACAACACCTTCGCTCGGCTACTGACACCACGGTTTCAACTCAGACTGTCCGAAACCGGCTCCATGGTGTAGGTCTGTATGCTCGCCGACCGATGGTATGTGTATTCTAACATCAAGGCATCGTCGCGACCACAGGGAGTGGGCAACAGATCATGTGAAATGGAGGAGAAATGAATGTAGCAACGTTCTTTTTTCTGATGAGTTCCAGTTTTCTGTTCATCCTGATAATAGGCGTATTTTCATCTGGAGGGACCGTGGCAGTAGAAATAATCCAGCGTTCGTGCACGGAAATGTCAGATTTGGCGATGGGGGAGCGTTGGTGTATGGTGGCATCTCCATTGACTAGCGCACATACCTCTATATCATTCGAGATGAACCTCTGACTGGTCACCGATATAGGGATGAGATCCTCAGACCTATTGTAGTAGTCCCTTACGCTGCAGCAATCGGAGTTGACTTCATTTTAATGGACGATAACTGCAGGCCACATCGTGCTAACCTGGTGGAGGATTTCCTTTTCAAGGAAGGAATCGTACGAATGTAATGGTCAGCGTGTTCTCCAGACATGATTCCAATAGAGCACATTTGGGACGCTCTAGGAAGACGAGTTGCTGGCCACCAACCACCCCCACAAACTCTTCAAGAACTGGAAAGAGCTCTTCTGAAAGAGTGAGACAGAATACCCAACTCGTGATTAATAGCCTCATTGACTCCATGCCTCAGAGGTGTTCAACGTTGCTGGCCGTCAGTGGAAATCATACCCCCTACTGAAAATGACTTCCTTTGAAGACAACGCCTTTTCTTATTCTTTTTTCTCATATGCTCAAATTGTGTTTCTTTCCTTTTGTACACAAATGCGCAATAAAATGCATTTTTTCTGCCAAACATGTGTAATTTATTCTCATATAACTTACTACGTCTGTCGACCACGTATCAATCAGCTAAAAAGTTTCCCAGCCACAAGATCCATCTAAAACCGTAATATCCTTTAATTGTTTTGAGCAGTGTAGTTTATTATTATTAGCACAAACACTTTATTATTTATGATCCACATTAAAAGTAACAATATAATGTAAATAACTCTTATGCCATTCCCAACAAAATTTTAATTTAATAATTTAAGTAATAAGCTCTACACTTTTACTTTTTTCGCCTAAATAGATAAAAGTTTTAACAATGGTGATACAGGAACCTGACCTGGACTAATAGTAATAATGAATTAAAGTCCATATCACACCCAGCTAGTCATTCCTTGCTTTGGTGGAAATAATCCTGCGATGAAGATCTACATATTAAACTGTATAAAAAGTTTAATCTTATATTCCTTATGACTTTTTCCCTTGCTGTTGATATTTTACCAAAATTATTTATCTAACATGAAGATTAGTAGCAATCTTATTTTAGGGTTTCATTAGCTAAACGTTCCAACAATGACGATACATAAACTTGGATAAAATAATAATGAATTGAAAATTATGTCTCCCCAAACTGTCGTTTTTATCTTGCTTTTGTTGAAATAATCTTGTAATAAGGAACTATTTATTGAAATGCATATAAAAATTTAATTTTTCACTTATTTGAAAAAGTTAAAGGATAATTTAATGGGCTAAAAACTGTGTTGCTGTTTAAATTTTATGCATAGAGCACAGCGAAGTAAAATTTTAAAGTCATAAGTAATTTAAAATGTTCTTTTGAATAACTTTTGCTATTTACCATATATATCGAATATATTACAACTACCCTGTTAATAGTTCAGCATACCCCAGAATCACAAATCTCGAAAAGATTGAGTAATCAGAAGAGCTTGTATGTGTTAAGTTTTAATAAACGTTTTTCCTATACACAAACATACAAAAACTAGATTATTTAAAAATCTGCTAATATATCACATTTTTTTAATAATATTTAAGAAATTATTTTGAAAACTTCTCATTCTTAATAATTTACTTACTCGAATTAGATCTCCCGTGAAAATATTAATTTAGAACTGTTATAGATTTTGGAGTGTTTTCTTTGCTTATTTTTAAAATTAAAAATGTAAGTTGTATCTACAAAACTCCAGCAGAAATACTTCCTTCTCAGGTAATCATTGAGAGAAATATTTCTCCTGCACTGAGATATTTCAATCAATGTTTTTCATTCATCTTATATTTCATTCATTTTGAAACTAAGTATAAAAGTTACTGCAATACTGTGTGAATTATGACGAAAATTTTCCAAAGAAAAGTTGTTGACAAGATTGTACAAATTGCTGCAATTATTCATAAGAAAATTATTTTTAGACGTTGAAATATAAGATCTGATAAACTGTCATTAATTAGATAAATAATAAGAAAAGTTATGCTAAAACAATTTTCACTCGGTATTATTTAAGTGATTTTATGGAATTTTAATGATCCAATATACTTGAATATCAAATTGTTATTAATTAAAAGTTAATATGGTGTACTAATAAAGATTAAATTATATGTGTGAGGGAATGAAATGAAGGAAAGCATTTACTTCAATTACTTTTTTTTAAAAAATCGTGCATACATTTTACACTATATGTGTTATCTACTGCTAGTTTTTAAAATTTGATGATTAATTTTTATCTTTGATTTGTAATAAACACAAAAAATTCTTTATTTTTACAATATTCAATAAACAGTTCAAATTTATCTTACAACGAATTATTGTTTAATATTTAACAAAATAAATATCCGAGACTTTTCCGGGTTACATTATGAGTAGTAACCGTATAAGAGCAATGAAATTTTAAACAGAAAGGTATTTCCTTATAATTTCATCCGAATAGGTAGTCATATTTGACACACTAAAAGTCATCTCATGGCGTTCACATCATGCAACAGTTTTAGAAAGAAGAAACTATGACCTTTAATGGAATGATATACATGCAATGATCTGTGTGCGTGTGTGTATGTGTGTGAGACAGAAAGAGAGAGAGAACTATTGAATTGAGAAGACCAGATCTCTAACATTTAAGTTGCCAACTCGATTCTGATTGGTATCTTACACAAATTTATCTGAATCCTTTGTATATCTCACATTAGTGACTGAACCCTTTCATAATTGCTTTCCTTATTAAGCTTACACGGGCTTATAGTTGAAATATTCCAATATAATTTTCAATTATTTTTAGATTTTAAGTTGTTAATTAAAGTAAAAAAATGAAGCTACTGGTAAGTAACACATATTCGCATGTTTTACATAACATAACTCTACTCTAAACTTTATTTTTTCCTCTCTTACCATCTCGTCTCACATCTTTTGGAATTTTTGTATATCCTTAATTATAACTAAGATTAGCAGATCAATTCACGCTACTTATATAACCTGTCTTTTACGAGAAATAAATCGGCATTAGTTTCGTTCACAGTGTGTTTAATGACAACTGTTCACACCCTCTGAGAGTTAAATTTAACATAGAAAATATAAAGCAAAGAAAACTAAATGAATCTTGAAAATAGTGAGTTTTACTATAATCCATTAACTCAAATAATTGTTGTCATAATCGTAAATTCTGTGTGTTTAAAGAATTGTGTGTATTATCATAACTGTAAATCAAATTTAATTAAAGACAAACATCTAACTAATCGAAATCAATAACTACTTCGTGAAATAGAATCTGCTTAAAAGATCTATCACCCCATTTACTTTATTAAAATTCAATAAGAAATTACTTTGCAATTACTTTGCGTTTTATTATTTTGATCACGAAAATATTTTAATTCACTTTACTAAAAGATGTTTTTATCAATTCATCCATCCTTCGTTAAATTGGTTTTAGATTAATTAATTTATGCATCCAAATTTATGATTTAAAATTGAAAATAATTTACAATTTATATTTTTAAGTAAATTTTTATTAAGTAAATTTTTTCAACTTTTACATATCTAAAAAAAGTAATCACTATCAGTTATTTTGTGTCTGAATATTGCTGAAAAACAGATACAAAATTTTTCATCTAGAAAAAAAATAGACATACTTAGATATAAAAATACACATCTAGATATGGACTTATAAAATGAATTAAATATTGCACAAAAATGTATTAATATCCTCTAATTCTCGAGTAAAAAATTCAAATTTATGAAATAAAGATTTTGTAAAAAAAGTCGCAACAGCGATTTCAGTATAGAAACTCTTAAATGTTGCACTAGTCAACGTACTGTCCACTTATGCTAACATTTATTATCTTATACAAGAAACTCAAAATATGTGATTCATTTGTATGTCCTCCTGTGCACGAGGACTTTTATGTCTTTTATGACATTTGTAATTCCAGATCATCATATTCGAGACCGCGTGTATTTTTCCCGGGTCCATCTGACTAATATTTATTTGATATTTATAGGATTCAAGTAGCTATGTCGAGCAAATATAAGCATTTGTCCTCGACACAACTCTTCCGTGATGAACTTCTACTAATATATGTTAGAATTCAAATTCTAACATATATTAGTAGAAGTTTATCATTCTATAGAAGACATAATTCAATCTCTTATCACAAAACTAACGTTCAAAGGTAATTTCTGAAAGAGAAACTCGCTGTGCAAATCTTCGTTTCCTTTTTATACACATATACTACAATGCTTGCGTGTGTGCATATATATATATATATATATATATATATATATATATATATATATATATATATATATATATATATATATATATATATATATATATATATATATATATATATATATTCAAGACGTGTTCTGATCTGGAGGGAACAGGGCTCCAGAAGATACCATCAATCCAGCACTGTGGAAAGACACTGTTACTGTGATGTTGGAATATTGGTTTGAGCAGGGATCTCACTCGGTGGTCGCACTGACCTACATGTGTTACATGGAAAAACTGTGTCTGGTGTGAGATATCAAGATGAGATCCTAGATCCATATGCCTATGCAATTGGCAATTGTTTCCCTCTTGATGGATGATAAAGCACGACCTCATCGAGCTATAGCTGTTGAGGACGCCTTGGTTTGGAGTGAATGGAATGGCCAGCTTGATCTCCGAAACTGACTCTCATAAAGCATCTGTGGGACTTTCTTGGTAGACTGGATGCTGCTTTAAGTCCTCCTTCAAGGTCTGTGCTAGAGTTGGAAAACAACTTACTCCATGTCAGGTCTTCGTTTAACATTTCGGTAACCGACAACCTTATCTATAGCAGGGAAAGTCGATGTCTCCAATTCATTCAAACTAGGAATGGGCATATCCTTTATTAAAATTTCTTTTTGTTATGTCTCTATGACATTTTACCACATAAAATTGATTATTCTTTTTTCCAAAAATAGTCTTTTCTAACAAGATTGTTTTATTTTTCTTGTAAATCATTTATGCCTTTTTCTTATGTAAACTTTTATGTTGCTATGAATATAAACCTATTTTGTACATAGGTCATAAAAATTTGGTGTTTCTAAGCTCATTCGCTTGTAAATGAGATGCAAAAAATAAAACTAGTTGCTTCTTAATTTTTGAAAACCAGTGTATTTAATGCTTACAGTTAATGTCTGTAATATCTTTTGCATTTCCTAACAAATTATGCATAAAAATTTGGTCCCTGTTTCTAAATTACAAAGACCCCCTCCAGCTGCTAACTGGTAGAGCCCAATGGTAGAAGTTTCCGACTAGGTATAGGAAAGTTTGCTGATGCAACAACCTTAAAACGAGACGTTAGCACTGAAGAAGTCTAAAAAATTATAAAGCAAAATTACAAAATACTTAATGATTATGTGTTGATTGAAATTTGATAAAGTCAAAAATAATTGACAAATACATCTATAGATGCAAACAGACACAAGTCTACATATTGTTTTCTGTTAATCTAAAAATATATTTTCTACAATTAATAATTATTTGTGGTTTACTGCAAAAAGAACTTGCTTCTTTAATGATTTAATGTGTTTAGATTTAATGGTGTAAGGCTATTGTAAGACATTTTAATATGTACTTAAATTTTCTACCTAGAGTTTAATATGTACTACGTAAATTGTCTTCGGATAGTTTAATTTGTACTGCGTAAATTGTCCTTCGAGAGTTTAATATATACTGTGTAAACTGTGTCCGCTGAGAATTTAAAATGTACTGCGTAAATTGTCTTATTGATAATAGACCGTATTCACATGTTGTAAGGAAGAAGATATGGAAAACTCCCACGCACTCACCTGGCTGACGAGCTTACTGGAAGAGGAACCATAATATCCATCTTTCGTTGTTCGATAGTATCTGCGATTGAAATAATGACATTTTACCCTGAATAGTGCTTCATGCTACTTTCTTTCCTTACAATCCTTACAAAAATGGCCACGGTGAGCCTTTTTTGAAAGGATTGAAAGAAAAAAGTTCATATTATATGTCCTGAAAATTTTACTAGATTAATAATTCGTGCTCATTTCTGTTGACATTGAAGATGCTAAATTGTAAAATAAATTTGCTTACATTGATCATCTAATATCTTTAGAAAAAATTACTTAAGAAGCACTTTTAAAAGCATTTAAAAGTAATGACGCCATTAAAATTATTAAAAATCCATTTATTCAACGGCCACAAAAAAAATTCAAAATTTATTCGACTATAAATTTTTAATATTATGTTTTAACTTTAAAATGTGTTAAAATAACTATTGTATTTTAAAAACGTATTATGATGTTCCAATGCAGAAACAAAATAGTAGTTTTTACAAATTAAAAATAATAAACATTCATGAGCTTTTGCGTTTGTATATACTAAACATATGACTTTTTTCTTATCTATTATGTTCCCTTTTATTGTATGTTTAATAAATACCCCTATATAAATAATTCAGAAGTGGTTTCAAAATTTCCCAAAAAAAATTCATTCATTTTGTCAAATGCTCAGAATTTATAAAATTAAAATATTTCTAAAGTATATTGTTTATACAAGGAGTTAAAAAAAGTATTCTTCTCAAACTATAAGTTCTTTAATCATCTACATTAATGTTTTTGCTCTTTCTTTACTCAGTGAAAAATAACTTGTTTTAACGACATTTGTTAGGGAACATGTTTGTATTAATATTCTTTAACTTTTCTCGTTATTTGGTTATTTTTATTACTGCTTAACTTTGGTTTCTTTGAAGTTTCAAAAGTCTGGAACTTTTGTTATAAAATATAACATATTTAAAAACAATTCAGTTTTAACACTACATTTTGCAACGTACAAACAGAATTTTTAATTGTTCTACATAAATTAAATCCTTTATCTTCTGGCCAAAGCAATGTGTTTAGTTTTTTAACTATTCATCATCTCTATATAACTGTAAAAATAAATTTATAAAAATTCTATTAAGAAGTGGTATAGCTTAATAACCATATAAAAATTCTTAATTTGATATTTTAAAAGAAACGTATACTTTAATGAATGCATACTTTATGACACATTTTTAATATTTGACATTATTATTTAGTAATATCATTGTCATTCTTCTTAAATTTATAAATTTTAAGATTTTAGTTTTAAACTTAACTGATTCAATTTGGAAAATAAAGTTAATGAGTGATAAGATAATAATTTTTTGATGTAAGAAATATTTTCATCACAAACGTATCCATTTGTTTGAATAAAAAACTTAGAAATTCAATTTAGACCTTTAAGCTGTGAAAAAATTATTTTTAAAGCAATTTTAATAAATTTTGTAAGTTTTAATAAATTATAACTATATTTGGAGGCAAATTTTATCTAACCTTTTTCATGAAATGGAATAAAAACAGTCTTGAAATATTGATTCATGTGAATAAAATGTCATGAAATTAACCATCACTCTTGAATAAAGATAAGAAAATGCCGTACAGGAAAAAAAAATTTAGTAATAAAATTGAACTCTACAGAGTGCAATATTCTGGACTTCAATTCACCAACTGTTGAATAATTTGTAAGAGTATTGCGTTTCTTCTTTCTTCAAGCACCAATTTGGGTATATACTTGATAATTTTTTCGGGATTTCTTCTTTGCAACATATATATGGAAATGTGATATATCTGCAACATATATAACATTTTCTTGGGGGACCTATATAAAGTTCTCCAAGAAAACTTTACACTGTAGATGTTAGCCTTACAGTAGCTTTCAGTTGGTAAACTATCCTCTACATGTTGTTTTACTCAGCGTAGTGAACAACCTAATAACCTGAGTTTGTTATAAGACATTTTAAAATCCGCCTCTTTAATTACTTTTAGCAAGGATTTTTATTAAAAAGTAGGCAAGAAATCCGGAAAACTGCCTAGAGACTAACACGACATTGTGCACGTAGAAGAAAAAAAGCATAACATTCATCGCCGTTGTAAGACAGTAGCTGGGATCAATCACAGCACCTTTCACTTTGAAAAGCAATATTTTAAAACTTAGCCACGGTGAGTCCATGTTACTTTACTTCTAAAATGACATACTTTAAATGCTTGTTAATGTATAGCCTAGCAGGTGAAACCCTCCAAATGTTTTTCTACAATCTCAACGTGTGCCCTTAGGGAAATTGTTTTCATAGATAGTGAGAAGTGATTACGTTTTACAAGGGATAAAACCCAGAAGGCTTCCAAACACCCAACCCGATAAATATGCATGCAGAAATCAGAAATGCAGCATCCATTTCCAATACTTTTTCAATTACTTGAACTATCGTAATTTTGAGCCAATAACTTCAGAAATTGACGAAGTTATTTAATTTAAAATCTTAAATACAGCTTTTAAGGAATCTACATGAATTTAATTGCGGAAAAATTTTAGACTGATAAAATGTATATATGTATTCTATTTATAATATTTAAATAAAGATTTTATATTTTTCTATATTTAATAATTTGCTTGCAATGGAAGAACTTTGAAAATATCCGATTTTACATTGCCATATATGTTGTATTTTTGTTTGTATTTTAAAGTAAAATTCATATATTATGTTGCAAAATTTCATCATAAATAACTTAAAATTTATTTCTCAGACCTGTTGTTTTTTTATTCAGTTTAAAAAAATCATAAATTAAAATTAGTTATTCAGTACATTTTTAAAAAGCAGAAACTCAACTCCAAAAGTGTTGATGAGATTTATGTTGTTGTTGTCTTGTGCCAGCTAAGCTAGCATTACGGGGTGTGCTGCACCACTTTTCCAACCGAACCATATTTTGGTGTGGAGTCCGACTTCCTCAGTACACACATGCCATAGGTACCCGTTTATGGGGTAGGCAAGCCTATTCACAACCCATTCATATAAAGGACAATGATAGAATAGATAGAGAGAGAAAATACATTCATGCTAAAATTGGAATTCAAACCCAAGACCTCCCTATCCCCAGTCAAGCATGAGATTAATATATTTATACATAATGATAGTAAAATATACTCGAAATATGCACAACTATACATTTACAATAATGCAAATCATCTAGTTTTTTAAATATCGTAAGAATCAGAAGAAAATTAAATGTAGTATATAAACATGTATTAAACTTTAAAAAAAATTCTGATTTTATTTTCCAATTAATAAGAGGAGTAAGATTTAACTCAATTTTAATCACACCATAAATTATCACTGACACAAAACAAATCTGTAATATTCAAATATAATACTATGACTGCAAAATTCAATATATAAATTTTAAAATACTTGCATATAAGTTCTCATATCAAAAATTTTACTATTTCTTATTTCTATAGTTTCATAAATGCTGTCACAATCATCATTCTTATAATATCATATTTACATCCCCTCAACATTTCGCTAAACATAATTGAAATATAGTAAACCATGAATCCTCTCTATGCATACATATATGTATACATTCAAATAAAATAATTTTCAGTTTATTTTACCAACTTTTTTTTCTTTCTATCTAGAGAAAAACAAGACTTAATTAATACTTAAAATATTAACATAATATTTATTTAAGCATTTATTGATTAAACATTACTCAGAATAATAGTATTTTTGTACTTATTTTTTCTTCATTTTATCATTTAGAATCCTAAGATCAACACATTCAATATTAGCCAAGAACAACTTTAAAACATTTCCTTTCATCTCTTTTTTCATAAACCTTCCTTTTTCCCCTACCACGAGCATCAAACAGCTGCGAGACTGCATTTTTCTCTCTTACATTTTTTTCGATGCATCGATCAAAATTTTTTAACAGTTTTTCGAAGTTATGAAGAAGATGAAAGATAAAAAAAAAGGTTAAGAATAGCAGGTTAAAAATTCTGTATCGTCATTGTTTCCAAACAATCCAGGCTGTTAGGAAAAAAATTGTTGTTGACAAAGATAAGCTGGAAAAGGAATCTGAAGAAACTAGGTTCTAGTACGACATTTTTATAACATAAGCAGATAAACTTTAAGTGGTTTCCAAGAAGAAACCATCATTTTTCCGAAACACAAACCTACGAAAAATTGGAAGTAAAAAACAGCCTAACTCGCATTTTTTTCACGTGACTTCGTTTCTTGACCTTTTCCTCAAAAACTGCGAAATTTATCACGTCGATTGCAAGACACACACACATTCCCCTTTTTCTTAAGAATATATATATTGCAAAGCTAAGACAGAAGAAGCTGATTTTTTTCTTTGCTCTCTACCTATATATTTTTAGCTCGTGGAAAGACTGAGAGCATTTTTTATGTGAAAATTTGTCTGAGACAAAAAAGGAGTAATGTAACCTTCCCAATATACATTAAGGAAATTGTTTTTGTTTCGATTAAACAAGTAAATTAACCTCAAATTATTATTTATTGTAACACTAACTCTTTAGTTATGTTACAAAAATTTGAGTAATAAAGTTAAATATTTAAAAATGTCTCTCTTGACTTTAAACGTTTTAATAAACCTTTTATTCATAGTTTAAAATTAGATTTGTTTATCGTTTTTAAACAATAGTCCTTTAACAACAAATATAAAGTAATAATCAGTTTCAAGCATTTCATTAAATTTCTTCTCTTTAACTTTTTTTCGCAAAATATATGTTACTTTATTTTCTAAAATACTCACCAGAGTTTTAAAACATTAATAAACCTATTGTAAAAGCATAAAAAAATTTTTTCAACTTATCACTCAATGAAATAATGGAAAGCAAGTAAATTATTTATTATTAGATAAATATGATAAATAAAATATTAATCGTTATTTCAATTCGCATTAAACTTATAAGAGGATTTGAAACAGTATTGTGAAATTGTCAGATTTATTTTGCATAAAGTTATTTAAAATACTGCGAAGAATATTGTAGTAATTTCATTAGAGATTTTGTAATCAAACTTCTATTGTAATACCACTTCTTTTTATTCTCTGTCTCAAAGTACATCAAAAAACAAATTCAAACAAAACATCAGAAGCTTTCATTTATTCAGCTTTAAATCATACTGCATATAATCTCTCAGTTATTCATTGCTTAATTTTTATAATACTTTTACATTGCTCATTTTTATAAGCCTTTCAAATTTGATGTCAGAACTTATTACTTATTTTGCATTGTTATTAAAAAATATGAGCAAGAAATAGAACATTTTACTTGGAATTGTGACGCATTGATTAAAAGCTAAATTACTGGTATTCAATGAATATTTCAGGATATTAATGGAAAATTTGCTATTTACATTAGTTATATTCCTATTAAGTACATAATAACTTTATGATAGAATTTCCTGGAACAGTTTCAAGCAAGCAAACAATTTCTTTTATTGTAATTTAGTTCTTAATTATACACATTTTTATTAATTATTTGATTATTAATCAAGAGGTAGTTAAAAATATTTTTATAAACTTCAAACTAAATATCACTAATGATTCTTAAATTGCATGTTACAAATGAAATTTTGAATTAGGTCCAAGAAACAAAGCATTTCTTCTTCATATTTTAATCAATTAAAATGTATTTTAATTAGAAATTGTTTTTATAAAAATAAAATATGAAACGTTCCTCTTAAGTTTCACCTCTTACTTCCGTTTCCTTTGTCAACGAAGCAAAAAAACAGATGTCAATTAAGCTGCACCCAATGGCAAAGCTTAATACAGGAGTTTAACAATGTCGTCTTTTCAGACGATTCTTGGTTTTGAATGCAGCATTCTGATGAGCGTATAGCACTTAAGGCTCCAATGAGAACGCTTAAGGCTTGATTGCATTCGATATTTTGATAGAGGCCTTGAACCTGTTGTGACAGAGTGTGCAGCTATTTGGAACACAAAATTCACATCTCTAGTTCGTATTGATCATAATTCGAATGATGATTAGTATATTTCTGACATCTTACATATCAATGATTGCGCCACAACTTCGAGGTGAGTAAAAAGCTATCTTTCAGCAAGTTAATGCAAGATGACATGTTGCTAACCATTTTCTGATCCTCCTCTAAACAAAGGATACTCGATTGTTTTCCTGACATAGAATAGTCTCCAGATTTCTCACCAACTGTAAATATCTAGTGATGAATTGCTGAAAAATCTTCCCCTCAACGCTTTCCAGCTACAAAGGTTGATGAAATATGGCATAGGTTACAGCCAGTATAGAATGAATTGCTCGTTTCTTTCATTCATTCCCAGTTCGACTCTCTTCCAAATTTTTTGAGAGCCGTTATAAATGACATGGCAAAAGATTCTAGAAATTTCGAACTGCTAAAAACTTGCAAACTACTTGCAAATTTATTCATTTATGTCTTCATGTCATACAGTTTACGTACACACAATTAATATCAATATCTTTATCAATATTTGCTTTTCTTTATAGGGTTGCAGTTTTAATGACCAAGAGTATATTAATGCGGGAGTTTCAGACTTTATAGTATTCTTTTACGTATTAGATAATTAAAAGGCACACGTAGATTACTGCTGCTACATAAATGGTGAACATTATATAAATTATCACTAATTACCTTTCTTTTGTAAGGGACAATCTTGCGTCAACAAGTAAGTCTTAATTATTACTATTAAAAACCAGGAAAAGTGTCATCCTCATCAATTTAAAAGGTAACTTTAGTATAATAAATTCTTACTTCATAATGTACTCACTATGTTTAAAACATAATATCTTCATTCAACAACATGGATCTCAAACATGCTTGCACAGAACCTTTTCATAATCCTGTTATGACACTCGTAAATGTCCACGGTAAGACATGCTTCTCGTTAATTGAAACGTCTGTTCCTAATTTTTGATATTTCTAGATCCAAGATATTTGTTGAATATTTTTAATTTGTACACACAAAAAGATTTCTTTCACTTTTTGTGCGATTATATTTCTGTCTGTATTTTTCCGGTGTAATGTTCACACATATGTGTGTGTTATTTATCAAGCTTTTACCAAGATTATCATCAATTACAGTGAAATTAAGTTTCACAAAAAAAATTTTTTAAACTGTGCATCTCATGTTTTCAGAGTAATTAAAAATTTATCATGTTGATTGAAGTTGCATTTGGAAATCCTACATAAATATTTGAAGAATTTATGCAGCTTTCTTAAATATTATTTATTGATTCATGATAAATCTGACTATATGTTGAATATAAACTCCACTTATAATTCCTTTATATAACGGAATAACTTTGTTTAGTTCTTATATTCTTCACTATTTAGTTTTTAACTATATATTACCTAGGAAATGATAATTTAATGTTTAAATCATTATATTCAGTTTATTTAATTTAGTACATGTTTTCATTTTCAAACTGAAAAATTTAATAGAATTACAAATGCATATCAAGCGTTTTAATTTTATTATGCAGAAGTTAAATTTTAAACATTCAAAATTTATTGGTATATTTATAAGTAAAAGTAGTCTTATACATAAGTGAAATTCACTTAAAAATAAATGGTCTTTTCAAACTTTTTCTTTTTAGTTTTTCACATACAGAGTACAATATATTTTATTAGAGAATTTTTTCTCTGTAAATCTATACTTTTCTCACAATTAACTAAATTGAGTTTCATTTATTATTTACAGTATTAAATCAAGCTATTAAAATAAGAAAACGAAAATTACTTAGAACGTAAGCACCTACTCTACTTAAAAACCAACTCTCAATAAATTACGAAAGATGCATAAGAAAAAGGAGACTCTTCAGAATATAGGAGCACTGAAAAATTTTACGCGAAATAAAATAAGCAAGAAACTTGTATTTTCAAAACGAAGAATTTCCTTCGAAGCGAAAAATCGTTTCCTAATTAAGCTCTTTTTTTATTTCTGTCTTTTTACCATCAAAAAGAGAATCATGTAAAGGCATACCTAGTGGAGAAAGTTCCAAAATGGATTGCATTGTGAGCAATTACAATTAATTACGGGAGAAGAAGTATTCAAAACAGTTGCCCGCAGCAAAATCAAATAGTGAACTTTCTCCACAGAAAACTGCAATGCAATGAAAGAGATTGCTAAATACTCTCCCGAAATGAAAAAAAGTATTTCAAAATACAGTAATAATCACGACTTGTAGGTTTTCTTTGCTTGCCTCTAGCTGTTCTTACGATTCAATGAATGGTACAACAAATAATGCCTGGAGACAGGCTATCTACTTTTAAAACCATGGAGCAGAATTTTATACTAATTCAGAATGAAACGTTGTCTGTTTCTTCTTTTTCTTTGTCTTTTTCTTAATGTAATCATCTATACACCTCTTTTATTGTAAAACCTTACCTGACTGGTAAAAGTATTTTTGGAGAAGTTTACTTTGAAAGAATGAATTCTGCTTTCTTAATATTTTTCTCTTTTACAACACATGGATTTTTATGATTTTTATATGGCCTGGAAGGTTTCGCGAGATGAGCTCTCTTACCCCCTTAAAAAATATATCAAATGTGAAAAATGAACTTTAGATTAATGAGGCGAATCATGCTACTTAAGAAAGAAAATATGCAGAAATGATATTAATAAAGAGTTTCAGGAAATATACTTTGTTAAAAGTAAAGAGTCAATGAAAGATAATGTTTTGTCACCACATTATATTTCTTGTTTTGAAGAAAATTTTTTGCTATTGTTAATTACATAAAATGTATCAATTTACCTTGCTTAATTTAATAAACATTTAATTGAAGCATTTAGAATAGTAATAAAAATGTTAAAATATTTACTGAACGGATTACTTAAAGTATATTATTGTGTAATTATGTATTGGAAAAAAGTTACGAAATATTTCATTTCGTGATGAAGAACATTGTTTTCTAAATATCATGTACGCTATTAGCAAAATCAATGTGAGAAGACCATTTTTAAAATAGTATAACAACTTTAATAATTAAAATAGCCGATATATCATTTTGTAAAATGTATTAATTCGCCAGAAGATACAAATTTCCCATGTTTTCATTAAAAGCTATTACATTAGAACACCAATTATCCAAACTCCGTCTATCCGAATCCCTTTCAGAATTTTGGAAAACATAAATTAGACTGAAGAAGAGAAAGAAAATGGGAAAAAGGAAAAACTCAAGAAAGGAATGGGTAAGGTACGAGAAGAGGGAGAAGGTGAGAATGGCGTGTCACTTAAGTAATTTAAAAACATTCTTTTGAAAATTACAAGGTGTTCACAAGTTAATGATAAAGATTTAGAAAAATGGATTATGAGTCAGACACTGGATTTCAAACTGAAAACGACGGTCAACTTATAGAAAGTGAGGAGGAAAATGACCTTAATATTCAAGTTGAAGCAGACACAGAACTATCGGTTACTGAAACATTTGTTCAGTTTTGAAACTCAACAAATGTTTCAGTAACCGATAGTTCTGTGTCTGCTTCAACTTGAATATTAAGGTCATTTTTCTTTGAAGGGCTTTGAAGTGGATGGAAAGTCAGTCCAACTGTGATCACATACAAATTCTCACTGTCAAGTGAATGCGAATATTACCCGGAAACGGATAAAGACAGTTAAACCGTTTACTGATTGGGATTTTCAGCAAGCAATGACTTTCATTTACAGCAATGTAAATACATATATTAATTAATAGCACTATGTGTGTGAGTAAGTACCTTAATATAAAAAAGTGTTGCCTTTTCAATTAATTGATTAAAAGTTCTTTTAAAATATGTAGTTTTTTCTAGCATTTTCAACATACAATAGTTAACTAAAATGGACCAAACATCCAATTAATTGAATTTTTGACTATCCGAATGTTGTGCGGTCCCAATCGATTCGGATAATTGGAATTTTACTATATTGGAAACGATCTGAAATTTATAAAATTAGGCATTATTTTAATAAAATACTCATGAAAAGTATTTGTTGTCATACTTTAATTCTTTCAAAAAGAAATAATTTGCTGTTAATCAGAAGATTACAAAACTATTATTTTTGGAAGCTTTTTAATGTATTATTTTGATTAAATTTTCAAAGTGTCTCTGTACTATTATTTTAACTAAAGAAAAATATAAAATTTATTACTTTTAACTGTTCCTTGAAAAGAAAGAATTCAATTGACTATTTATTTTTTGTCAGAACAAATCAGAATATATAGTTATACAAAAAAATAATATTTTTCAAAAATATTATAAAATCAGAGTTGCTTAAAAAATTATCAAATATATTTTTTCAGATGGCATAAATAATTTTAAATGGTGTTTACTCCTTTTAAAAATTCTTTACTGCCTAATTTTAAAGAAGTTTAGAAGACATTTCTAAGCCGTAAATCACAGTTAGTTGACAAAAATAAGCGAAAGTGAATGGAAACCCTGTTCTCTAATTGTTATGTATTAAGAGTAATTTTTTGGCTGCAGCACTTACGGCTTTTTTTTCACTTACTTTCATTTTATAAAAATTATTACTTATTTAGAAAAACTTGAATAATAAATTTACTTAAAATCTTCAACAAATCTGTTCAGATAACATCTTTCAACAAATGAAAAATATAATACAACTGAACTGAATAATGAAAATTCAAATATCGTTAAGAAAAACTAAAGTAAAAGAATATGAAAAGATATTTTCAAGAAATATGGGTGACTGAATTTACAGAAATGATAGTAAATAATAATCCAGGCGTGCATTTTGAAAATTAGTCTAAAATTTTAGTACTGATTTTAAGTGATACATCTGTTGTATATTCACAGTCTACAATAAAAACATCTACAAATTCATAATCTGACCATGTATAATCTGAAAAAAATGTATCTCTGTATCTCTGTAAAATCTGTAATGTATCTCTGTAAAAAATCTGAAAAAAAATCTCTTTAAAAATCGAGTTATGTTTTATAAAAAGTTATATTTTTTGTGCTAGATTGCATTTCATAATATTTAAATGGCTATTAGTTAGAGAAGAAAGAAAAATAATTGGCATTTGCTTTTTTTGATTGTGTAAATTATAATTTTAATAATGATGCAAAATAAGCTAAATAACAATACATGCAACATATTTTGAAGAATGTTTTTCTTTGGTCTCAGTAATTGAATATATTTTGTTCTACGTTTTTTGTACATGAAACTTTGGTAATCAATTTTCTCAATTTCGTGTTCTTTATCCTTTATTCATCTTTTCATATTATAAATATTTTCTACGAAATTTAAATATGAGAAGTTGATATAATCAAATTACATAATAAAATTCTGAAGAACTCTGGTTTTATAATCTTCTAATCCTTACTATCAAATGCTTAATGAAACTGTTTTGACAGTTTGTCAGTTTCTATACTACATATTTACAGTAATACTTGTAAAATATGCAACGCAGTTTATTGCGAACGAGGAAAACTATACAAGCTTCACTTTCTTTGAGTTTGCTTTTATAAATCTTTTTTTAATATGCATAATTTTATTTCAAACACTTTCTCTTAGATGTCTATTTCTTCTTATCGTTTTAAATAATTTCCATATTTTAATAAAATTTTAAAAAATGTTAGCTTTTTCTAACTTTGAATATGATAACAGACCTTAAGATAAAAACGACTTTACTTTAATAATAGACAATTCTTCGCACAACAAGAAAACGTATCCGTTTTTTTGGGGGGGAGGAATTCCCAAATTTGTTATTAAATATGTAGAAAATAACCAGATAAGGCATGTTTATGGGAATAGGCAGTTTTTCACAAATATAAGTGAAAGTATATATATATATAAGTAAACTAGTTATAATATTATAATGAAAAAATAGAGTGAGTATTTGATACTTAATTAGAAATATTTATAATAATAATATATATATGGTGTATAATCTCTAGTTATTATTATATCCACAATGGCACTGAAACTTAATTCTCTTTAATAAGGATTTTCCTGATTAGCATATGTGTCAAATGAATTGACTTCCATGGGTCTTCACGCCTTTGATGAGTAATTTACCAGAATCCTGATTTACTACGGAGTGCTCTTAATTAGAGAAAAGGCAACCAATTACCTTTGATATGTGTGGGTATTAGATACATTATAAAACAGAAGAACCTTTGTTGAATAGATGATTAACCACAAGGGATGGTATCGGCTTCATAATATTTACTTACAAAAATATTCGCAGTTACATATAACAGGAAATAACTAAAGTAAATTATTATTTCTTGACTTATAAAAGTACATATTTATCATTATATGTAAATCTTTTTCAAACAACTTTGACATGGAGTAATAAAGAAATTAATAGAATCGAGTTCTCATTAAATAATTTTATGGAATCCACAATTTGCTGTACATTATATGAGCTTTCAATAAATAACGGATTGCAGTGTGAAACTAAAGAAAAGCTTCGGAAATCTCTCAAGATTTCCTTCACGAGAGTATGTGTACACAAAACAAGGTCACAATAAGCATCTTTTTTCGTTGATCAGTTATGAAACCGATAATTTAATTTTATATTTTGAAGAATACCTTCTTAAACTCTTCAATAAACCTCAACTGGCAAGTGGAATGGAACATTTTGATTTTCCTCAGCCATGCTTCCAACTGTTGATTTTCTTTTGGTGCATTTAAAGCGATATATCTAGTATCATCAGAATGTAACAGCATAATTATGTTATAAGAAATTTCATTCAGAAGTTATATTCACTTCCACAATGGCTTTTCATATATCATCATGATAAAATACTAAAATCCTTCTGAATTCATTTATATTTTAGAACATAATATATATATATATATATATATATATATATATATATATATATATATATATATATATATAAATCCTTTCATATATGCTTACATACATATACATATATATATATATATATATATATATATATATATATACATATATATATATATATATATATATATATATATATATATATATATATATATATATATATATATATATATATAATATAATACTTAAATCTACTTTTACTTGAAAAAACCTTACTGTTTATGAGACTGTAGGAAATACTTTTCACTTATACTCTATATTATTTCGTTAAATTATACACTCATGTCCATAAACTAAGGATAATTCAGAATCACACAGATATGGAACTCTAAAATAAAAATTTCACATGTAGAATTATCACACACATCTTGAAGAATAATATGCAAATTATAAGAAACCACTAGATGGCGCCGATAGTACGTCACAATGACGAGAGTGTAAGAGAGGGGTATATAAGGAATGGTTGTAAAAAAGTAAAATTGTTCACAAGTGATTTATAAGACTTTCAGTGCAATAACCGCGTAGTTATGGCACAGAGGAAGCATTTGGATGATGTTTTACGTAGTAGAATTATCGGCGTTCTGGAATGTGGACGTACGCAGCTGGAAGTATCTGAGGAACCTGGAATCGCCCAGAGTGTCATCTCCAGGCTTTGGCAACGGTTCCAAGATAATGGTAATGTGAGTAGACGTTACAGCACAGGTCGCCCCCGAGTTACAATGCCGAAGGAGGACCAATATTTGGCAGTTACTACCAAAAGAAACAGACGGAGCACAGCATTATACCTGTCTAGTCAGCTCTCTTCAGATACCGGTACGACAATTTCAAGGCAGACCGTGTACAGGCGCTTAGGGCACATTGGTCTATATGCTCGTAGGCCTGTCAGATGTGTTCCACTTACCGCAACTCATTGTCGCCTGCGGCTAGCCTGAGTAGGTTTGGTTTGTTTGTCGCTCAACGGTCATTTTTTGCACACGAGGGCTAATTAGACCGGGACCTACGGTTTAAAGTGGATTTCGAACCACTACAAACATCCATGCCCGAGGTGGGATTCGAACCCACGAACTGTTGAACCGAAGGCAAGAGCGCTAACCATTCGGCGGCCAGCTCGGCCTAGCCTGGAGTAGAGAGCATGCATTGTAGACATCGCAACAGTGGTCTTGTGTGATATTTTCCGACGAGTCCAGGTTTAGCTTCCAGTCTGATTCTCACCGGAAGGAATCGGATTCTAACAGTCAATTGTATTCGCACTCACTCGCACGTCGGACTCAAAGATACTACTGTATCCACACAGCAGCTGGAATGCTGCATAGTTTTCATGATTTTGTTCGATTGAATGTTCTAGTTTTGTAATGTTATTTCTTATATTGTATATAGCTGTAATAGAAGTTTTTGTGCAAGATTGTCATTTTCTTAAATCCAACACTACATCACAACAGTAGCAAGAATCTACGCAAGGCAAAAAGGACACAATTAGCACACCAGAAATAAAAACATATGTTATTGGCACTTCTACGAAGATGAGTAGTTGAAACTCAAATCGATAATCGGTACATGAAAGTGTGCATTTGCTGAAAAGATGCTTCCATTTCCTGATCTACTACTTGTCTCGTCTTGGCTGATTAGGCTCTTCAAATATATTTTGTGAGTTGTATGATAAAGAATTTAGCATGAAGTATTTCACAATTTCTTACCACTGTTTGTGATTCTTGGATCGAGAAAGTCATAATCATTCCTCAATTGAAAAATCATCCACCGTTTGAAAATATACTCTTCACTGTCACGTTAAAAGTGTTATACAAAGTCACTATTAACATCCAAGCAGAGATCCTTCCGTATTAGAACTGTGCTTATCATCTTAACTGGGTGAAGTATTTTTGCAAGTTTTTTATAAATATGCTGCAGCGCGTATTAGCTACAATGCAACGCTACATGTGGTTCAAGCATGATGTAGTGATGGCAAATATTTTCATTGAGGTACTTAACTATCTAAATGCTACATATTAAGAAGGGTGAAGTTAAAGCGCCAGAATTGTGTAGCTTGACATTTCCTTTCCCTGGACCTTAGCTGCAAGGACTTTTTCTGTCAGACAAATTTTAATTCACTAATGTTCCAGATGCCCATACAGATACTGAAAGATCTATCATATCTATCGTCATTATAACCGTTATTTTTAACCATGTCCGACAATTGTTAAACTAATGCTCTATTCTTTCGCCGATGTAATTTCAAACAATTTTTTGTGATATTATTCCTCATTTTTTGTGATATTATCTCCAAAACCTAACAATTAATTAAATGTTTAGGGGGACAGCTCAGGTGTGACCTCGTCACCTGGGGTTCAAAATTACAAGGCACTTGGTGATGGGCGAATATTCCAAACCCGTTAACCTAAAGGTACAGTACCGGGCTCACCTTTACCGCTATGTATGTATGTGTTTGTACTTATAATTGGCCATTTAATCCTACTCGATTCCATATCCTACAAAAATATTTTGAGTTTTTCACCAACTTGACGTTGCTTGTGATACTATGCTATATGGGAGTTTTTTTCTGTTGATAATTAATTTCAAAAATTTCAATTTCCCGCCACTTCATAAGATCACCCTCGATTTATAATTTTATGATTTAAATAAAATGATAAAAAATTAATTTTCTTATTAAATTATCAAGATAGAATCATAAAAAACATGAATAATAAAAACACAAAATCATAATAACAAAATTCCAGTAATGCGCAGAATTTTTTCTTTTAAAGTAACAAAAAGCTATTAGTAGTGATGCAATTACTTTATAAAATTCAAGATTATAAAGTTGACAAATTTAAACAATTTATTTTTTACAAGAGTTTTAATGCATATTGACATAAATTTCACAATTTATTTAAAACAAGCATTTTTCAAAAATGTAAGCTTTAATACTTGTCACAACTTTCAATATGCAACATTTAGTTTAAAATCATGATCACTGAGTAATTACAAGGGATATGTGCGGGAAACTAAAAGCAGCAATAAGAGACTATATAATAGCGAACATTCTGAATATTCATTTCTCTTTTCAGCAGTTTTACGGTTAAAAAATTAGGATGTTAAAAATAATAGAGAGAAAAGTTATTTTCTTTGTAAAAAAAACTATAACTGTGTTGCTAGTTTAATATTTAAACTAAACTAAACTCAGTGACAAAACAGCCCATGTGAGGAGCTAGGCCTACAGTGCTCATATCTGTTTCCATGACTGAGCACCCTAGGTTGCGAAGCATATGTCCTGGTTAGGTGGTCAACCTAACGCGAAACCCCAGTTTTTAGTTCCCAAGCATACTTAGTTCTCAGTTTTATCAACCCACTGGTGGGATGAAAGGCTGAGTAAATCATGTCGAGACCGAGGATAGTTTAATGTTTAAATAGCAATTTAAATAGCAAAGTATTATTTTTTGATTATGGCTTTCATAATTCTTGTTAAAAATCAAATAAATCTCTATTGCTATTTTCATAAAAATTCATATTTTTAACAATTCATTCACTTGGGACATTTGAATTAAATATGATTTGTCGACTGATATTATAAATTTTGATTTTTACTACATTATAGTTTAAAATGAATTAAAAATTTGATTTCTAGGACTATTTTTTAATTCTATATTTTCACAGAAAATTATTAATTTAAATAAGGAATTTTACGTTAAAAAGCGCATAAGTGAGTTAGTAAAACAACAGAAATAAGAAAAATTCTATGAAAATGAGGAATATTTTCAAGTATGTGTGTAAAAGGGAATAGAAAATATTTCTTCTCCCATCACAACCCACAAGAAAAGAGTATGAGAAACTTTTTAAAAATCAATGATTTGTAGAAAATCAAGTTTAAAAAAAATTCATTATAAACTTACCAAAAAATTAAGGCAATAAATCAAGATAAAAGTAAATCAAATCACATTTAAACACGAAGTTATTAATTATCAAGGACGAAGTTCTGAATTTTAGATGCGAATTTTGATTTTTCATATGTTTACTGAAAGGAAAACCGTGAACTAATATTTGATAATTTCTACGCATATGACTGTCCATTTTAGTTATCAATCTTGATACAAAAGAGGCAGTTTAACATACCAGAAAACATTCAATAAATGAACTAGAAGAGGACAAATATCAGCATCCTGAAATCGTCAATATCATCCTTTTTTCTCATTAAGGGTTAATTAAGAAAATTAAAAGTGAAACAGCTGATAGATTAACTGGAGAACTGTTACAACATTTCAACTTTGCTTCTGTCGCTGATGCTAGTTGTTCGGAATCCACTTTAGACTGTAAATTCTGGTCAGATGAACTTTTCAGAGCAAAATGTGATTCTAACGGTGTAAATAAATTGTCATTTATGCAAATACATCTGATTGTAGTCACAGAATTTTATCTTAGTAGTCCCTTTATTTCCTCAACTACTGTAACATGTTCTTACACCATCTAAAATATTACCTGAAATGTCAGCGTATTTCCTTAAGCCTTTCTTCCCTCTTATTTGCAAAATAATTTTTTTTTCTGGTTAACTACTAAAATTTCTAACATATTTAATCCATTATTTTCGAGCATTCATGAGTGAGTGCTTAAATTGCCATCTATAATTCTCATAGCTTATTTGACAAATTTTAATTGATGTAAATACCAAGACCTCAAAAAAGTAAATTTTATTCATTTGATTATTATGAGAAGGAGGATTCACATCATCATTCAAATAACCAATTATCTATAGTTAGAGACTGGTTGACATTATGATTTCCTTAACTGTCAATATCTTAACTTTATCACATTTAAACTTAATCATGAAACTTAACTTTATATTTTTGTCATATGTATGTAACTATTTTTAAAACTTAATTTGATTTAGAAAAAAACATTTATAACAGTAAAGTCTATTTTTAGAGCTGATATTATTACTAAAATGCAATTAATTGATCCGATTCTCTGTATTATATTCGAACAACGCGAATGCACATTCATCATTAAATTCCTCTTGTAAGAGTAATATTAATGCAACTCAAGTTATTTTAAAAAATTACAATAAATCTTCTAAGTAAATAAAATAGGTATTATTAAATTGTAAGAGAATAGTGGAAGGTTTTTAAATTAAGAAGATAAAAAGTAATAATAATAAATTATAATTTGAAATCAAATAATCAATCAGTGATAAAAATACTATATACACATTTGTGTATTTCCATCCACTTAACATTTTATCTCATATTGATATATGCATATTTTTCAAATTAAAACACTTGAAAAATTGGGACATTAAAGAGCTTTATTGCAATAATCTTCACTATAATAATAAAGTAATTTCTTTTCTTCAAATGATATTTAAACCATTCTTCTGTTGAGTAAGCTCAGAAAGCTAAATGCATCTGAACCTTAATCTTTTAGTGCTTGAAAACGCATTTATGTTACCTTTAAAGTCAAAAACAAGCGGAAATTATTAAGACTACTGATTGCCTTAAAGTTCCGCAAAATTGTAGATTGAGAGCATGATTTTGCTAAATGAGTGTTTTGTTATGATAAAAGATAATGATTTTTTCTGTTCTCATCTTTTTTACTTCCTGTTATTTCTTCGTAAATGTTAAAATTGTTCGTACAGTGGACTGAAGTATTGATCACCCAGTTTCCGTTGTCCTATCCTGTTAAGTTAATTATTATGCTTTTATTCCAGATGATTTCTTAAGTTTTCATCCATGTTTTTTTTTTCAGTATTGAAACTTTAATGTCAGGGTTCAACATCAAAAGTATCAAAACCTAACACCTAATTTATTTCTTAATTAACAAAATGTATCCCAAATATTATATATCTTATAAAATGGAAATGAGATGGGCATCTCATTACCATTTTAACAACATTTCTATAAGATATATATTTTATATCATTCCTGGATAACTAGGAAGTTTCTCATGAGGAATTCTCAAGAGGCAAAAGTGACGACTCTTTATATTAGGAGGCGCCCAATGGGTGGGCCACCATAGCCCCGAAAGAGCGTCTTCATAATTTAGAAGCTAAGATCAAGAAGACATCCAGACTTTGTTTGTCAACTCAGAAGCATAATTTAACTGGAAGACATTGCAATCATGACACGTTTAATGTGACCCAAGCATCATTAGCGAATACGACCGATCTTCGATTGGGTCGGGATTAGAACCCGCTACCTTCCTATCTCCAGAACGAATGCTCTAACCAAGCAAGCCACCGCTATCGTAAGATATAATTTTGATTAATATTCTCTTTCTTTTAAATGTAATATAAATTTACATTATATAGTGGGGAATACTTGTCGATTAATTTACCGGAAATCTAGAGGCTATTTAGAGCAAAAAATAAAAACTAAAATATGTCCATAACTTAGAGAATAAAAATAACTCGGAAATAACGATGCAATATAAGAAACCGGTTCAATATGACTTCATACGAGAAAAATTAAATAGCGTAATTATTATTTTACTCCCTAAGTATTTATAGAATAAAATATTAATTATGATAATAAAAATATGAAAACATTGATAGAATAAGCAAGACATTAAGATAAAAATTAGACCATAGCTAATTATTGCCAACTGTAATATTATCGGTAGATAGAACTCTTATTTTATAATTTAACCAAAAATGCGTATAATTGATGTGGCTAGAAGAAGAAAGCAGCTGCTAAATATTTTTAATAGAATGCGAAACTAGTAAATTATAATAGAGAAAGCTACCAGCCAACCAACTACGTGTTATTCAGCTAGAAGTAGTATTTTTTGAGGTTTTGTTGTGTGGAGAAAAAGTTGCAGACTTACCGGTACGTACATACTTTTTCGAACTTTATTAGCTTTGAGAAGAACTCAAGCAATTTATTTTAATTTATTTAAGTTTGTAGGAATTCGTGAATTCCAATAAGATTAATTTATTAATTAGTTTATTAGTTGCAAGCTCAAGTAGTTCTATAGTTTATTTCCTCAAGTACGTACAAGATGTTATATTCAAAATGACAGACTTACAAGAAGAAATACCATTTATTAAATGTGAATATCGCATACCAAAACATGCATCGAACTCTATATTAGACTATGATGATAATACACCTCTAGCTATACAATTAGCTTCAGAAGCTGAAATTTCAAATTTCATAGTGTTTTTGTGTCCTACAGCAGGATATGCCTCAGTTCCTAAGAGGCCTTCACAGTTAAAATCTGAACTATTAAACGCTATTTCCAACAAAAATGGGATTGAAGAAGTCAGACATACCAGAAACGGAAAACTAATTATCGCTACAAATGATAATAAAACTGCAACAGAAATTTGTAAAATCGAAACAGTATTAAATGTCCCTGTGACTCCCCAAATACAAATTAAACAATACACTACGAAATTTATTATCCCGTTCATATCAGTGGATGAAAGTCTAGAAAATCTAGCATTAGAAATTGAAAATAACGGCCTTATTGTGTCTCAAATACGACGTTTTAATAAAAAGGGATCTTCAGAACTTTCAGAAACTATCTTGGTAAGAGTCTACGGGCATAAAATCCCGTTTCAAATTGAAGTATCTTTATCTATTGTAAACGTAAAGATTTTTGTGGATAAAGTTCGTCAATGTGGAATTTGTTTTAAATTTACACATGCAACAAAAAAATGTAAAGTACAAACAGCTTTATGTAGACTCTGTGGCTCACATCACAATAATGATCCTTGTTCAACTAAAGTCCCATATTGTGTAAACTGCAAAGGACCTCACGCTTCAGATGATCCTTCATGTTCATCTCGTGAAGAAGAAACTCGGTTTTTAAAATTTAAGGCAATAAACCATTTATCTTTTATTGAAACAAGAAGACAATTTAAAAGCTCTAAAACCAGTTTTGTTACAATTGTAATGTCTAATCAACCATCAGAAATTACTCATGCTAAAATAAATGATGTAGTCACCTCAATACTTACGAAATTTGAAGAGTCAGTGGACAAAAAAATCTCAGCTATTCAAACCCAACAAGAAACCATTCTTAATGTTATTTTCCAAAAATTTGAAGAAACTGTAAGCAAAATTTTTGAAACTAGAAGTCTCTCGTCATCCCCTGCTAGAAGGAAAACTCGAAAAAGTAGTCGAATCCAAAAACAATCATCAAACCCTAGTAATAGTGACATTCAGTTCAATCCAATTTTACCTGTGAACAGTGTATTTAATTTTGGTAACTCTTCTGAAGAGCAGTCGGAAGTAATTGAAAATGCAAAATTCAGAAAAGGAAGTAATAAAATTTCCTAACAGATGGGACGCAACTTCTATCCTGGGTGCATCAGTCCTTAGAAGTCAAATTGTAATCATAATAATTGTAACTTTTTTCATGTTCTCATTAATTTCGTGGAATGCTCGTAGTGTTCTCAATAAGCGCCCATACATGAAACTTCATTATTTTAACTCTGCAGACGTTATTGCAATACAAGAAACTTGGTTAAAAAAAAGTTGATAAGATATCTTTATTTAACAAAATAATCTTTCGTCAAGATAAAGAAGATAGCCGAGGTGGCGGCCTTCTCCTAGCAGTAAATAAATATATTCCAACAAGGCAATTTTCTCCAATCCGTCTCTCAGATGATGGCAGAGAACTCTTAGCAGTCAAGATCACAGTGGCAACGACTACAATAACTATTATTAGTGTTTACATTCCTCCTGGTAAATTTTCTTCAGAGTGGCTTCATAGCATAATTCAAGGAATTCAGCTTCCTTATATCATCATAGGAGATTTCAATATTGGACATACATCATTAGGAAGCTGTTCTACTTCATCAAGGGTAAATGACCTTCTTGAATGGATTCAGGAAGAGAATTACTGCCTCCTGAACTCTGAAATTCCAACACATTACGGTCCTCATCATAAACCTTCACTCATTGATTTCACCTTTGCATCACCAGACATTTATCACCTAAGTCATATTGAAGTTCACCCAGATTGTTTTGGAAGTGATCATTTACCATCTAAAACTAGCATAGCTATAGGAGATATTGATCACCATATACCGAACAGATCACGTATCCTGTGGTCAGAATTCTTTGCTTCCATCAATACTGATCATGAAATTTCTAATCTTCACTCTATTGAACAATTCAGTCATCTCTGCATAAACTTCACAGTTTCGAAGATGGCAGAAAATGCCATGTAAACCTTATTCTCCATGGTGGTCTTCTAGATGTGGTTATCTCCTGGACCAAAAAAGACGTCTTTGGCGTAAAGCTAAACACACATGTGATAAGTACGTTTGGATGGCATATAAAAGAACTGCAGCAGAACTACATCGACTACTCATATATCTCTCGAAAATATTGGGACGAAATAATAATTTCAGCTGGAACATCAAAAAATATTTTCAACTTATTAAAAAATCTCCAAAATAGAGTTACAGTATCTCCAACTTCACATATGATCCTATTACATAATAATTCTCCAGTGACAGATCCTACCCATGAAGCTAATATGTTTACAGACTTCTACACTCGTTCACCAATTTTAGAGGTTATTCCACTGGATTTAAGTACAAGTGAGGATTTCTCTTACAGTAAACCCTTTACTGCATCTGAACTGCAAGAAGCTTTGCCCAGATGCAAAAATTCGTCTGTTGGTCCAGATAAGATAGCTACAAAAATATTAAAAGGAATTACTACTACCAACCTAGACTACCTCCTCTCCCTGATAAATAAATCGTGGCTTACAGGTATTGTACCAGAAATATGGAAATCCTTTCTTGTTATTTCAATCTTAAAACCGGGAAAGATGGCCAATCTTGTGGCATCGTACCGTCCTATATCTCTGACCAGTGTCTTGTGTAAATTAATGGAAAGAATGATTTTGAAAAGATTTATTGAACATAAATCAACAATATCTTTCTTTCATCCCAATCCCCACGGATTTCTGCCACATCGAGGTTGTGACAGTATTTTATTCATCATTCATCATCACATAATTTCTGCCAGAACTTCTAGAAAATTTGTTGTTTTGGTTGCAGTGGACATTACCCAGGCCTATGATTCAGTTTGGCCAGATGGCCTAGTTTATAAATTACTTCAAGCAAACATCAAAGGAAACGCTGCTTTGTGGATTCAACAATTCATTACAACTCGCTATTTTCAAGTAAAGTGGAGAAATAAGCTATCTTCATCAGCCGCATCATATAGGGGAGTTCCACAGGGGAGCGTGTTATCACCTTTCCTGTTCTCAGTGTTTATGGCAGACCTCTACGATATCCTTCCCCATGACATCAAATGCTTCACTTACGCTGATGATATATTTCTACTATATGAATCTGTTAACTTGGGAAAACTTCAACAGAAACTAACATCTGCACTTGGAATATTACAAAATTGGTTTCAAGAATGGAAGTTATCGATAGACCCACAAAAATGTTCTATGATTAACTTTTCTTCAAAACGACAACAACCTAATTTCAACTTGTTCATCAACAATCATCCTATATCCTGGAGTAAAAATATTCGAGTTTTGGGATTACATTTTTCACACAATTTATCTTTCCGTCATCATTTTCAGGAAAAGAGAAAAGCTATATCAAAAAGGTTGAATGCTTTAAAAGGTATCGCAGGTAATAGATGGGGTGCTCGTACTGCTCATCTTCTACAAATCGTGAAATCCTTTATTGTCTCCAGTCTGGATTATGGCTGTCATATATTTAGTTCAGCATGCACTACACATCGCAAAATCCTTGAAACTATATATCACACTGCCCGAAGAATTGCCACAGGTCTTCCCAAGTGGACCCCCATACCGATAGTTCTACAAGAAGCAGGAGAAACTTCTCTTCACTCTAGACATGAAATGCTCTTCTTAAACTTTTACATTCGGAATTTAAGCAAGTCATTATCCCACTGTGCTTCAGCTTGGGAAAAGCTAACTTACAATCGAGTTAATCGTAATCATCCTCTGGCCATTAAAGCCAAATTGTGGCTCGAGCAACAAGGAATAATTACCTCGTGCATATTAAAAGTCCCAATAGACTGGCCAGAAATGAGAGCCTTCTTCAATGAGAGCTACAAGTATCTTAGCATAAAGCTCCAAAAGTGTCCGCCATAACCTACCTACCTAAATTATAATATTGTTCCATTAATTTCATTATAATATGAAAACAAAAAATTAGAATTTTTTTAGCGTATATATATGTATATACCAAATTATTTATGAAAAGAATATAAATTTGGAAAATCAATTGCTGTGTGTGTGAGCATATTTCTTAATTAATACGTAAGTCTGATGACACATAATTATTTACTGATATAAATTTTCTTCGATAAAATATTTTTAGAATATGCTGCATAACATTTCAATAAACGAATGAATTCTATTTACACCTGACAGCAAATACATAATATTGTTTAGTTTTGTAAATATTTTTAGGATTATTTTGTAATTAATTTCATTTTGTTATTTAAAGAAATGTTTTCGTAGCATTTAAGCGCTTTATTTTCAGTTGCATAAAAAATGCTTTATTTTTCCCATTTCATTGGCTTGATTTCAAATAAAAAGAAATGTATAATTGTTTATTAGTATTGATTTTCTAGTGAAAGAGTCTAAATATAAATTCTACATTTAGCATTTACACTTAGCATAAATGAACATCTATACCTAGCATATATTAAATGCTTCATTGTATAAAACCTATATTTACAAAAAGTGTTTAAAATATTAGCGATATTTTTTGCAGAAATTTTGTTCTGCAATAATTAAATTAACGGAAAACTCAAATCCCTTGCAAACATTTTGACTAGTTAGTATGAGATTTTAAATTAGATTAATAATATAATAATAGGATGAATTGTTCTGGTCTTTTTAGTCTCTCAGAAAATCCAAATATCTTTGAAATTCATTGTGATAAACAGAAAATAAAGCAAAGTTCACGAATCATCAAGTCAGAAAAAATTCTTCTTTAAATACAAGGTAAACAAGAAAGTTCTCAAATAAATGACCAAAAAGAACATGACTTACAGAAAGTGTAGCCTATTGTCAGTCCTCGAAGTTATCAATGGCATGCAACACCTTCTGCCAATGTGTCTCCAATTGTCCGATCCTCTTGCTGTAAATTCTGGGATTTTTGACGCAATGAAGTCCATGAGCGCTTGGCACAAGTCTACTTCATTGGTTAATGGTTTTCAACGAAGGTGATTGTCTACGGAATAGAAGAAGTGGTAATCTGATGGTGCAAGATCAGGTGAGTAAAAAGGATAGCAAAATGTTTCCCAACCAAGTCGTTGTAATGTATTCCTGGCCACCCGTGGAACAAATGACCTCGCGTTATCAGCAAAGAACAGTACACCCTTGCTATTAACTAGTACTGGCTACTTCTTCTGCTACAAAACCTGTTGCAATTGCTCCATTTGTTAAGTTAAAATGTCCTCCAAGTGAAATGATACCTCTTGGGATGGAAAGCCAAGTATTGGGGGTATTCTACTTGGTTCTTGTTTCAAAATTACGAAAATTCCACCCGGCTGCTTCTATCTAACTGGTAAAGCCCAACTCAGGACTAGGTACAGGGAAGCATGCTGATGCAACAACAACAACAGGTTCGCAATGACAGCTTGATCAGTTGGAAGCAGCTCAAAGTGAGCCATCTGATGACAAGTCCACCAGACACCAGCTTCTCATCTTCTGACCTGAATTTGTGAAAATTTATGAATTTTCCGTACGTTCATTCGCAGCACTATCCGCAAACGCTTGGCATATTCAGTGACTTGAAGCAACAGCTGATAACCCCACTTTGAAGTCGTAGCAAACAACATCGAACGCGCTCTTTCGACAGGACAATATCTCTGAGCAACTGTACGAGTTTCGATATCTGAATGTGCGTGGTGGACCTGCTTTTATAACGACTGATATTCCTACTCTCGACTGAGAATTGTCTCAACCACGTCATACATTGGTTTGCATACTTATTCTCACTTCATTTAATAACAACGCAAAAACGGCAAGAACTTTCCTGTTTACCTTATAATTCCGGTTACTTCAACCTTTCAGTAAATAAAAAAGACACCAGTAACAGGTAATCAAAACAATTAAGGTTAAAGTCAGCAAATCATCAAGTCAGATTAAAGCAGAAAGGGGGATTTGAATAGTACTTTCTCCCATTGAAAAAGATTTAAAAATTTCTTAATAGAAGTACACATAATGTAGTTGTACATGACCTGATCGTTTTAAGAACATTGCTGTACTTAAAATTTCCATTAGAGAGACATTCCAATTAAATTTTATTACAATCTTTTTCAAAATTTTCATGTTTCTTGTAAGAAACATTTAAGAAATTGAACATTCTTCCTCCCTTTAATAATGTGTTAGGCTATAATCGGGTAATATTTTAATTGGAACGTTCCTCATTTTGTTCACACAAATTGGATATATTTGCATCGTTGTTCTCCCTCCATTGATGAATGTAATTAATTAATGTGTTTGATTTATATCAAATAAAACATATGATGAATGAATATATATAGAATGACTAAAAATAGAAAAAAATAAATATCATGTAGTATCATATTAAATTTTTTGAACTACTAAAACCGTGCTGGTAAAATTATTATTAATGATTTTAATGTATTCAAATCTATAGTTTTGCAATGTCTAAAATCTTTAAATTGTAAAAACAAAGTGCCTTCTTTTACTGTCCTTTGAAAAATTAAATGTTGCCTTATATCTTAATTATCTATCTTAATTTTAAGTTTGCTTAACTAAAATACTTAAAATATTATCATTTTAAGGCTTTAACAGCTCAGTATTAGTCATCATAATTATAAATTTAACGTTATAGCAAATAGCTAAATAATGTACATAGTTATAAATAGCTAATTATATTTAAGCATTTCTTCAGATTTCTATTCATTTGTAAATTTTTACAGTTTTATATTTATTTGTAACCCCATTAAGTAATACCTTATTACCATTATTACTAATATCTAGCTGCTTTATTGCAATTAATATTTATTACCAACACATTTTGTTTTGCTTAAAGCCTAAAACCAAATTTAAGATCCATAATTAAAGCTGAGAATTCATCGCCCAAAAAGGAAACCACTCATCTTTAAATTAAACTCTTATAATATGCTTAACTTATTCTCATAGGTTGTAGAAATTTTTGAATAAAATTTCTTATTTAATTACTTAAATATAATAATTTATCGGATCAGAAAACGTAGCATTTAATGATGATGTTTGAAAATGTAACATTGCATTATTAGTTTGAAAAGCATACAAATTTTTAGGATAGCCTAATTACATGTTTTGTTTTCCAAGATTATTTATTCATTAATCATGTTAAGAATAAAACTTGGATAGAATTATCTACCTTTTTCTCGTGCACTTTGCTATTTGGTTCCACATCATGTTAAGAGGAGTATTGTAGATAGAAACTTTATCGACAAAATGGTGAAGAATGAATGAATTTTCGCTGGAAAAGTAGAAGAGAAATAATGATCTTTTTTTCACTTCCTGAGTGATAAAAAAATTAACATAAGTGGAATACGAAAGAAGAAATGGCATTTCTTCATCCATTTAGTTAAGACTGCAAATTTTGCAAGACTTGCGTTTCATCAACACTAGACAGAATGCTGAATTTTTTATAATTCAAGTAACTTTTTTTATTTATTTATAGCAATTTATTTTATGTCATGACTGTATATTTTAATAGACTAGTGATCAGAAAATATTTTTATACCAAATTCAAAATTCTTTTGAGTTTAAATTGAAATTAGTCATTTTTTATTCGTTAATTATGGATTCATTCAGATTTTAAAGTTTTCAACTTCAAATCACTTTTAAATCACATTCACAAATCACATTTTTCTTAAATCATATTTATTTACAATGACATTTTGTGTAATGATAGTAATACAGACAACTCTCATGAATTCTGCGCCTGTTTAATTCAAATTTGTTCTTATTGCGTACTGATTTCCTTTCCATGTTAAAAATATCAAATTCAATGTTACGTACATCGTTTAATTCAAATTTTGGATAAAGCCAAGAAAAATTACTTCAATTTTAGAAAATTTCGTTTCTTTTCAGACACTCTCTTCTCTGTTTTGAAAACTAAAACTATTTTTGGGAGTAATTCCATTGTTTGTCCAAGTGCTTAAAAAATTGCTTACACTATGGAAAAAATGAACTTTTGTGAGTATTTTATCTTCGAATATCCACATTTTGTGAAAGAATTCCTACATTCCCTATGCCTCATTTCCTTTTTCTATTCACACTGCACAATGTCTAACTTTACTCGTGATTTTATTTTCACGAGTAATTTCTTAACATCATAAACAATGCATTTCCCTTAGTGTTGATTTCAGCTTGTGAAAAAAATAATCAGACCCATTACATTAAGGACAGTTGATTTTTATCATTGATTTTTTCATATTTTTTCTGAAGATAATGAAAATTAGGAACCTTTAGTAATTCAAATGTATTATTATATTAATTAATTACTGTATTATAACTACTTTTATTCCACTGTAATTATTAAATCAAATTTACAAGGAATTTTTTTGTTAAAAATAATTGTTTAAATAATTTATTTTTGTTAAAAGTTATTTCGTTTATTATTAGTAACAAAAAATATATTACTAAAGTAGAGCAATAAAAAATCTATCATACTCTAAATTAAATATTTAAAGAATAAAGAGGATAATATATAAAGAGGTAAAAATACTATTAATAATGCTCCTTACAGTCTATTGCTTTGTAAATCAAGTATGATTCAAAATTTTAGAAACAAATATATGCTTGAAACAGGTTTCAGCTTAAAAATCCTATTATATGTACGTTATTTTATCATAAATTATGATAATATGCAAAGTCTTCGCTTATAATTTTGGCTAATAGTTTCTTTTCTATAAAAAAGAAATGTTATTTTCTATTCAATATAAAAATTGCATTTCAACTGCTATCTTATTATTATCAGTATTTTTATACATTATCTGTAATATTTAATAAATTAAATACTTTTAAATATCAAAATACTTCTTTTAGAAATAATTTCAAGAAATAAATGTTCGTTATATTATTATTACTCTTTAATTATATTACGATTACTAGCAGAAAAAGAAAGTATACAGGTGTTAAAATATTTTAGGTTATAAAATAATTTTTATTATCTTAATATATTTTTTCAGACATTTTATATTATTCATATCACATTATAAATACTGTATATTCTTTACTTTTTGATTTGCAAAGTTTAATGAATGCTCTAACTTATTTCACCAAAATTATTCTTAAATTTCAAATTTAGATCCTTCTCTCAACGTAAGCAATGTATGCAATTTCAAATTGTTAAATTTAAAAAATATATTGGATATATATGTGCTGTAAATCTATTTTTAATAATTTCATACTAATATGAACCCTTTATGTTGCATTTCCTAACAGGACCTTTAATTTCTTCATATCAAGTGACCTGACGTAACTAATATTTGAATTCAGTATAAATTTTTTTGAAACTCTTAAAATATTTAATAAAATAAATAAAATTTAATGCTTCGTTGCTATAAAATACAAAAATGGAAAAGATACAAATTTTCGTTTCCAATATTGGCTTATGAAAATGTTCTTTAATTATGAGAAGGTATAAAGTTATGATAAAACCTCTTTTAGTGTTGTATATTTAAGACCAAATTACTTCTATTGAATGAAATCGAACTGCAATTTAAAACTTATTAAAAGAAGATACAGTGATAAGCAATATTGATTTTTATGAAACAAATGAAACATTAAAACTGAGATAATTGACTGATATTCAGGACAAATTATGACTTCAGAAGCATAAGTGATTGAAAACTAAATATTATTAATTATTCTGATATAGAAACTTGCATCAATTATTGTGAACTACTACCAGAGAGAACTTATCTGACGATGAGTCAAGATACATCAAAGATCTGAGAGAAAAGACAGCATACCAATTGCAAGTTTTTCGAAGACAATTTCTTGTTGTATTATATAGAGAAGATGGCGATAGTAAGCAATCCATTATTTCTTTCTTAAAACCAAAGCGATTAACTGAAGGAGAAAATCCAAAGCAGAGCAATTTAGCATTTGACTCGAAGAGTGTGAACCTGGCTTTAGCTAACAGATCTCCATATCACGGAAATTAAAATGCACTGGCCTTTTCTAATAGAAGACTGGTTTCTAACAGACACTGACTTTTTCTAATATCTGAAAAGTTGGTAATGTACTTACATCTGTACTGTTCATAGTTATTTTGATTATAAAATTCGTTTCTGATTTTGTGGATAAGGACTTCGAAGAGATAAAGTCTTCCCAAGAGTTCTGTGGATAAGGTCTTCTGCTGCTATTGCTAATCAATTTTGGAAGAGCAATTACTTTCTCATTATAAATAATTGCTCAGTCTCCTAAAATAAAAACTAACTCAATAGTTTCGTAAATACTGGCCGAATCTTTCAAGATTTATTTAAATTGTTGAATAAAGGGAAAGAGGATAAGAGAGCTGCTTTTAAATTACTTAGACAGACTAAGACTTAGGTAACATGGCATAATTGAAATGAAAAATTTAAAATTTAGAAGCGGAGAGAACAATTAAATTAAATAAAAAACAAAAATCTTAAAAATAAAATTACCCAAATTAGCACTTTGATTTAAAAAATTTCTGCTACTGTTGGACTCAACAATTCCTAGCTTAATGTTAATGTTAGATGCATCGAAAAATATCAAATTGCAGTTCGATCAATGAGAGCTACTATATAATTTCAAAAGATAGTAAATAATTTTAGCTGAAAGATTTTTAGATTGAAAGATAAAAGGCAGAAACTGTAATTGTCAAAAACATGTTGAGCGAAAGCTGACAAAATATCAGAATCCTCACTACTATTTTTCAGCCACTCCCTCATTCATAAATATAAGAAATTGTACAAGAAATATAATTGCAAGATATTGTCTTCTACTTAGCAGCATCTGAAGATCATGAAAAAACTCAAAATTTCTAATGCACATTATTATAGAGAATAGATTTAGTTTTCAGTAGTGGTAAGACACCTGCATCTTTGATAAAAAAAAAAAAAAAAAGGAAATGAATGTCTAGAAGAATAGATCTGGAGCTATTCTATGGGCTGTGTCACACAAGAAATCTATGGTTATTGCGTCTAATTAGTTTGGAGGCACATAGTCACAAATACATGGTCATCGTAATTTATACTTATATTAGTAATGAAATGGATCATATTCTGTATTACTATCGTTAATAGTAATAGAGTAAATCATTCTATTCTATGGAGGAAAATTATATGAAGAAAAATAGACCGGGTTTCCTATCCTACTCAGTCTTTTGATATTTAGATATTTAGTGGAGGCATTAAATTATATTAACTGAAAAAAATATTCATAAAGATATTGAATTTTAGTTTGCTATTGAAATAATCATATATTTTTAATGTGAAAAAACACGTGTAGCATGTAGAAGTTTTAAATTTTATTATTTGTTAGCTCACAGACGTATGTTAATATCAAGTTTTATGCATTTACACAAAAAAATGGTGTTCAAAAGCTACATGAGTGATATTATGAAATACGTTTTTATCTTTAATTATTCTTAATTAATTTAAAGCATTTATTTGTAATTTGTAAAGGTTTTAATTTAAAAAATGTGATTATTTTTTAATAAGCAATCATGTAAGGTACCTGTTTAACATTGTCTTTAAAAATTTCATATTCAACTAATTTTAGGTTGGATTCCATATGATCAAATGCAAAAAAAATTCCATCAAGATTTACAAATCTTGATTTCCTCTATATTTAAGAGGTCGCTAAGTCATCACTAACTGAATATATGTAAACAATGTTCCTGTAAAATATATGTATAGTCACAGTTTTACATTCTATTATACTAACACAAAAGTTACCCTCTTGTCCTTACGTCATATGACCAATGCTTTTATCTAATGAAATACCTATACTCATTTTTCATTTGGAGTTATGATTGCATATTCTTTTCATAACGAAATTTAAAAATCAACCACCAAAGTACGAAGAAAAGTTAAAACTTAAATTAAAAAAAGATAAACTTAAAAATGGTGTTCAATGGTGTTTTTTTTTTTAAATCCTCATGCATGTTTTTTCAACACAGAGCATTTTATATCATATTTTTGTTTTCTTATATGTGACATTTCTTAAAACATAACTTTTAACCCAACAAAATAGCAGAATTACAATCTTTTAGTAGCATCATACCTTTGATATAACTGAAAAAGTAACCTCGAACACTTCAGTTCTTTATGATTCTAATTCATTAGATCTAATACGAATAAATATCAAATATACATTTCGATTTAATATCAGATATAAATCAGATATAAACATGACTCCTGATACAATCAATATTTCAAAAGGCAAATGTAAATTTTGAATTTGAAAAAAAAATAATTTATATGATTAAATGTAGGATAAGATGTAGCTTTATTAATGTAATAAATTCAACTATTTTGAATTAAATGCAGTTGTTTCAGAAAGATTGTAGAAACCATGAAAAGATCACCCACGAGTTTCGACATTCAAAGAAAATGGAAGAACCAATGTTTGGGAACGGAATTCACTTTATTCCTATTAACCACAAGAAAAGAGAATGCAAGGCATTGCACTTTATAAAAAGGAAAGTGAGAAAAGTATAGATTCCTAAGACAATGAAAATTGGATACATAATACAAATATTTATTACCAAGCAGAGATGCCAGATAACTTCTTTCAGCAGCTTTATCCTTCAGTTGAAAGAAAATTGTAGGTGAAATAAAATTAAATTAAAAGAATACTTTGATTTAAATTTTAAAATACAATAAAAATAAATAAAATATTGAATCAACTGGAAGGAAGGATATGATTTATTTCCTATAAGTAGCTGCAACTCAAGAACAAAATATCCAATTAACAATTGAACTTTTAATCTTTACATTTTCAGTATGATATATTTATCATTTACCATCCCTTTTGAATGACATCTTTCGTTACGTCAATTTTGATGCAGTTTAAAATTTATGATAGATCATGTGAGTATGAAAACACAAACGTGCGTTACTTCAGCCTCAATCTAGTATTCTCTGAATATTTAGGACAAATTTTTCATCGTAAAAAATAAATGATTTGAAAATATCAAATATTTTAAAATTAAAGTAAAATATTACTCTAAATTATAAACAAAAATATTTATTTATTTATTAGCTAAAAATTAAAAACAAATAACACATAAAATTGACAACAAAAGAATGTAAAACAAAAGAAATTAATTAAGAAACACCAGCACCTGCTTTCAAAATATTATTCACACGTATTTTTTTTTCACATTTGAATTCTGTTAAAAAGAAATAAGTTGCTGTACCACATTGAAAAAGTAACATCAACTGCTTTAAAATCTCAAGAAACATTTTTCTTACATTTAATTCTGTAAGTTATTAACTTCATCTTTCAAGTTTGCTTGATTAGTAATTTTTTACTAAATTGTCACACAGGCCACTAAATCATTGACACGATTTTGTCTAATAATCGAAATAAAAAAGACTTTAATTAATTTTAAAAACTTCTTTTGCCACTTGTTACAATTATGTGTGTGTGCGTGCATAATTATTGTTATATTTTTAAATTAATACACTAACATGATTTGATGTAAAATTTAACTTTGATATTGAGTTAGTGAGTTAGTACATGGGTTAAGCCTTCCTTTTTACCAAATAACTCAGTTGTTAAAATTTTTTCTGCTAATTCCTTCTAATTTAAAGTCAGCAGAATTATCATGAGTCAAAACATATTCCAATTTTTTACAATGTCTCAGTAGCTTTTCTTTAGATATGAATGATACTTAAATGGCTTGGAAGATAGGTCTAGAATCCAAGAATAATAAAAGTACATTTGGAATTTGGGATCACTTTGGAGTAGTAAAGGTTCAGAGCCTCCTTCATGGCCATTAGCTTATAGGTGTAATTTGAGACAATTTTACCAACAGGTATTTTGTGGGATTTAGATTTTGAGTTTGCATTGGTGAAAAAGATGCTGACATTATCCAGGTCAAGGATGGAATCTAAAGAGCCATTAGCACTTAAAACATCTTCTTAGAATTCCTCTTACCACAGAAATACCTAAAATATACCAAAGGAATCAATAATTATTAAATTGTTATAGAAAATATTATTTCTGTTGTGTGTGATGTAAGTGCAAACAATGTTTTACCAAATATAACTGATTTTATTTATTTAGAAAATGTAAAATGTGATTCTTGGAAAATATCATTTTAAAGAGTTACTTTAGCTATAATCCATTAAACACAATATTTTCTATACAATCAGACTCACTTTTAAATATAACCATTAGTATTTGCTAATGAGGATATTCAAACCTAAACATTTTTTCAAGCCTGATCATTTTAAAAACATTATATTTTTGATCAAACATGTTGAATGCTCATTTCTATGTAAGCAGTTTCGATAGAAGAATCAAGACATGAAAGTTTGCACTACTTATTTGATAAAAATTATGAAAAATGCAGAAAAAATCATTTTAAAATTAGAATTTAAATTTTTATGTTTTTAAACATATGAGAGATAATTTAGGGCCAATATTTTAAAAAATTGAATTATTTAGGTTTTTAAGAATGAATGACACATTATTTCTAGGGTACTTAGTATTATGCAGTGACTTAATTCATTTACTTAGATTGCAACATGAGCAACATGAATATTAATATGAAAAATGTAAAAATGCGATTGATTATTTTCATGGTAACCAAATTTAATACAAATGTTAGAAAAAACAAACTTACAAATATTAGCAACTTTTTCAAATCGGCTTTTTAATGTAAAATATAAATTTACATAAGTATATGAATAAATTAAATGGAAAATACTAATATTATGATATTATAAAACGCAATAGAGTTATCATACATACATAACTACAACACAGAAAATAAAACAATGAATTCCAGAGCCATCTCCATAGTGCTATGAAGCCAAATAATTCGAAACAGTAGTTCTTTTGGAATAATATTCTGTAAATGCATTAATTTGAAATTTTTATGGGAATAAATAAATGTAGATAAATACTTACATATGTTACCATATGTATAATAATAGCTTCGGATTTTGGGGTAGTTTCATGGTTAATAATAAACAAAACAATTGCAAGTAATAAATAAAATATAATGTATCTAAACATAAAAATATGAAATATTTTAATTTTGCTTATAATTGTAAGTTCAAATAGATTAAAAAATTTCATACTAACCAAAATTTGTTATTACAAATGTGTAGGAAAAATCAAACTCATTAACACAGTGACTTATTTAAAACTTCTTGAAAAATTAATTGAAATTGAAAACGTGGTTGCGATTAAACATCAATTATCGAAGTTTCTAAATGATTAAAATTCAAGAACATTAATCTTATTTAGTAAGAAAATTCTTGATAAACAAAAATACAACTAAACAGCATAGAAAAATAGGCAGCCATATTGATTTTAACTCTACATATGATATATTTTAGTAAAATCTTGGCATGCCCAAGATAGTTAGAAACTTGGCGACCTTACTAGCACCAATAATGGCTTATCATGAAATGCTGGGGAAAACTTAGTCCCCATGATAGGACCAACCTTGGCTTATCTTGGCATGCCCAATATTGGGGAAAACATGGCGCCCATTATAGGCCCATTCTTGGGTTTATCTTGGCATGCTGTATATAGGGGAAAACTTGACGCCTACTATTGGTCCCTTATTGGGGTTATCTTGGTAAGATTCCCAATATTGGGCCAAGCTAATTAGCTACTTGGGGAGTTATCGTAAAATGATACATCAGACATTAATTAACTTTATTGTAAATATTATCATTCTAAAGGCAACCAGCAAGGTGTTATAGAAAACTCCGTTGCGGTACTGATAATTATAAATTTTGAGCCCTTAATTACCTAATTAGGTAATTAACATTTAGTTTCGGAGATATTTATAAATATCTTCGAAACTGAATGTTTTCGTATTACAGAATCAATATGATAATGGCTTCATAATGGATTCGCTTTCAAAGGGAGCATCCATGTTTTACTAATTTCCAAATCCTCTTATGCATTAAAAGATTGAGTTTAAAGCCGCTGTAATGTTTACCTGTACTAATTCTGAATAATTTTGTAAGCTACAATTCAATATATGTTTGACTAACTGGCTCATTGAAGAATTATAAGCCTCTCAAAGTAGAATAACTTTCTCTAATGCTGTGGGATGCGTTTATAAGGTACTTTTCATGTCAATACTGTGTATTTGATCAGGGATTTTAGTTGTAAATCATCATTGCTTAGTACCGAGGCTCTTTTCATTTCTACCTTAGTTTAAGCTGAAGCATTGTATGCCTAAACAATGGTTTTTAATGCCGCATCGTAAATCAAACTGGCCGATATACATTTACATGTCAAATACCATACAAACAATTCAATTATTTCAGTTTACACTTTTTCGCTGCATGATACATTATTTAATCGAATTTTACAATTCCAGGAAAACTTTTTCAATGATTTCCTTTACTCTCACTAGGTGTCTGTTTCATGCTGTCTTTGAGCCCATGTAGTTATTGTAATTATTTCATTCGACTTCGCAGAAACTTTTTAATTCTAACCGTGTCAGAAAGTAAAATAAATAGGTAACGAAGATAAACAAAACATGGTTGTTTGATTCAACTTTTTTTTTTAACTTTTAAAAGTTTTACAAAATGACAGGTAAAACTAAACTAAGTTTTAAAATCCAAATTTTTAAAAGTTTTTTACATTTTCTTTCCGCAATCATAGCTTATTACTATCGTTAAAATTTCTATTATATTGTTCTTTTATAAGTTGTTATTAAAATAAATTATCGTAAATTGCATTTTTGTTACAAATGACCGAAAATAAAATGTATAAGATTTTATAACTTAGTTTGCTTGAAATGATGATCTTTCAGAATGCAAATAAGTAAAATTCAAATTTCTTTATAACTTTTCATTAACATATTTTATTTTGAAAAGACATTTGAAGTATTTATAAATACGAAAATTTTAAACAAGAACAAGTTTTAAATATTAGATACATTTTTTAAGCATGAAACTTTGCCAGTTATTGTGGTAATTTACGCTTACAATTTTAATTTTTTTCAGTAATTGATTATCTTAAAACAATGCTAGAAGAAATGAATTGATATAAATCTGTAATTTGTAATGAGTTAGAAGCATTATTAAAAAAACAATAAATTGACTTTAAAAAATCATCATTCGTTATTAATTTAACATAGCCACACCTTGTTGTAGACTTAAGGTTATGAATTTTGTATGTTTATAAGATTTGTTTTGATAAATAATAATCAGTATTTAATACATTTTTAATTTTCGTTATTTGAATTTTTAAATCTAAATCATTTTTCATTTACTTAATAAGAGAAAATATATTGCTATAAATTTTTTTACCTAAATTTCTTGAACTATTTAAAATATTTTTAAACTATATATTTGAGCTATGCTTTTAGACTTTGTTGTATATATTTTGTTAAAAATATACAATATTACATCAAAAATAAATGTGTGCCGGAAGAAATTTTAACTATAGGGAAAAGTTTGGGCTTTATTTTTTAATGTAATTACTATGTTCTATTGAAAAACTGACATTACTTTAATTATAGTGTTTTTTTATTTCTGATAATGCCATTCAAATATTTAGTCATCTCATCTATTTTTTAAATAATATCAAAAGACTAATGTACACCCCATACATTATGTCAAATTAATAACAGAATGTAAGTTTCTATAATAGATATCAGTATTTGAAAAATATCTTCAAGTATTTTGAAATAGTATAAAATAATTAAGTTGTTTTAATGATGAATGATACATTCTGTGTAGCTTTATTGTGGCTATGGAAAATCTTTAAATAATTTATGATATTAAATTTAATTATTTTATACTTTTAAATCACATAACATTAAATTTAAGATCAACATCAATAAAATATAATATTTTTATTGACAACCAAGAAGAGTTATACTGATCTAGTACATGATAAAATTGTGTTTATGTGTTATTGTACTTATAGCTGTGCATGTATTTAACACACAATATTAAATTCAATTGTTAAGAATTGTTACCAAGTTGTTATTAATGAGCTGAAAGCAGTTCTTAAATTTTGCAATTCAAAACAAATTACATAGAATATCAGGATTTGGGGATTTCTCCCTATCCCAATATTCCATGCAATATTTGCATTAATGTTTCTTTGACCAATATATATTTTTATCTTGTGAATTAAATGCACAATAGATATTGCTCATAGATTTATGACCAATAGTCATAGAAATAACAAGAATAAAAGATTTTTTAGATTTCTCTTATGATTCTATGTACTTAGAAACTGTGTAGCATTTTTATAGTCTTTTGGTTAATATGAATATATTTTATGCAACATGAAATGATAGTTTTCATTTTTAAGTAATATATTTTTTTCCTTTTTGGATTAAAAAAAAGAAAGGTGATCTACAGCTTTGAAATAAATGCAATGTGGAATATAAAATCAGAGTATATATGTTTTTCTTAAAATTTTGAATTTTTTGATATTATAATTATCTTTTGCCAACTATAATGATTAAAAGATTAATTTGTTTAAAATGTGTTATGAAATTCTTGAATTTGGACAATGTTCTCCCCTCTCCCAAATGAGTTTTCTGTAAGCTTTTATCTTATAGATATAATTTCTACTTTAATGTTACTTTATAATCTAAAATTATGAAAAAATCTATTGAATTTGAAATTGTTGAAATAAAAATTATATTTTTACAGGGGTTTCTTGTGTATAGTTTTATGAATATTTGAAAATTTCTATAACATGTTATTGCCATTTCATGCCTGTTTACCTCTTTTTCAGATTTCTATAATTTAGAAACATCTTTTAGTAGTTCACCATTTAGTATGGCTGAAAGTAATTCTAAAGACAGGTCTATTGATGCAAGTGAAGTTTTAGCAGCAGCTTTAGAACAAATGGATGATATTATTGCTGGTAAGAAAATTGTATTAGTTTTGATGCATGTATGCATTATTTTTCTTCTTGAGTAATATTCAATTTTCAATGAATTACCTCACTATTATTAAAATTGAACATCTACATGGTCTTCTGTAAGCTTTTCATACTATCCCCCCCCCCAAATTTTTTCCCAAAATGAAAATGATTTGTTTGATTATTTGAATTACCTATCTATTTTATATTATTCTAATCAGATGTTGTTTTTTTTTAAGTTCACAAAAGCAAATGACAAAATCCTACCCATTTGTGTTTATGTACTGCTGTTTTTAATTTTCTTGCCAGCTAACAAAATTATAGTAAATGTCAAAATATTTCTTTCAATATTTATTTTTAACAAGATGTTTCATGACATAAAGGTCATGACATAAAGGCTTAAAGGTAAAATTCACATAATTTATATATATCAGCAAAAGAATTATGTTCATTCAAACAAATAATAATTTTTTTGTAAGCTTAATTTAACTAATAAACAAATAATAAAATTTTTGTAAACTAAATAGACTTTTTTTTTTGTAAACTTAATTTAAACTAACTTTTTCTTAACTTAATTAATAGTTGTGGAAATTGGAATCACACAAATTTTTGTGAATATTTTTATTTTTAAAATATTCTTTTTTACTAAAATTATCCCTACTGGAGAAAAAGAAGCTAAATTTAATAAAATACTTTTAATTTTAAAATTAAAAAAATTTCTTTTGTTTTAGTTTTTTAAACTGCCAAAACATTTTCTTCAGTGCTCTGTTTGATAAAATTATAATTTAAAAAATTGGAAATCACACCAAACAAGAGTTACCTCCTGGAATTTTATCACCGTTTAGTATATAGGTAATTTAACATCACTTTAATAGTTAAAGAAAAAGAAAGAAAAATAGAGGAATTTAATTTAAATCTTATTTTTGTAACTTTTTTTCCTTTTATGGTTTTTAGTGTTAACTCTTTAACCAGCTATCCCCTGTCCCTTGAAAAGGGCAATTAGCTTCACTGCAAAGCTCCTAGTTCAACCCCCAGATTTGTGTCAAATCAGGTTTTGAGAACTCTCTGGCTGAACGGTCATGGTTCATTTAACTACTGTTATTCTTTACTAGAAAATGGAGAAAAAATTGCTTCATGAGAAGATATAATTATAAATGGTTTTAACGGCATTATATTTTTATATTGTTATTCACATTTGGTTTTCATTGCTTAAAACATTCTTATTATTCTAAGTTTAAGTGCAATGTATGTCACTTATTTTAATCAAATATTTTTAAATATTTCTTAGTGTGTATGCATGTGTGTTGAAATAAATATATATCTCGCGTGAAAATGTCATTCAAAAATAAATAAATAAAATGACGATCTTAATACTTTTTTGTTAATAATAGTATTCTAATAAAATATTTACAAAGAATATTTTTTTTATTTACACATTCAAGATTTTTTTAACTTTTTTTTCTTGAATAAAATATATGTTTTGTAGTACAAATGATTAGAAACACTAAATTTAATGAAAGAATAAAGAAAACTGCTAAAACAAATAATTTAAATTTGTTTCTTTATTTAATCATTACATAATAAAAATATCTTGCTAATTTTGATTGTATTGATCAAATTAATTAATAGTATTGACTTAAGTAATAGATATTCATATTTTTTTTAATTTGTACATCATTAAATTTATACTAAAGATTCAAACTGTTAAAGAAGAGTCTTTTTATGTGTCTTAAATTAATATTCCTAAAATAGTACATTCTAAAATTTTATTGATAAAGTATATAACAGATATACAATGGATATGATTCTGTTCAAATTAAATGATTGCCAATGGAATATTCAAAATTTTCAATACATAAAAAAGAAAAAAGTAAATTTCAATAAATTGCATTAAAGTGGTTATAGGCAAATATTTCAAAGTATATTTGTCATTTTTGTTTGTATATATGTATAAATGTGTTATTTCATTTATATTTATTCACAGTAGTTCTGCTTGTGTGCTAGACTCAAATAAGGGAATATTGCCAGTCTTTTTGATAATCATATCTGATTTAAATTATGAAGAGGAATTATATATCCATAGATGAAATGTATGCCCCATGGGATTTTTATTTTTTATTTTATTTACAGTAAAAAATTTACAGATAAATAATTGTGACAAGAAAAAATTAGTATATTTTTTGGAAGAAAAAATTTGTAAGAAAAATAAATTATTTTTTAATTTAAGTGATGAAAGTTATTTTTTAAAATTAAGATTTTCTATTTGTTACTGATTATTCACAATTGCAGTCAAACATTTAAAATGATTACTCTACTTTCATATCTTAATATTTTTATGAAAAATTGAGAATTTTATAAAATTAAAATTTGAGAGATGAATGCTTCTAGTGTTATAAAATGCAAAAAAAATTACTAAAATGATTCTTTGCAAAACTGGTAATGAATAAAATATTATAATACTAAATCTGTTTATAAAATTAAAATAATCTATGTCACTAAATGGCTTATTATACCTATGTAATTTTAAACAGAAATTTGCCATTTTCAAAATTAATGATTTTAACTATCTGAAATATTATGTATCTTATTTCTTGCATTTTAAATTTGTCCCAAAGTCACATATTTCTGTTTTGTCAAATTCACAAATTAAAATATAAATACAGCTTACTTTTCTTTGTGAATAATTAGAATATAAATAGAAAAAGAGTCTAATATATAACAGCCTTGTATAATTCAAATGAATTTTAGAAATGTATTGACATTCACAGAATACAATATACTAAGACTTTCAATAATTGCTGTTTTAAATTTTTAAGTCAAAAATACTGAAACTATTTTAAAATTAATTCCATAGTGAGTGTGGTAAAAAATAGAGTGAAAAATACTAGTAAAAACTTTTGAGCAGAAAAAAACATTCACAAAGTAAACTACGAACATGTGTTATCTTCTTCAGATGATATAGGCCAATGGATATCCACTCTGTAAATCAATCATTAAGATGACACTATTCTGAAGTGGTTAGGGAAAAAGCCAATGTGCATCTCTATGGAAATTTGAGGCTTTTATACTCTTAACAAGTCTTAGGGACCAGGACAAACTAGTTTTGCAATGAAAACAAACTATTTTGCCACTGCAAGCAAATTTTAAACAAGATTCTTTCCAGAACCTCAGACTGTTAAGGAATTAAAACATATAAACTATTTTGTGTAAAAAAATAAAAATCTAGAATAGAAACATATTTAAATAACTTCATATTTGCACTATATATTGAATTCCATCAAATATACCTTACAAATAGTATTATAACAATGTTAACCATACATATTAATAAAAATCATTTAATTTCTCTGTAGAAGTGGAGAACAGAAAGACGGTTTTAAATTATAGAATTTTGTCTTAATGTGTATTTTTGTGCATTTTATAATGCTTTGGTAAAGCATGTGTTCTTTTTCATGTATATTTTTTAACAGAGAAAGAATTATTACTGCAAAAGGCAGAATATTTTTCTGAAAAATGTAAGATTGCATTGAAGAAAATGAAACCACAAATCAATGATAATGTGAAATTTATTGGTAATAGTTCAACAAACAGATTGCACAAAATACATAATTACTGAATTACACTAAATAAATATAGTGTACACACAATTTCTGAAATAATTTCTAATTTTTTTTTTTCATAGCTACTACTTCTAGGCTCTAATAGATGGATATTAGATAGTGGTTTACTGTTGGACTATTTACCATTTATTATAATTTTACATTGATCTCGTTTATCAATTTTCTCTCTGGTTAATGCTTTTCTTAAAGAGTTAATGAAATTGTATATCGGTATAAAAAATATTAAAAACTAATATTTTCAAACTTTATTTTAAAGTTTTTAATATAATTGTAAAAACTGCCTTACAATTTTTCTTTATATCTTATACTTGTAAAATAGAATTGAAATTTTAAAACATTCTTGTTTGATTTATAAATACATTTATACACTTACATTTTTATATTTTATGTTCTTAATTGTTCATTTTCTTTTTTTAGCTACTCAAGAACACAATGAAATTTTATCAAATAATAATACACCAATTACACCTTTAAATACCAACAGTGAAACATTTTGTTCAAGTGCCTTTGTTCCTGTAAAAGTGCCTGTATCTAGTGTTCAAACAAATTCTTTAGAATCAATAAACAGAATACTAGACCAATTAAAAGAATGTATTATATCAAGAAGTGATGCTAATGACAATTTTTCAAAAAATACAGAATTCAATACGTCAGCAGCTAAATTTATATTTTACTGGCTTGAAGAGCAGCTTAAAAACTATCAGGTATATAATATTTTATATTGTAATCAATTTATATTTTCAGTTTGTGTATATAATTTTAAATAATAATTCTGATTTTTTTTTCTTAAAGATTACAATGCTAGCAACTTTTAACATTATTATCTTAACATTTACTATAGTCATTCATATTTGTGTCTAATTTACTGAAGCAGATTTTGAGTATTACAACTGTTGTGGTTTTGCAATTTATTTTAAATTTGATTAGGTACCTAATTTTTCATTTTAGCAAAACTTTGCATGAGCTTAAAAAAATAAATCTTGTGGAAATTTCGCTTATATAGTTAATCCCAATTTTTAGGTTTTCCCATATTTTATTTTATCAATATGTGTGAATTTTACTTCAGTTTATTCATTTTAATATCATTGGGAATTGACCTTATATAAGAGCTATATTGTTTTATTTTCTTCTGATGAATTTATCTTTTTTAAAAAAATGATGGAATCCACAAAAGAACCCTTTTCTTGCAACCTATTGAAGGCCATTAATCGAAGTTTTCTCCAGTTGGCTCTCATTTGCTACTATCAGTTGCATTTCTTTCTCCATATAATCCAGCCACCTTATGGATGATCTTTCTCATCCATGTTTGCTCTTAATTCTCTAAAAATTATCTTTTATTTGGAAATATATCATTAGAGATAATAGTATATATATCTGTACTATCTAATATAAGCTGCTTTAATTATTTTCAATATTATGTGTGTGTGTCTTTTATGAATTCTGTGATTGTATAAACCCTCCACACATTATGTTTAATTGCTCCAAGAATGTTCCTCAAAATCTGTTTTGTATTTTTATCTTTAATTAATTTAATTAAATAATTATATCCAACAATTTAATTTATAAAATAAATAAATAAACAAATTAAATATTAATATCCAACATTCATTTCCATATGAAGAGCAACAAGTCTTATCAGAATTTTGTACTACTTTTTTTATTTGGTATATATTTATTTTAGTTGATTTCTAAAGCCCCCAGAAATGCCTGTTTCCTATTAATAGCTTGTTTTTAATTTTGAAATTTTTGTTTCAGCATGAGATCACTACCCAAATACTTAGGCTATTTTATCAATCATTTTAAAAGTATAATTATTGATCTCTTAAGATGACTGTTCCTTAGTTTTATTTGTTAGTCATAAATTTTGGTCTTCAATAATAATTTGGCATATTCATCTCTTTCATTTTCAGGTTGGGCTAATGCCTGGACAACAGCCCATTTTGTTTACCAAATGTTGGTAGAAGGGTTGTTCCATGTAAAAAAGTTTTGCCGTTGTTCACTCTTATAGTTCTTACAGCTCTTTTTTTGTAACCAATTCAACAACAAGCAATAGTGAGTTTCTTTATTCTAGCCTTAACTCAGCATAGAAAAACTGACTAATACAGTGAAATTTTAACTCTACATTTCACATTTTCAAATATCGTTCTTGTGAGCTTTATCTTTTTCTTGAGAATGTTAGTCTGCCATAGCTTGTAGTATTTTTCCTTTGCTGAACTATCTTATGCTGCCTTGAAATGAATAAGTAATTGGTATGAACGCCATATCCCTTTATTAGTTCCAAAATTGGTTTAATGCTCGTGGAAAATACTTTTTGGTTTGCGGTTGCTTTTCTATTACTCATTGGTAATTTCCACTAACTTTAGGGATGTGTAAATCAGAAAAAATGTTAAAGATTTTTCATGTGATATTTAGGAGAAAGATATAATATAACTAGAACATTGTAGCTTGCCTCCCTTTTTTTATATATATAATAGACAAACGCTTATTCCACTCTGTGGATGCTTCTGTCTTTATACATGAATTATAAATTCATGAATTGCCTTATTTACATTAGTTTCATTAATATCAGCTATACTTTAATACCATCTTGTTCAGCTGATTTATTAAGATTATATTCTTTAATTGCTAGTTGATGTCATAAGTTGTTGGTGCATTGCTCTCCATCCATTTTCACCTGCTAAAGTGTCTGAGCTGGTTGCTGAAAGGTTAGTGCTTTGGTCTTTTATAAAACAGCTTGTGGATTTGAATCTTACTTCACATTGGATGTTTGTAGTAATTTGAAATCCATTTTAAACATGGGCCTGATCTAATTAATTCTCTTGTGACTAATGAGTGGCAAACAAACTAAACTATCACAGCCTTAAATAGATGGTACATTTTGATTAGTTATTTCATTTGCACTATCTCTGCCCTCAAAGTTTTGAAATATCCATGACATCAGGTTGAAATTTTATAATTCTTGGTTATTTCTTCTATTTCTTTCATGTTGGTTACTGCTTTAAATTTATGTTAGCTCTGGTGTTATTTACTAGTTAGGATTTTCTTACCTCCATTTGTATTTTTAGGTTTTCACTCTCTTCATACAGTTAATCAAAGTACACTCATTTTCACTTTCCTATATGTCCTTTTTACTTGTTCTTAGTTCTTTACTTTCCCTTTGCTTCTGAATCTGAGTTTGTATATGTTCTTTTTTAAAACTACCTTACATTCTTCAACAGATCATTAACTATGCTAAAGATAATTTCAAACATTCTCTGTTAATGAGGATTCCTCTCCAGATGTTAAATTTTCACTCAACTCTTTTTGTACTCTTTAGATATCTCTGCTTTTTTCAGTTGTTTTATCTATCCTTCTTTATAGAAAGATTTCTTGATGTTTTAAAAATTTGTCACAGCAATCTTGTGAGTTGAGTTCACATCCATTGTAAAACCGAGCTTGATTTAGTTTTGTGAATAGTTTAATATACAAAGCTGAGCTGGAATATTTTTCTTTAAACTTCTACACTTTCAAAAGGAATTATAATAGATATTGATTTTATTCTCTTACATGAGTTGTCCTTTTTGGACCTTGTGCCAACTCTCTTACAAGAGAAAATAAAAATCTTAAAAATATCTCTAACTCTCAATCTGATAGATGAGCCTGCATAAAGCAGAAATTCAACATTTTTTTTTATATTTTAGTTGTAGTCAAGATCATAACTGGAACCATTCACTCTGAAGACCATTATCAAATAACTAGATTACAATAAGTCTTGGTTATAAGGTTGTAAAGCCTATTAGTAAATGATTACAACTAGTATTGATAAAACATGGAAATTTATCACAAAAAGAATTGTATCCACTTTTAAATATGAAAATACTGTCAGTATTTATATATATAGTTTAAACTGAAATTTTATTTTTAGTTATAAAAATATTGAAAATATCATTGAAAAAGTATGCATTTTTTTAGGTATCCTAAAATATTTTGAAGTTTATATGATGCACAAAACTGTGGAAAGAAAAGATTGTTTCTTATTTATTTAGTGTAGCTATCCTATAGTGACATTGCCTAGTGACAAACTTTTGATATTGACAAAAGTCTTAAATTTGAGAAAATTATATTTTATCCCACATAATATATTACTAAATAAATTATAAATGTAACTTATCACAAAAACCTAAAAAATATCTGGAACTGTATATTTCATTTTTGTTTCAAAATTCAATCACTACTAAAAATTCTTTACGTTTATTCTGTTATAAGAGCATAGTAATTTTTCTTGATTGCTTTATTTAAAATGTAACCAAATAATTAACGGTGTATGCATTTAATTATGTGGTTAGATTTTAAATAAAGTAGTATTTGAATTAACAATAAATTCTAAGAGCAAAAAATAAATATCGAATTTGATAAGAGCATCTGGTTTTCAGCTACGGAAATTTTTTTTAAGGTAAAATAAATCATGCTTATATATGAGCTGTTAAGTAACAATTCCAGTAAATTAAACAAACATGTTTCTTATTAGCGAAAAAAAATTTTCATTACAAAATATCAAATTTGGAACTAAAGTGAAGAATTTTAATTATTTTTAAAATTTACTTTTGTTGTGGGATTAATGAAAAGTTTACTGCTTCACTTTTCTATTCCTAGCAGAAGTTTTCTGTTATCAATTTTTTAAATATTTTCAAATTCATTTTCATTAGACATAAACATTGTTTTCTATTATTTTGAACAATTTAACATATAATTTGAGAAATCATTTGATTATATTTTCTCAGAAAAATACTTTTTTTTGGAGGAAAATAATGAAACGTTTTTAAGATAATTATGAAAGTATTTTCTTTGAGAAATATTCTTTTCTTCATTAGCCAAACCCTATTTATGCTGTTACAATTTAAAAATTTAACAAATATTTTTGAAAAGAAATTTTTTTAGAAAGCTAAAATATGAAACATTTTTTTCCAAAGTCTAAAAATCACAACTTTCTTTATAATCAAGCATTATAACATTCAATCACAAAAAATATCTACTATCAAGCATTTTGTTAAGTTCTAAACTTTACAATTTCTTTAGCTTAAAATTGAATTATTTCTTTCATATGTGCATGTTGGTTTGTAAAATGAAACAGTTATTAAACATTTATTTCTTTAACAGTTATTTCTTTAGCTTAAAATTGAATTATTTCTTTTATATGTGCATGTTGGTTTGTAAAATGAAACAGTTACTAAACAGTTTACAACATTCAATTTGACTACACCAGTTCTAGTGTTTTGTCTAATTAACGATTACTTTGTTTCATCGAAATAAAATATTTTTTTCTCATTTATTATTTCTGCTGTTTTTGTTATATGTATCTTATATTTTATTTTAAAGATATACTTTTAATTATTTTTTTTGAAAAATTGGTAGGCACAAAATAAAAATACTTGTGTCAGAAACACATAGATAATTATCTAAATTTAAAAAAAAAAATTCATGGTGTGATATATATACTGAAAACTGTTAATTTTTGCCAGATGTTTTCCCTGTGTTCCAGTATTTTGATTTTGCTGCTCAAAATTTGAGTTTTATCACTTGTATTTACTATTTGTCCAGTTACTTATTTTGTAATTAAAAAAATAATTTGATAGAATAACAATCAAATAACACAAGCTTTCTTTTCTAATGCACAAAATTATTGATTTTGTGCACTATTATTACCTTTTTATAAAATATAATTTAAGTATGGTGCTTTACTATAGCTCTTTAGAGTATAAATGCAAGAAAAATGACTTTTTTGACTAATTGAAAGTATTATAAAATATTTACAGTGGTCTAAAATACATATCACTTAAAATCTTGTTCCTTTCCATCAGTTTTAATTTTGTTGCTAATGGTGGTATGTTTTATTGATAATCATTAATAATTATTTTGGAAATAAAATGAAGTAATAGTTTGGTACTACAATCCATTTGCATTTATGCATAGCTGTATCAATTACTTTTCTAGAATTTAAATAAGGATCATTTTTGAGGTATAAGTGACTTTTGTACTTAAAATCTTGTTCCTTTAGTTTAAAAATGTGTAATATATAGTAATATTTTAATGGTTGTATTGAGTTCGTTTAAATTTGTTCATTTTTTTAAAGTAGATATTTATTATCTTTGTATTAATTGATAAAAATTTTAAATTATCGATATTATTTTATAAATAATTATTTAAAATCAATTTTAAAGTTCATGTTAAAACTTATTGTGATAGGAAATGACAAAAATGCAGTTTTCTTATTCAAACTGATTTATAAACTTATTAGTTAATAATGATAGTAAACAGGAATTTTTTTTTTTATTTTTCAATATTCAACTATGGTATTTGTATATAATTGAATAATTATATTCATTATCTCCACAAATGTAATTCATTTGTAGTAAATGTATTTGCTTATGCAAGTTTTGTGCTTAAGCAAAATGTAATTTATGATCAAATGAATTTTTTTCTTTTTTAGTAGCTGATTCAGTTATAATGAACTTTTTATCATCTTTAAAATTGTTAATTTGTCTCTTGCAATATCTTGATTTCAAACATGCATGTGTCAGGAGCTGACAGATATTTACAATAGATTCTGTCCTTTTCTATAGATTGCAAGTTATTTAAATAATTTCAAATGTTAATTATGATTATTTCCTCTGTAATCTTTTGAAAAATGTGGAAATAATTTAATAATTAAAATCATTTATAATGTCACTTAGGTACACAAGTTTAGGTACAATTTTCTTTAGCTGAGTACAAGTTAAAATTGCATCTAATTTTTTTGAAAATTTGCTGATTTTTTTTTTAATTTATTGTTATTAGTTTATTATTGATTTTAAAAGAAAATGAAATATTTGAAACTTTCATCAATAATAAATTTGTTTTTATTGAAAAATGAAAAATTTAATTTGGATATTTTTGTATCTAATTTTTAATTTAAATGCTTGATTAATAAGAACAGTACATTCACTTAATTTTGAAACAACATTTATTTAAAATGTATTTTTTTTTAATTTGTAAGAAATTTCAAATGAAATTTAATAAGTAAATGTTGATATTATTTCTCACTGAATTATAACCATTTTCTTTTAATTTAATAAAATTAATTCATATTTATTCAGAAAAAATAGAAATTATTTTGTTTTTAATGCTTATTGTAACATATAATGTGCTATTTAAATAATAGTTAATTGTTAAATATAATAATTTTTCATTGATTGACTTGAAAATTATAGAAATTATATTTTTTAATTTATTTCAGCTCTATTGTAAAATTATACATTTGTTGTCTTTGTTGAAAATCAAATTTTATCAACTTGAAATACATTAACTGCTTTTGTGTTTTAATATTGCTCTACCACTGAAACTAATAAAAATTGTGAATGGGGTGAAAATAAATAATTCATTGAAATAGGTTTTAGATTTTCCATTAAGATAGGTTCTTATTGCCCAGTTTTCTCCTTCCATTTGCTTACAACAATGTGGTTCCTGATTGTTATACACAAAATGATAATTAAATTATAAAGGTACATCTTCTAGCTCTTTTATTTTTAAAATGTTTTGAAGAATCAATTATTGAATATCGTTTTAGTTATTCTATACCAATCTTGTCAAAAACAAATTATAATTATCATTTGAATTGACATTTAAAAAATTTATATCAAGAAAATAAGTACTGCAAATATTTTAATGCTATTTAAGTTTACTATATAGCATTTCTGAGTTTCTTAGCAACATTTTACCAGTCGTAAACATTTAACAATCATGCAAAGTAACTGATATTTATTCAATATGAAATCAGACTGTTTAATTACTAAAACATTTGAAACTTTACATTCTCAAAATTTCTATCACTGCTTATCAGTATAATGGATAAAATATTGACAGGATTATATAACTGCTATTTTTATTTATCATGTCAATTCAAAAGATGTTATTTTAGTATTTTAAAAAATAAATTTACTAAAATTACCAATCATTCATTTATGAAATACTTTTAAGAAACCGAAAAAATTTGAAAGATGTTAAACTGATAAATTTAACTGAAAAGATAAATGCTTAAAATTATAAAATTTTATGAGTAAGAAAAGATTGCATTGTTTAGAAATAATTAAGAAGGAAATCATTTTTTTATATTTAAAGAAAAATTTACAATCTTTCCCAGTTGCAAATTTTTGTAAATGATAAAGGGATTAAGTTTGTTTCTAAAATTTGATTAGCCTTTATATTAATTAAATAAATGTACATGCAAATATTTCATCATTGAATATCTGTTGTAAATTTTCTAGTACTTTAAATTGTGATAAGTTCAAAATCATAATATTGAATGATAAGCTCATTTATTATATATGCTTCATTCATCACTTATGTAAACACACAAGACAAGATTTAATTTTTACCAGAAATATTGCAAAATTGTTTTCTATGAAGGAAAGTTTTTTTCCATGTATTAAATTTCTATGAATTTTTAAAATTTTGACCCAAAATTTCCTTTGGTAGCTTACTTTTACATTTGTCTGCATTGTGTATATTTGCGATTTTTTCTTTAAGTTCCTTTCATGACTTTGATTTGGAACCAAACCAAAAAATATCAGTTTATTTTAGTTCAATATATTTCCAGTCATTTTTTTACCATAACCAACTTTTCAATATTTTCTAATTCAACTAAATAATTATTGTTACATGTACATTACTTCATTTCCTGTTTTATTGTTTACCAATATTTTTCTGTTTCTATTTCACGTGTAACTACTTGTAGAAAGCTGATTTAATCGAATGAACTAGAGTATAGACGACTTTTTAAGAAAAATATCAGTCTGAATTGTTTCCCACATCTCAGGATGCAATCATTTACATACATTTGCATAGACTATAAACAGATAAAACAATTGCCTTGCGAGAACTAAACTGTCCTTCACTGCCCTAAAAAAGGGATTGTTATTTTCACATAATAATTCATATCTCTAATTTGTCAGGAGATGTAAAAAGACTAACACTCAAAATTAATTCATGAAGAGTAATTACAATAGTCAACTAAAAGTAAATAGTCAAGTAAAGGTAAAAAGTTTAAAGTCATGTTTAATTCTCAACCAGTTATTCATTTTGTTTTGTACCTCAAATTTAGTGGCATCTGTGGTATTTCTAAAGATTTTTATGTATAACATTTTAAAGTCTTTATTGGAATGCAAAAATTTTTGCTCATCTTTCAAAGTAAGTAAATTAGATTATTATTTTGCAGACAGTAAGTTGATGCAATCAAAATTTTGGTACCCCACTTTCCTTAATAGAACCAGTTTTGAAACCACTTTCAAGTGAAGAATTAACTTTACGCAATTTTTATGGAAATCAAATCCATTGCAAAATAAAGTAATGAAATTTTGAAAATTTATTGCAGACATTTTATATAAGCAGTTTTCTAACAGGGATATATTGTTTATAGAAAATGATAATTTATTGTAAGAGCAGTTTATTTGGACCCATGTTACCAAACAAAACTTACAGGCAGTGCAATATTTAAAAAATATTAGGAACAAATTACAGTTTTTGGAAAAAATTTTAATACATTTGTTAATTAGGAAGCACAATCTTTTTTTAGGAGCGATGATAATGAAGATGATTTAGAAATTTCTCTTTAGTAAGTAAAGAATTGGCAATAACAAAAACTTTTTTTCCCATTTTGACTGAGATTGACATTGAATTCATCTTAAATAATTTTGAGATTGAATGAATACTCAATCTACTACACTTTTTCCATTTTTGGGAAGAAAGTAAAATTACTTATCTGTGCACTTTTTTAGATTGCAATGTTTTTTGGTTTTGGCATCTCCTTCGATATAAGTTAGCAATGTTGTTTTTTGATTTTGGCTAATCCTTTTACACAAGTTCATGTTTAAAGTTTGTTTATAAGTTTGAAATTTATTTTTGAGACAATTGAAATAATATTTTGGTAACTGAATTAGAAGATATGTTAATAATTAGAGGGAATTTTTATATGTAAGTAAATAAACATATTTTTTGCATAATTATTGCAAAGCCAAGTGCACCATGTGCGCAGCAAGTGACAAGAATGAACATAATCGACATAATCATGAATATAGTTGACAAATGTGATTTTGATAGTAGATAACAATATCCGTGCTGATCGTTCTTCTGGTACATGTTAGTTAGTTGCATCAATTCACATAGAGTACCAATTAAAAAAGAATAAATTTGATCTCTCTCTCTCTATATATATATGTATGTATGTATATATACATATATAATTTTGATAGAAATACATTTCTTGTTTATGATAAAATGGTATTTTTAGTACAAATAGAATATACATAAAATTACATTCGGAACTGAACCAAAAACCATAATTTTTTTGATAATGAAAACCGGAACTGATCTGAACTAATATATTTTATTATAGTTGAAAAGTTAGGAAAAAAAATTACGATTCAAAGCCCTGGTATTCTTTGCAAGAATTTTGAAGTACAGATATGATTACATTGACGAAAGCTCAATCATATGCTATTGAATATTTCAACTATTTTATGCAGTTAATTTTTAGAGAAGGAAAATTTTGTTTTTATTTTTGCGCTATTATGAAAGGCATAGATTTCAATCTATTTATCTCATTGTTAGTTATTGGTTAATATTACCTAATAACTGACAATATTTTTGAATTTGTAGTTTAAATTTTTAGAGTTTTTCATTTTATTCAATTCACACAACCACAGATCACAATTCATTGCAAATTTTGAACACATTAATGTGAGATAATTTTCTGTGTTAAAAATTTTCTTTTCTTTTCCCCTGATTTAATAATTTATGGTGATTAATTTATTTATATTATAAAAATATAAAGCATTTTTTTAACTTAAGGAATTATTTTGAAATAATTTTCTATTTAATTTTTCAAGAATTACATAATAGTTAAATGTATTGCATATAAGAACTACATATAGAATATTATAAACATTATTAGTATTCTTAAAAATGTTCATTACTAATAGATATTGAAATTCATTAGTTGTAATTACAAATTTATTTGATGTATAATTGCTAAAATTAGGGGGAAAATGTATTTTATCTTACCTTTCTCAAGACATAGTTAGAATTTTAAATCAGAAACTAATTGTTAAGTGCATTTTTGCTTAAGAAAATAGAAATTCCAAATAATAAAATGTATTTAGAATAAAGTAAATCATTTAGAGTTTTTTACATCAAATATAAACAAAATCTATATTAATTTTCTTGATAGTAAACTAATCAAAGTCTTCACTATGAACATAGTAACCTGAGAATAATTTGAACTTTTTTTAATTTCCTTTTTGGAGCTAACATTGCAACATAACTATTATATAGAACAGTATCAATAATATTAATATCTGTTCTATATAATAGTTAACATGTAATCTTTCTTAACATTTAAAATTGTATTTCATGTCAGTTAAAAGGCTCTTGCAATTAATTAGAACTGTGCACAAGAATTTTGTGTGTATATGTGTAGAATAATTCCTGAAGGAAAATTTATGATTGAGTGATTTTGTATATGTGATCATAGTTAAATCTGCTTCATTGATTCTTCCTTTTAGGATTTTCTAGAAGGAAAAATTTATCTGGCATATTGCCCTTGTTGACATGTGTCTTGGTAGGATTTAAATAATTCCGTCGATAACAAACAATAACAATATTTATTTAAGCACGATAGCTCGAAATCAGAACGCGGATTATACAGCTACAAAATACAATTCCCTTCCTTACTCTTTCTGAATCAAGCTTTTCAGAGAGAAACAAGAGCGTAGGAGGTTGCCATAATTGGCACACTTTATCGCCTTTTGAACAATTTTTCAAGGCGGCAACATGTCTACAATTGCTTAAATATAATTTTAATTCATAAAATAATTCTTAAATTATAAATTCTAATTTGTGTGCATAATAAAATTTTACCTTTTTATTTATTCTCCAATGTTAACACTTATTTACAGGGGTGCAATAGTGTAACATTAGAAATCACTGGTTATTCACAATGTTGGATAAACTTTATAATTAATATGTTTAAACTGGGACATATTTAGTTTATTGAGTTATTTTTTTCTCAAAACACAAATTGCATTACCAAATAAATAAGTTATGGCATAGACATTTTTCTTTGTTCTGAAAGTATCTGCACATTGCAGTGGTGGTACTTTATGTTGTTTCTAAGCAAGAATCATTGATTTTGCTACTATGTACCATAATTTTAAATCTATATTTTATTGATTAGATTTTTATTATACATTTGTACTTTTTTTAAAATGTGCTCGTTATTCATACTAAGTCAAAATTTCATTACTGTTAATTTTAACATTCTAATAAATATCTACTAAAATAGGCACTCTTTATTGCTTTATAATTTTTAAATTATTCATTCAAATATCAATCTTAGAAGTTACTACTATTATAATGTTAATTAAGAATTTGGTTGGTGACAGCATTTAATGATAAAATCTGATTGTAACATTTGTGAAATTGAAAGTCAAGCTATTGAATTTTACAACAAAGCAGCAGGATAACTGTATTAAATTTTAATGTAAAATATTTTAAAATGTAAACAATTTAAAAATGATAATTTCTGAAATGGTTGAAAACATTTGAATATGATATGCTCATTAAATGTTAAAGCATTGCCTTTTTGAAAATCAAAGTAATTGATTTTTTTAAATTTAAATGACAATTTAAAAATACATAAATATGCCCATCACTCAAAATTTAAATAATTGTAAATCAAATTATTTTAGTTATGACTGAGATGTACTTAAATTTTTCTTATAATAAGAGTAATGAGAGAGCGAGTGCAAAAAATTATCTTTTTTAGCTATCCATTTTTAAGAACTTACAACATATTAATTATAAAACTAGTTGCATAGTACAAAATTTAAATAAACATAAAACAATAAGTGAAGTTTTACTTTTCCGTTATTTTAATGGGGCAAAAATAAATGCTTAACATAAACAAAATTTTGTGTAATCTAACCACAAAGCACACTTTAGAGAAAAAATATCGTACAAATAGCAAATGAAATATTACAAAAAAGCTGAATCTTAAATTATACTTTACCTTTATATACCGTTTTAAACAAATAAGATTAAATATTCCTCGGATCATTTCTAAATGCTGATTAAATTATATAAAATGTGGGAAGTATTTTTCCAATAAAAAATGAGGAAACAATAAATGATATAATTTAATATCACTCTTTCATTTTCTACTGTATATTTTACACTTCACACGAAAATTTTGGTTTCCAGAAATTGATTTAGCAATCTTATTCCTGTCAGATTGAAAAAAAAATCTGATTTAAAAAGGAATTTCATGTTTCGTTATTAAAATCATAAAATTTAAACTGTTTTTTTTTCTAACAACGTTACCTTATTATTTTTAAATCATTTAATTTTTCAATATAAAAATATAGGCAAAAAATGTACAAGTTTCAGTGTCTAAATTGTGTTTTGAAAATGTTTTGCTATATTTCATGTTTAAAATTTTAATTTTTCCAATTCCTTCTTAATATCAGCATTGAGCTCACAATGGTCTAGTGGTAGGATATCAATCTTCGGAACATAAGGTCCTTGGTTCAATCCCAGTCACTGTTAAACATCTATTTTAAACCATGGGTACCGGTCTAATTAGGCCTCGTGTTTAAAAATGACTTTGAGCGACAAACTAAATCTACTGTTAAACAATGGGAAGTGAATATTGTGCTTTTGCATGTACGTCTATCTGGGTGGGAGCTTGGAAGTTTTCGGGTTTTTCTCCGTTGCGACTCGTGAATACTACCTACCATCTATGAAAAGACCTTCTGCAGAGCAGTTTACTCAGTGGACGCTGAAATGCTTTACTGCGGCATTCGGCCATTAGGCGGCCTAAAGGGCTATATCAAAAATACTTTTTGAAATATTTTTTCCGTCAAATTAAATATACAGATGTAATTTGTGTCAAACTTATGATTCCTTGACCAACCTAGTTTCTTTTTTGAAGAACACTTTGATACTCTCTGATTAATTACTGTTGTTTCCTCTCTATTTTCTTCTAATATTTTCCACTTTGTTTGATAATTTAACAATCAGGCTATTCCACTTATATCTTGAACTGTAATTAACCTTGATTAGTTTTCTTTTTGTTTTGCACAAATAAAATATTTTTTTCAAACATTTAAAAACGTATCTGTATGTCTGAAACAAGTTTGTTTCCCAGATGGGTTAAATTAGATTTTAACTATAAATTTCGTATTATGTGTTTTTAACGTTTCTGTCAGTCATTTACGATGCTCCGTATGAAGTGGTTATACCTCGTCTTGCATTCCAGTACACCATTTTTTTTTCCATTTTTACAAATTATATAAAAAATTGTTACATTTTAACGATTAAAAAAAAACGTCTTTAATGTTGCATTATGTCAAGATGTGCTTAGATTATATATGAAATAAGCTAACTCTTGAAATTTCAGCTTATGTGTTTCTAATTTTCTAATATTGCCAGAGCTATGAAGTTTTTTGTAAAGCAGCTGTATTTCGTTTCTTATTAAAATATACTGTTTTCTTTCTATTTTCTTTATCTAAATATTATAAAAATGCTTTTATTGTTGAATTTGAACGACAAGAATTGTCATAAAAATGATATAATTTTTGGAAATTTCACATGATCGTCTCAAATATCTTAAAAATGCATGAGAACAGAGTTTCATTTTTCAGGTATATAATTATCTGAATCGATGACTAATAATCAACTCTGAGTATACACACTGGCGCAGCATGTCCTTATTTGGACATAGCGCCACAAAACTCAACCAACCGAGTATGTACAGCATTTGTTTAACATTATGTTTATACAAGCAGATTCATATTCATGGTTTTTTAAAAGCACCGTCTCAGTTAATTTAAAATGTTAGTTATTTTGGATAGAGTGGCTTACCATATGTGTGAAATTAGTTCAAAAACATTTAATCAATCTTTTTGAGATAATTCTTTCATCATTTTAAATAACTCAAATATTTTCTCTGCTTTTATAATAAATAAAGAGCAAAAATATCTTTTTTTTCTTTAATCTGCAATTTTAAAAATGTGCATAAAATTCTTAAAACTCTGACAAAAATATTATTTTATTCTTAATACCAACATTTCCTGATAAAAATTCGTGTATATTCTATTTTTATAATTGACATGTGGTTTTTAATTGTTGCGTTAAAGCATTTCAAGCTGACTATTAAGTTTTGACAAAACGTTGTGCACTTCCTAACTCTCGGAGGCCGTTGTAAGTCATTTTAACACTCCCCTCGTAAATTGCCTTCAGGCAACAGAATATGCTGAGGCAGCTGAAAGAACTCCTTAATTAACATTAAGTGCAAAATCATACGTGTGTCGCCGTCGTGCTTCAGAGAAACAACAGTTATTATTTAATATTAATAATGAATTGAAAGCAAAAGCTTTTTAGAAGTAAAAAATTAGCATTTTCTAACAGCGATATTTTGTATATATATATATTATATATATATAACCAAAAAAGTGAAAATTTATTGAATTAATAAAGAAATAGAAAAATCTATAGAATATGAAATTGTACAGTTTTAAAAGAGTTTGAAGTAAACAGAAGAAAAATGTAGAATTGCTTTTATTAAATAATAATTTTGAAATGTCATCCTAGAAACTTTATCTAGTAATTATTTTTATTTTGTTTTGAATATAAGCATATTTATTTAAAAAGAGGCTATATTATACACATATTAAAATACTCAATAAATTGATATATAAGAATCTAATGAAGGTGCTTAAATGCTTAAAAATTACCAATTATTTTATATTTTGTATAACTCAGTAATATAAAGAATATTGATTATTTAAATAAAAAAATTTTCTGTTATAGCTGTAAATTCACTGAAAGCTTTCTTTCGAAGTAATCATTACGTAAAATTCTAACTTAACTGCAAAAATTGTTTTTTTTAATTATTTCTATTCACAAATATATATATATATATAATTAGGGCCGTGGTAGCTCATCAGTGGCTAAGACATCGGCTTTCCGACCAGAAGTGCTGGGTTCTATTCCCAATGCCAGAGTAGATATGATATGCGTGCAATCGTATCTACTCGAGCATTGGGAATCTCGTTAAATCTGTGAAATCGAAAGTCCTGTGGTCCATCGTTGAGCAGTTACCATGGATATTATTGTCTGGAGAAGTTTTCCTTCTCCAGATCAATGGCAAAATTGAGGGAGTGGCTCCTCTGGTGGTGTCATCTATTGGAGTCTTTAGAGTAAAGAAGAACTTTCGCCTTCGTGGTGCTCTAAGTAAACGAAAGGCGCACCTTTCTAATTTAATTTTGCATAGCCGTCGGCTAGCGAGATTGGCTTGTCCAAATGTCATAAATGATAATAAAAATTATAATTGAAAAATTATATGGATATTTTGTTAACAAAAATTTTCAAAATAAAAAAAAATTAACATGAATGTCGATACCTCCTGAAAATTTTTGATTTGACTCCTGGAATTTAATTTTTGGAAATCTGTACGAACCTTGTATTTTTTAATTTAATGTACGCCTTTAATGGGCAGTTATTATAGAAGCTGATGTTTGCATAAAAACGTGTTATAGCTTATTCTTATTTCCAAAACAATTAAACAGTCATGAGCGGGCAAATAACTAATAAGTTATTTTCCATATCCTCATCCATTATAACATTTCCAGTTTTAACAGTACGGAGGTCGAACTACAAACTAACTCGTCTTTGAATCGGTCACACGCGATTCACCCATAAACATTTACTTTTCATGGAATATCCACCTCGTTGTATACCATGCGTTGCATATTCCGTCAATCTTATTTTCTAATCGATTGTCTTTATTCTAAAAATTATCATGCCTAGTTGTTTTTTTTTAAAAAACTTTTTTAAGTTTATATATATTGTAATTGGTGTAAATCCATAGCCTAACTTGTTTGCATTTTTGTGTGCTATAGGTTTCTTAAATTATAATTCGTACCTTATGACAATTTAAATAGTTATAATTTCGCCACTTTATATTCTATTTTATTAAGAATTCTGTTACCGAATTAAAGTATGATTCTAAATCCACCACGTCTGGGGCAATTTGTCCGTAATCGAAACTTGCGCTGTTAAACTCCACAAATCAATCATTGTCATGTGCTATTTGGATTCACTTGCATATATGCTGTTGCTAATGCTAACAATTGCCTTCACTTATGAAATACAGTACATGAATACAGTACCAAGGCATAGCGAGCTTGGCTTGTCCAAGTGTCATTAGTAACAACAACACATCAAACATTGCCAGTTATGTGTTCAAGATAAATTCGGAAATTATTTTTATGACTATTTGTATATTAAGAATAACAAATATTTATCATGTTCATGTGTGTGTGTGTTCTTCATGCCATCAATCGTTTTTTAAACAGACTTTTTCCTTTTCTTAACGTTTGTTTTGTAAATGAATTTTTTTATTGTTATATTTCTTAATTTAATTTTTAAAATATTGAAATTTAACTTTCAATTTATTATAAACTATTTAGGGTTTAACATTTTTACAGTGACTTTTTATTTTATTATTTTTTTTATTTTCCTCTTTATAAATAATTTTATCGTACATTAATGTTACCACACAAATGATCATTCTTCAAAACAGATTTTTTAGATCATCTAGATATTTTCTTACTATTACAAAAGAAACTTGTATTATGTTTTTGCGTATCTTTCCACGCTGATATAATTTTTTCCCACTTCAGTGATTGATGGATAAATATAACTTTGAAGATATGTTGAGTTATCAAGACTTTTTTCTGAAATCTAATAAGGGAAATAATATTAGTGTTTTTGTCTACCGAGTAAGAGATTATCTTTTTTATTTTTGGTGAGCACATAAAAAATACTAAGAATTTTTATCCTCTAAAATTTTCGTTATTTTAATTTAATGATCTATTTTGCGTACGGTTATTGAAATCTTTTCGTTTCACATTATTTTTTTAATTTTGATCTATTCTAGGGTTTATTTAAAAAAAATGTGTTGAGAGAGATTTTATGTAAATCTTTCTAAATGTTGAAAGGAAATTGTGATATTGAATCAATTTATGGTCGCCAAATACTTTACAATAAACGATTCAGGGTGAAAGTGAAAGGCATTTTTTTAATTTTGAAATTTGGTAATTGCTTAAATTGGTAATTGTGCGAAAATTCTTACTCGTGGACCGCTGTGCCTGTATACGGTTTTAATCTGTTCCACTACCTTCAGCCTTTGTAAGTTATTTTAATATCTTCCGCGTGGAGGCCTTATAGGAAGAATTTTCATGTATAATAAATTGCATTCGCGTGCCGCAGTACAGAAAACTCTAAAGTTTTCAAACATCCATCTCCTGATGAGTATTGACTAATGTCAAACTTAGAACTTCCTTAGCACAGCTAGGGTACAATAGCCCAATGTGGGTAATATAGCGGAAGTAACTTTTATTTGCCAATGTATCTAGATTAAACATTGTAACGTAATTTTCACGAGGCTTGGAAGTTGCAAAATTCCCAATTATAATTTGGGATTAACCTTATTCGATTAATTTTAATCTTTCGATTAATTAATACATTTTTATAATGTAATTTCTTCATGTAGTGTGTGTTAGCATTGCTTAAAATGTTCCTACTCAAATTTGAAATGTTAAGTAAAAATTAATGCAAATTTTTTGTTGATTGTTTACCAGTTAAAGATAATTACAGTGTAGCAATACTATGTGTGTTAGGTAAAACAACTTCGTAAGAAAAAATAATAGCATTCTGTGATAATTTTAGATATTTTAACTATTTTTTGTTCTGTTGAAATCCTTTCCCAGCATTTGTGTCCGACCTTAAGTACTTGAGAATAATACTTTATACTGAAATTTTCTTTGTTTTAAGTGCTTATCTCGAGTTAAAAGGTGTCATTAACGGAATGCTATCTTTTACTAGATAGCATTCCTTAAGTTAAAATGTGTCATCACTGTGTGTGTGTTGTGGAATGCTATCTTTTACTACTCGTAAATGACATTCTTCTATTGTTTATTTTCTGTAGTTTATAAGGAATCTTACTTACTCGTGTGTCTGAAATTTTATTTTGTATTCATATTTACCATGATTTTTGGATACCCTTTAAACGAATCTGCCAAATATTTCAGTACAATTAATAGCATTTTGGTCATTTTCCTTGTTATTTGAATTTACGTACTTCAAAATATGTAACACAAAATTTATTATTAATTTATTCATTTATTTTTTTCTTAAATTTCATATGAATCCACATTTAAATGTACAAACCATCATAATTTATTTTGAGATTTGTTGTCTTTTTAAAAAATTTTCTTACTCTATTGAACATTATTCACTAAGAAATTCGCCTCTAAATTTAACTAAAACAGTTAATTTGGAATAATTTCTAGATTATTAAAATTTTAAGGATATATTTTTGGAAATACCAATAATCTAATTAGATGTGAGACGACCAAAAATTCAGTCAATATTTTTTTTCGGTACACCATGGATTTCTTCACACGTGATGGTTTGTAGTAATTTGCAATACACATTAAGGTATATGTTTGAGTCAAATTAATTCTTGTGTATGAAAATGATCATTGAAAGACAAACCCCCTTGACTAGTGAATTTATTTTTCTATACATGAAATGCATCTTTAAAATAATAGAATTCACTTAATTCTTAAGTAAAGATATCTAAAAAAATAAGAGTGGAACACGTAGAAAAATATTTATTTATAAATAGAATTAAGATTACATTCAAACTCATTATCAAATTTAAAATAGTCATGATGAGTGGAAGTATCTCTATAGCTCAGAAGAAATAAACAAATTGACTTAAATCATAGCTTGTACTTTTTTTAAAATAACTTATTGATAAATTTAAATGTAATGAGTAAAATAATATGCGTAATTTAGCGAAGTTTTCTAGCACGTGAAATTATTGCTCGTTTCAAAGCATTAGCGGCTAACGTGTGCACGTGAAAGATTTTATTCTTTTAGACATACAAAAAAAAAAAACCCTTCGAAACACGGTTTATGTAAAAGAGATATAAAATTCTATTTTTCTTTGAGAAGAGAGTTAAATAATCATAATTAGTTTAATAAGATAGAAAATTTTATTTAAAACCCTTTTGCATTTTTAATCCATTTTACTGAAATTATTTTACTAAGTTTTTTTGAAATGTAAATTTTATCTGTTATATCAAGTAATACTGTTGTATCAATTTAAATTATTTATTACGTATGTTATGTAAGATTTCGAATTTTAATTTATAGCTGTTTCATTGTAGATTTTCATTCATAATCAAAAATTAGAAATTTAAATTAAAAACATTATTTTGTAAATAAAACATTTTTTCAATTTACACTATTCAATTTACATTTGCATTATTATATGTTACTCTAATAAATGCTGTTATTATAGAATTAACTTTTTTAAATGAGAAAGATCATTATCTGAATCTTTAATTTTATATTTATTGAAATACTGGTTTGAGTCATTTATTTATTGATGTAAATCATAATGTGTTTTGGAACACATTATAATTTACATACAATAAATGTGTGTGAATGACTACAATAAATGTATTTGATGACTACTTTAAATGTATGTAGCATACAATAAATATATTTGAATTTTTCGGTAAATAATTGTCTGAAATAAACATTAAACTCAGTAATTTTTATAATTTACACTTTTATAATTACTGGTTAAAGAAACTTCTTATCATAACATATACAAATCTCCTTATCACAATCATTCCTTTAATGATTAAGTATGATTCTTTCCTGAATTTTTTCTTTTTATTCCATTGCTATTGATATCAGTGAAAATCTTCAAATCTGCAAAATCCCCGTTGGATGTGCCCTTTTTATCTGACCTAGGAATTTTTGGAAGTAAACATTGCTATCCTCTTGTCAGGGTGTGATGAAAGTTTTATTACTAAACTCTCTTCTGTTAGGGTTAGAGTTCATATGGATATGAACTTTCTTTGCGCTTCTTTCGTCTTCCTGTGTCCGCTCTTTACATAGACACGACTTGCCCGGAGATTTTTCGTAAAATATTGAAATCCATTATTTCTGACCATTTTTAATAAATTTTAACAGAGTTTTATTAAAACGAGAAAAAAGAAGTGATTTTTCTATTTATTTGCTCGTGACAGTTTCTTTATAAAATATTTTCATCACGGGTTAGAAAGTCGATTGATTTTCAGCGGCTTGTTTTTATTTTTTCGCCGACATTGGTGATATAAATTCTTCTCAAGGTTGCAGCAGATTCCTCCAATCCATGCGCTGCTCATCGCCACTCAAATCAGCGACTGCAGGTTCTCTCTGGAGATCGGAGCGCATCCACTTGATGGACATAAGTCGTGAGCCGGACAATAGAAGCTGGCTTTGTAAGGAAAATGACAGCGGAGGACATAAATTTTCACGAGGCGGGCCTCCGCTGAGATTCTGCTGCGGTGACTCGGGCAGGGTGCCGCAGGTGGATTGTTCGAACGAAAGCGATATGAGTGAGGCGGTTTTTCCACCTGCTGGACCTTATCCTAATGATGGTTCTGATTTCAGCGATACTTCTGCAGTCTGCAGTACCTCCACGGCCCCCCTGCAGTGCAATCGAACGGATCCGAATCCCGACAGATTTTGCTATGAATGTGCCAGTCCGGCTTCTTGCAACACACCAAACAGAAGGCGCAGGCGAAGAATGGTTAGCAGAAGTTTGATCTTGGACAATGCAAAAATTGATCATTATATGAAGTTTCCTTCAAGTAAATTCAGTAGCGGTCTAAGTGATTCTGGTGTTCTTTTACGTGGAGATGGTCATGGTCAAGCAGGTTCTGATTCTAGCAGTTCCAGTTGCAGTATTGCTCCAGTTAAATTACCTCGAAGGAAACCTAAATCTAATCGAAAGAGCTTGCCTCCTGGTTATTGTTATATTGGTTATGCAAACCAGCGTGGACACTCTAGGCCTGTCTACAGAAACTGTTATTCTCCTCCATCTTGGGTAAATATAACTAGATTTTGAAATGTATTGACAAGCGATTTCTTTAAATAATGAATTCTGTTTGTGATTCAAGGAATTTTTATTTTCTTTAAAATTCGAAATTTAATTACTTGGAAATAGGAAATAAATAAGAATGCTTCCTATAATTTATAAAAATTTTTGCTGTCAATAAATATAACTCTCTTTACTGTCAATGAAACAAGAAAATTAAAATACATGTCGCAAAAAATGAAACTGAAAAAAATGTCCTTTCTGTAAGAATGTTAATATTTGTAAATTTATAAGTTAAAGGAACTTGTATTGATTATTTCTAAGATATAAACACAGGAATTTATTTCCCAGAACTTAATTTTTTAAATAGAAAACTAAAACCAATTCATAAGTTTGTATTGAATTCCAGATTTTTATAGATTTCTATTACAGTTTCTATAATTTGTGTTGGCGTTTTCTTAAAATATATATTCTGTAATTTTTCACTTTTAGAGCTTTAAATTTAACCTAAATTTCTACTTATCGATGAAATACGAAGCTTCGATTTTCCAATTCTATGAATAATAATAAGAAAGAAAAAATTAAAAATGGAAGAAAAATTTGTTAATTCCACATCCTCTATATGTACACTTATTTTTAAAATGTATTTATAATTAAATTTCATCAGATCAAAGGTAACGTTGGAATAAATTTATAAAAAATTTGTATGTGGACTGCATATATATAAACAGTTTAGTTTTACACAAATGCATGCTATACTAAATGAATACACCGTGTTTGTTTGTGCGTGCACATCTGTTAGAACACGCAAAGGAGGAAACTTGGAAGTTTTCCAAGTTTCCTCCTTTGCGACTCTTGAATACTTATTGTCTATCAGAACTAGGGAAAAAATACTTTATGGATACTCCATCTAAGATATCTTACAACATAGCATGAGAGCTATTAAGCTGGCAATTATTTCTCTCTCATTAAAGTTTTCAAAACTTCGTTAATTTGTACACAGTAAAATGAAAATGTAGTTTCTTAACATTCTGTAAAATGTATTTATTTTATTTTGAATGTAAATGTAAAATAAATATATTTAATTTTACAATCTTTAACTTGTATATGGATTTCTCATTTCTATTTCCTCTTAATGAAAAAATTGTTTTGTTTATTGCTTGCTTTTTGTTTTGTGTAAGAAATTAATATTTATCATAAAATTAATATACACATCTCGCAGTTGATATACATCAACTTTGTTTCGTGGATTTTATTCTGTAGAGTAAAATATGAATCCTGTGTCAATTTTTGGGAAGGTAATTTTTCACTTTACAAATCTTAAGATTTTTTTATACTGACTTCATTCTACAGAGTTTTTATTTAGAATTGTAATGTCTCATTCCAAAACTAACAAAATTCGACCTACATTCTTGATCCAACATTAAAAGGGGGAATTGAAAATGTAAAAAAGTGCAGATGCAGCGGGAAAATGGAACCATTTTTTTCGGGCGTCGAGCCAGACTGTTCCGGACTTGAGTATAGAAAATGAGAGGAATCATTTTTTTGAAAGGCATGAAAATAAAACCTTTCTTATTTTTATTCTATCAAGTTCCCTTTTATAATTCTATAAAAACTTCTTACTGCATGTGAAGTGCACTTTAAAAAATTTAGAAATTTTAAAAGTTAAGGAATCTTAATTCCAACAAAAATAACTAAGATTAAAAATAATATACATGCTTAGTTTTTAATTATATATATATATATATATATATATATATATATATATATATATATATATATATATATATATGTATATATATATATATATATATATATGTGTATATATATATATGTATGTGTGTGTGTGTGTGTGTGTGTGTGTGTGTGTGTATGTGCGCAAATTTAGTGATATAGTGAAAAGTCAGATAACATTCACTTTTTGCTTCATTTGTGCAAATTTTATTTTAAAAAGTTATTTTCGTACAATTAAAATATAACTTAATGATATGGTAAATCATTAATAAATCACCATTATAAAAATAATTTATTAAATTATTTTTAACTCTTTAAAACCATGCACATTATTCCATTGTTTTTTATAACGAAATGCTAAACTAAAATTAGAGAAAAGTAATAGCTTATTGTAACATAGAGCAATTTTTCTGTTTCAAGTCGTCAGTGTTTAGTTTTATATGCTTGCTTGACGTGAATGAGAGAAATTTTAAAACTGTTTCAGGTAATATCTGGTTTACTATATAATTTAAAGAAAATGTTCATATTTAAAATATTTTATTTATTTAAATAGTTTTTTTATTTGTGTACAGTGTATGTATATTATTCATTTACTTATATTTCAAAAAACTTAAAAATGGAAAATGAATTAAATAATGTTATGTAACGAAAAAAGAATTAACTTTTTATTGAAATACTTAGTTTTATTGTCAGTATTAGACTTTTGAATTTACAAATGTTTGTATAATATTTGTAGCATTTATAACAGTTTCTTACTATTCATCTGTGATTTTATATTTCATGAATAAATTATAAAATGTTTAAATATATTTTTAAAAATATTCTAAGAGAAAAATATAAAATTACAATATTATAAATGTTTGCACTGTGAATAATTTTATTGCTCAGTTTTAATTATGGTATTTAAAGCCCTTATATGTGTTTGTATTAAATTTACTTTTTGATCATCGAATATGCAATATTCGATATCAAAACTTGCAAAGTAATCATTTTGCAATCTAACTACCATTTGTTACATCCCTAATTAAAAGACCTAGCTATAGTAGGTGAATAATTCATGCTCTGATCGTAACTGAGTAACAGTTCGTACGTTCGATTTTCACCGTCAGGGCAGCCGAGTGGTAAACGCTCTTGCCTTCAGTTAAACAGTTCGTGGGCTCGAATCCTACATTGAGTATGGATAATTGTAATGGTTCGGATTCCACTTAAAACCACAGATCCCGGTCTGATTAGCCCTCGTGTGTGAAAAATGACCGTCGAGCAACAAACAAACCGTTGGTAGAGTGTTAAATAAACCAAAAAATCAAACTGATAAAAAAATACTGTGTAAAAATAATTTTACGTATTTCATAAATATTTTTATATTTCTTAATTTCTAAAACTGCGAAATGATATTAATTCGTAAAATTGAAAACATTTATTTTACTTTTCTCTTATTTCTTAAAAAGACCCTACTAATATAAACATTAAGAGATTTATTAGTTTTCTTCTTATGTAGTTGTGCCCTATTTTTTCTATTAATATATAGTAGATGATAAAAAAATTAGTAATTGTGTTCTTTGAAGGGAGTATTTTTGATAATGTATTTTCGATTGAAAAAATTAGTTATCAATAAAGAAATATCACATTTGTTTAATATATGAATATTCTGTAAACCAGATAAATTTAAGCAGATTTGCAGTATTGGCTTTTATATCTCTGTGCAAATTTTAGTGTTGCAATCACAAATACAGAACAATCTGAGCAATGCTGTGTATCATACTATAGTGCTTCAAAGATAAAATGCTTTTGAAAACATTATCTGTATGGCTTTTAAATTGTGATAAAATGTTTTGAATAAGTAAGAGTTTAATGTAATGTTAAAAATATTTCGGAAATGTGTGTTATGGGCAAGAAACTGATATGAAATGTAAATTTTGAACAATCTTTTTAATAACCAAGAAACGTGATTTCGGCGAATGGAAGATAAAATTGTTAAATCGGTTCATCCTAGTTAAATTAGTATAAAAAATATTTCGCTAAAATCATAAAGTGCTCTAAAAACTCGAAACATTTTACGTCTAAACATCAAATTTGAAATAATAATTTGGTCAACTCTCTTCCTATGTTTATATTTAGAGAAAAATTTCCTGTGGTTTTGCCTGATGTAATGTATATCCGAGCTGATAGTTAAAATATCAGCACTTTGGATTTCAACTCATCAATTTATGTATGGGGGTTCACTTCCACTTTAGTCATGGATATTTATAGAGATTTAAAATCTTAATTTAAATTACAAATTTTGGTCCTATTAATTTTCGGTGGCAAAAAGTGATATTTAGACAAAAAAAGGCTTTTATTTTTTAAGTCAATATGTTTTTTCTTTAAGCTTACTCGCAATCATGTTTTGTTTTATTCCTTCATGTTTTTTATTCATTCTTTCACAATCCATGTTATTTTAATATTTTAAAATGACCTCGAAGCTGTCGTCTCATTAAAACATTTGCCATTCAAAGTCTAAGTTTGAGGCTGTTACAATTAAATAACAAAGTTTACCTTATTCTAACTTGAGGTTTGCTTTGTGACGTATTTTTGCACACTTATCATATTATTTCTTATTTCTAAGATATTTAATTAATATAAATATACTAAAATATCCAAACTAACGTGGACTCACCGTAATCTTGTGCTAGGATCATGTTCTTCAGAGTCGGAAATCCTGATTTCAATCCCAGCATGTTCATGCTGATCTATGAAAGATAGGTGTTGCGCTTCTGATTTCACTATGTACGTCTTCCGAAATGTCTGCTTGGGAGTTTTCCGGGTTTTCTCCTTTGTGACTCGTGAATACGACCCATTATCTGTGAAGAGTCTTCCTGGAAGGCAAATAAAATGTAAATGCTTAACGAAACCTTACAGCAAATAGTAGGTGTAGAATTGTTGTATGCGGTGTTAAAAATAGTGTTTTAAAATCCGTCGATCATATTGTTGATGATATAAATATTTAGAATATTGCAGTAAAGAGGTTTCTAAGGACGATTGTATGAATGTGCAGTATATTTTAAGAAAAAATAAGTTATTATTTAAACATATTTGCATTTTATAAAAACTGCGAGATACTTTGTTAAATGTAATCAGATGATGGTAATTCAAATGAAATAAAAAAGTAGCGAGTGTGTATACATATAATTTGTTATTTAATTATTTCTAGATTTGAAATAAACTTCTGGTAAGGTTTGACAAGTTTCTTTCTACCACGATATCTAGTTACATTTTTTTCCGATGGGAAATCTATCATAGAATTTTAGTAATAATGACTCTTTTGATCTTACTTATATCAAGAGGGCGATTAAAAGATACACTTTGTTCCGAAACCACCATGCTGACATCTGCAGTATATACTCTTCCTTATCATCAATGATTTTGAGTGATTCCTTCTGAAAATGTTTATTAGAAACTAATGTTTTTGTCAAAATATTATTTCATAAGCGTATTTTATATTTAAAAAAAATTGAAGAATTTTGTATTTAGGGAATTCTGCATTTTTTAAACATATAAATCTTTTTTTTAAAAGAAACTTCATTTTTTTTAAAAAAAAAAGTTAATAATGTTCTTTAAAAAATAAAGCAATTCATATTCATTTAATTAAAAATTGTGTAGATTCAAAATATTTTAAATTTAATAGATTTCAAAACTTAAATTTTCATTGAATTGTTGCACATTTTAATATAAGCATTCTAAATTATATTGTGCACAAAAAAAAATCGCACATTGACAAAATCACCATTTTTGTGACCTGAAAGAAATCGGGTTTTGGATTGGGGACTCCAAAAACCACCTTGTTTCCCCTTATGCTCATTAACTAATTACGAAATTATGTTTTTCCATTGATGTTTTTTCAGAATAGGTGAGAATAGAGGATTTGATCGCAGGTATCGTTTATCGCGTCATGGAATCATAAATATATGCTTCTCATAATAGTCTTCATATATGTATATGACGATCTTAAAGCTCATTGTGCTGCTTAAATGTGACTGTAATTGTGCATACTTGACGCAGGCAGAACAAGTAAAATGTTATCGAGTAGTTTACCGAGACTTGAAATCGGTCGTCTAAATAGAAATTCATAATCTCTTTACGGGCTACTAGATCCTTAGTTTTCCTTTTACTGTGATCATGTAATCTTCGTGCTTTTCAAATGTTGCCTCCAACTTTGTGAATTAATTTTTAAAACTAAAAATACCTTAATTGAATTATATGTGTCTGCAAATTACTTGTTGCATTCATTTAAGTATGGTAAGTCAACTTGAAAACAATGTATGAAAATTCCGATAAGCTATTTATAGTACATATTTTAAATCATTTCTACTGACTCATTAATTTTGGATTTTCAATTCCGCATATATTGAAGTGTTTTGCTGTTTTCAACTTTGATTGTAAATAATAAATCCTGTTGCAGGTTTATGTTTTTATAAGTAAAAGATTTTTAGTTATCACAAATTTAGTTGATTTTTTTAATTGTGTGTGATAATATGATAAATTAAAAAAGCGATGTATCTGCATTTACGATATATCGAACTGTGATTTAATCATGATCATTATTTAAATTTCTTTTGAATATATAAAATATATTAATCTAAATTAAAATTTATAATAATTTAACATTTATAATTCTGTACAAGCGTGTAGTGTGAAAGTTGAGTGGTTTTTATCATCAAATTTGTAATATTTATATAATTTTAATGATATGAATTATTATTATTATTATTTTTACTTCTTTGCAATAATTTTAATTGCTTTCTCCAGAAAAATAATTCTTTTCTCATAGAATTAAGTCACTTATTTAGAATTTATTCAGTTATTTAGAAATTAGAATAAAAATAACTTGTTTACATTATAGCAAATCTTAATGTGAATTTTTTTAGCTATAGTATTGACCTCAGTTATTTTTTATTTAGTTATCATACAATTTATAAATTATTATGTTTATTTTTGAATAATAAATATTATCGAATGATATAAATTATTAAGTAAAAATTACATTTGATTAAAAAAATTACATACCTCTCCATAGTAAAGATATCTTTTGTGAGAAATTAAACCCTAAAAATTATTTTCCAAAAACTTTGTATATATTTGGAAAAGACTAGTAGAATGTAACTTCATATATAGATCATTATCGCACTCTTTCAAGTGACTGTGAGCTCTTAAAAAGACTCATTTTGTTAATTAACACTTATAAATAGAAGTTCTTTTTGTTTAAGTTTTGCTTCAGAAAATGTATATCTAAGAAGTAAATTCATTAAAGTGTTCTTTTTAAGGAGAGGAAAAGATTAAGTTCTTGGTGTCTATTATAAAATGGATATTTTTGAATTGTGTGATGTTTTTTTTCCTGTTGATGACTAGCATTTCAGTTTCCCGTTACTGTTTAGTTATTGTAGCTTATTCTGTTGGCACGTATATTGTTTAACAGTTGATTGACACTGCTTAGCGAACTCCTAATAGTCGAAAGTTGTTTTAAAGTATTTGAACACCAACATATTTTGCCATTTAGGAAGACTTCATAGAATGTGAGTGGTATTCATATAGGTCGTAAGAGAGAAAACTAAATCCAACCTCAAATATTCGTGAAGAAATTCTTAATTAAAATTCTTTCGTGTTAAAATAAAATTTTTAAGCTGCAACTATACATGTTTTTTAAATATTTTTTTATATTAAGCTTTTTTAAATAAGTCAAAAACATTTTTTAAAAATCTATTTTATCGTTCTTTTCTAGTCTCCCGTAGTTTATTAGTCTCTTTTTTGCTAAAAAATAACTTTTTATGAATTCATGAAAAGGTATATAATTTTTAAGAGTCTTTTTTTTTGTTACCGTGAATTTTAAAAACCAAAAAAAATATTTCGCTTTGAAGCTTATTTTATGCGGGTTTATTTTTCTTATTTTTTCTTTCTTCCATGCACATGAAAAGACGCAGAAACAAAGACGAAATAAAAAGCAAAAGCCTTGCAACTGTTTGCTCTCTCGCTCACATTGTCTTTTTAATGTAGTCAATATTTTCTCGAGATTATTCTGTTACCTTTTCTATTATAGATTGTATTGTTAAATGATACGTTTTTTCTCTAACTCCAGCTTCGTTGTGGTGCTAACTTATAGTAGTCGCATCTAGCCCTCTCGCATTGCACGATTATTTATAACATAACTTATATGCGTCGTCTGATTTTTTTCTTTGTTTACTCTTTGTTAATTTATTTGAAATGAATTCGCGTTTTGAAATATAAAATTTATTGTAATTTTTTCCGGTTTCTTTAGAGACCCATGAAGTATTTTTTTAGTTTACACGATTAGGCTTATAAATTGGCTATCATTTAAGTTTATAGTTTAATTTTATCTGTAATTTATTATTTAAAAATGCTATTAAAAACAAAACACGATGCATATTAGCTTTAATGTAATATTTTACATTTTTATTTTTAAAGATACCTAAAAATTATGTCAAGCTTGCGGTACAACTAATTCACGGAATATTTGTCTTGCACATGAATTAAACTAATATGTAGGGTTAATTATCGTTGTAGTATAGAAAATCTCAAATCTGTTAGCTTTTAATGTTCTTCCCTTAAATTATTTATGGTAATTAGGTATACAATCGCCAAACTGGCATCTGAATAGTTAGTGCTGTTGGCTTTAGTCTAACAGTTCGTGAGTTCGATTCCTAAACTCAGGCTTGGATATTTGTAGTAATTCTGAATCCACTTTAAACTGTTGGTCGCGTTCCAATTTATCTTCGTATGCAAAAGGTAATTGTTGAGCGGCAGATAAAACAAGCCAAAGTATACAAACGTTATGTCGTTTGTTTATATATGAATTGTTGAGCTACTTTTCGAATATTGAACATTATGAATTCTGAAATTGATTGCTTTGTTTCAAAAGGTGTGCATAAAATTTATCTTGAAACAAATAAGACATCTTGTGCTTAAAGCCACCGTCATTTTAAGAAAGAGCACAAAATTTCGATGTTTATTGTTTAAATTAAATCGCACAATATACTTCTGATTGTAAAAAAGTTTGGCAGGTGCTTGTAAAAAATACATGGATTAGAATGCTTGCTGTATGTATACCGTGGACCAAACGTATCTCAACTTGGGGTTAAAGTGACTGTCACATTCGTGAATGCAAACTGTTTAGGTATGATGCTACAATGATATTGAGGCAGATTGTTAGGTATCTTAGGCTCATAGTAATTTAGTTGAAGGTTTTCATTTTTCATAGTTGGAGGTCCTGGCTTCGATTTTTGCTCCTATTAAATAACGAGAGGTGGGAATTTGTATTCATTATTCTGCAGGAATTGTTAATATGAAGATTTCTTATTTTCCCTCATTGCTACACAATTTTAATCCATTAGGCTGTCTATTATGGGGTGTAAAAAATATGAAGAGGCACTCAGCCATTTTCAGTAGTTAAGTAAAATGAAGTGAAATACCTTGTTAAAAAGAATAAAAATAATGAAGCAGTGGAAACTGTGTGTGTGCAACTCTTAAGGATTGGATTGAAGCTTTTCGTTATTCATTCTGCTTTTCAAATATATTACCTTAGTTTCGTTTTAAGTGAATCAATCTTTTATAGTGTGTTGGATTTTTTAAAATGGATTATTATGTAATGAAAATTTTTACAAATTATATGATTATACGCATCCATATTATGCGTATATTTTACTGCGAATTCACTATCCTTGCAGTACTCTAAGCTATTATGTCAGTAGTTATAATAATAAGTAAACTAAAACTTTTTAATATACTCTTATCTTTCACTTCGAACCATAGCTGTTGAATATTTTTATACAAATTTCAATTAACACCTTTTTTAACGTATAAATGATATTGTAAATATATTTTATTATACTTAATGATATTGCTTTAGTTCTGACTTAAATTGGCTTCGAAATTTTGTTCTTCATTAAACTTTAATGCTGAATGGACATAAGCAATTTCATTAAAATTGGAATTTGTGCGTAGAGTTGGTTTTTTCATCGTGTGAAGCTTAGAAATAGAAGCGGGACTATTATCATTTAAGTGTGTTGAGATTATATTTTGATTACCTTAATTACGTCATGAATAAACAAATGAATGATAATTATGAGAATCTCCTCTCTTTGGAAAAATTGTGTATGAAATGTTTTAATTTTCATCTGTCTCGTCTTGTATTAATTGTGACCTTTTAAATTTTACCAAACATTTATATTGATGGTATTTTTCAATGATTTAAGGTTCGCTTTTTATTGCTTAAGATACTTCGGAAAGAATTTCTCATAGATATTGTATTTACGTACATCCAGAGAAAAAGTTAATATATTAAGAAATAAAATTTGAAATTAAAATAAATACCTTATCTTTTTTTAATTAGATTATTATATATGTATTCACTTTGAATAAAAATTAGGCTGAATGGTAGAATTTATTTTTAATTTTTATTGCAAAATGGCATGGGCACCGTAAATTTACAAATTTTATTATCTTCTCAATTTTTGTGTCGCATATAATTGAAGTTTACTAATTAGAATATTACCATTTTCCTAATTGATTCCCAAGATAATTTTGATATGTTTGCATGCATTTATATTATTTTATATAATCTTCATGAATTCGATTTTTTTATTTTAATGTTTTTAATGATAGTTCAATAACCATCAATTATTTTTTAGTTTTTGTTAATGAAGCAAAATGTTTTGATCATAATGTTATGCAACTTTATTCATTGAACTTTTTAGCTATCTGATTTTATCTGCTTGTGTTTATATTAATGGTTGATAATTTTAAAGGTCGGTTTGAACTTTCTTTTCCGGTATTCTAAGATCGGAAAAGAAATTCGGATGTTAAAGTTTTGTTACTTTCAAGTAAACTTTGTTTTATTTTTTTTTAACATTGAGATGCTATTTTTGCTGAAAAGCGATTGCTTATCATAAACTTGTATTGGGGTGTGCGGGAGATGTAAGTTCTCTATAAATAGCGATTTACTCATCTCTTTCAGAAATAAATTTTGCACTTGTAGTTGAAGTGAAACATTTTTCATTTTTAAGTAAATTTTTATTTTGTAGGTCCATTTTTTACTCAAAAATTTTCGTTAGTTCTAAAATTTTAAAACTAGAATCACCAAATCTCTAAATTGTCACCATTATAAAAAAAATGCGCATTCAATATTTTAACTATGTTTTATTGCAAAAGATTTCTGGTTACCGGAAACCATAGGAATTGTATGCTGACAAATATTATTTTTTTCCAGTAAATTCATTGCTTTTTCATCAATATTTAAGTTATGAAACACTTTGTGAAGGATTTTTTGCAGTTCATTACCATTGGTCGAAACATCGATGATGTTCTGTGTCACTTTATAAAATGATAATGAATTTGTTAAATTATTAAAGAAACATTCATTACATAAAATATGAATTAAATGTGTGATTTCAAAACACTATCTTTTAATTTGTTTCTTCAAAGAATTTTCTTACGTTATAAAAAAAGTTACATAATCTAGCAGAATAATTTTTCTTTTGAACTTCTTCTTACAAAAATACATGGTATTCATTTATTCACAGTTCATTACATTAAAATTTGCATAAAGAATTTTTTTTTATTTTTAATCAAAAGTTTGTGAATTGCATCAAATAATTCCTAGGCATAATAGGGAATAAAATTATGCTTTAAAAGCTCTGTCCTTATTTTCAACAATGATTGTTGAATAAGGTCTGGCTCTCGCCCAATAAAACCTTAATCATTCCCTCTAAGCAGGATTTTCAATTTTTTTCCCCCACTTAACTCTTTCGACCGACAGTTCTTTTTTAGTTATATTTGAATAAAATTCATTTTTTTTATTCTTACATTTAGTCTTCTACTCTTATTTGGCTATTAAAAAAATCTTTTTGCAATCTTGTAAACTATTTTGTTTTCAGTATGTGTATTATTAATATTCAAATATATTATCTACATTTTGCCTCATTATTTTAAATGAAAACGCAGTGACACTTATATTTTACGCAATTTGTATAGCTGCCGTAAATGAGTATATGATTTTTTTAAGCATTGCTCGCGGAATAATTTTAAGAGGTTTATGAACTTCGTGTTTTGTTTTTTCGCGCATCAGCTTTCCAGTAAAAATAAATAATTGAGAAAAAAATTTCTTTTTAACTACTGCACCTTTTATATTTGTGTGCAGTGTTCTTCTGTAACTTTATCACAATTATAATGGTTAATTTCTTTAAATTATTTTAATTTTCTGTGTGCTTTTATTTTTATTATTTTACGTAGCAAATTCTTCAATAAAAAATATTTTTATTTTATGAAGTAATTGCATAAAAATAGAATTTCAATTTTATGTAATTATTATATTTTGCGCAGAATGATGAATTTGCATTAACTAATTGCTTTCTGCTCTTCAGGTTTTCAATTTTCTTTATTGATTCAAAATAGAATTAAAAAAAGTTGTGGGACATGTCGCCAATATTTTTAAAAATGTAAGAAAAGTTTCTTATTCGGGCGGAAAAGCTATTATTGACAGTTTTAATATGATAAATTAAATAAAGAGAACTCTTTTCTCCCATTCAAACTCTTTTATAAACTGCTGTCTTTTAATTTCACATTATTAGCATAGCTTTTGACTTAATTTGAAAGTATGCTGTAATTTTGTAATACTATAAATATTCTATAATAAAATTAATTTTAATTTAGAAATTTTTAAATAAAACATTTTTTCTTGACGTTTTTCAAAATTTAATTTCTTTTGTTAATTAGAGCGTGCTTCCCCCTCCCTCTAAATACTTTTGGTGATATTTTTATATTTTTTACTAATATTTAATAATTTAGTAACAAATTTAAAGGAAGGAATTTCATTTTGCGTTATGAGATTTAAATTGTTTTCCGGGATCATAAAAGACATCGCAATCAACATTGCAATTAGTAATTTTTTCCACAGCATAACTTCCTTTTGGTATTCGTTGATTGGGTCCTCATCCCTACTGATTTTGCGGTCTATTGTAAATATTAAGGGGAGAAAAAGAACAATAAAGCTCACTGGAGGTTCGTCATTCAAAATTACGCTGGCAGGTTATTTTTAAAACTCCAGCGAAATATTTGCCAGAGACGGGGAGGGGTTGAAAGCCCTTCACTCTTTTCATCATCTACCCTTCCTCTCTTGCTTTCCCCTCCTCGATTTGCTGCCGTTCCAATTTCGTGGGCACTTTTCGAACTACGTCCCGCGAATCAACCCGCTTTCGAACGAAAATGTTATTAAGAGACCATCGGAAAATGAATTTTTAGAAAAGTAATCATGGAATGAGGCAGAGGTGCTGTGGTGGGGCGTTAAGGATGCTTGGTTCCCGCACAAAGCCTCTTTGCGCTCATCGGCATACGTTTTTCTGAAGGTCTACGAACGGTAAACCGAAAAAGAAACGTTAAGTTGGTCCTGGCGCCACTCGCGACTGCTGCTACATCATCGGAAGTACTCAGTTTTAAAGTGGACGGAACGCCGAGAGATTCAATCTTACAGCGTTTCCTCTCCATTTCTTCTATCTATCGGATATTTATAGGTATGAAAACAAAAAATCGCATAGTGAAGGGGAATAATAAACGCGTGCTCGTTTAGTTGCGCATATCTACCAGAAAATCGGACATTTCCGTGTTTCGAAAGTGGATATGAAAAATCAGTCTACTATGGAGGAGAATGCGGCAAATGAAAATGGATTAGAATCTAAGTCTGGAGTTGGAATTTCTCGTGAAAAGCAAAACGGTGATGACACTGAAGATGACGAAGACGATGATCGCAATGAGCCCGCAACCGTAGCTACTTCGGTAGCCGATCTTTGCTCAGCGTCTCACGAGTTTGAATGGTTGAGTCCAACCTCACATGGTTTACCTTATCCTCAACACGATAAACAAACAGACGGCAATGTATTCACAGACCTAACATTGGAACATCAACATAATGTCTCTGCTGATGAATCGGGAATACCTTCCTGTCACGCTTCCCCTGCGCGTTCCTCTCACCATCGTCACCAAAAGCCACCTGTGTGGCCTCGTCGATCAGCGGATATGATTGACCATATGAGGATGTCACCAAGTCCATATAATGAATTACATGGCTGTCGTCGACATCTATCACCAATGCGATCATCTTGGTGTTGTCCTTCCCCTCCTCCACATGCTGTGTGTATACATCATGGAAGTGCTGTCATTTCAAACATGGAACTTGTTCCTTATAACCATGAATGCTGTGGTGTAGATGTATCTTATATGCCTTATCAAAGCTGTTCATGTCTTCCTCCTAGTGGTGTGTCACATTCTCCCCGTTATCAGGATTCACATACATGGTGTCATAATACCTCACCGCACCATGAAATTCGTAGACGAGAATCTTCATCACCTTGTGCAATGCATAGATCCTGCCAAGGGATATCTCGAAGATCTCATTCTTCTAGTTCTCGTAAAAGAGACTGTTCTCCGTCTGCTTTATCACCGCGTTATTCACCTATACCAAGTGAACAAAATATTAATACACATCATTCAACCAATGAGCAGTGGCAGGTTTGTTTATAATAATATTGCTTCTTTTCATCTTTCTCTTTTATATTTAATTCTTATGTGATCGTATGTTTTTATTGCAAATATTTGCTAAATAACTTTTGTGAATTTTTTTTAGTTTGTGAAAATTCACTTTTTAAGGCACTTTTTGTGACATCTATTCATATTTTTCAAATTCTACTATAATGTTGCTTCTATAATAATGCGTATGGAAAATTTCTGAAGTATAAAAAAATTTTCAGATAATGTTAATCAAATTAATTATTTAATTAAGAATTTTCTGTATATTTGCGTGTAATCATTTATCTCAAAAAAATGTGTAAATTCAAATATTGATCACAAAATATGCAACAAATTTGTAATATTTTTTGTTCAATATTTTTTATATTATGATATATATATATATATATATATATATATATATATATATATAAAATGAGAAAAGGATTCACACCAGATAATTTGCTGCCTTTAAAAATAGACTTTGAATGCAATATATCCTATATAAGTTTTTTTGTAAAATATGTATCGCATAATTTCAAAAATTTCGCAAAAGAAACTTATAACTTTTTCAATAATTTTTTTCTATAATCAGTTGCGAACAGTCTGTTGCACTATCAATATTTATAAATTTGGAAATTGGCAACTTAGGAAAAAATTAAAAGTTTATACATATATAACTGAAAAGAGGTTAGAATTGTGCTGAAAAAATATATATTATTAATAAAGCTGAGTATAAATCTCCTGAATATTGCTTTTTAAGGTTATTAATTTACATTTTCTTCATAATTTTGAAATCAATATATAGAAAAAATAGAAAAAATATTGCCTTTCATTATTGAATGCATAATTAAAATCTCTTAAAATTTTAATCTTTTAATGCTTTTCTTCAATCATATTTCTTTTTAATGCTCTTACAAATTTTATGGTATCACTGTTATTTGTATATTTTATGTTTTCATTTTTAAAGTGATTTAGTTATCATTTCAAAAATTACACATAAACTTGCGAATTTTGAATTTCATCGTTTGCAATATTTTAGAATATACTATATATTTTACTTCATTCTATTCCTCTTTATAAAATTTGTGTAAATTATGTTATTTGTAAATTAATTTTTATGTTCAAAAATATATAAAAAAATTTATGTGTAAAAAAACATCATACATGTGTTTAAAAAAATTAATTTGACATTATTAAAAAATATACTGTAATTGAAATCGCTAAATTTGTTCAGAGTATTTTTTACATTTTTTATTTTATACCGTTCTTCAAATTTTTAAATAATCTTGTTAAAATATTCAGCAGCATTATCATTATAAAATTTATTAGAATTAAAAATATTTGTCTTTAGAGCAGTTTACAAAATAATTGTGTTAATGATTAATGTATACTTGTATACAAATTATATTTGAATCTTGGTACTTTAATGAAGATGAAATCGTATTTTTTTAGATTTATTTTTCTGCTTGATGATAAAAACATATGACTAATTACATAAAAAGACGTATATTTTTTCTTTCCTTGATCTTAAATTAATGTTGCTACGTTTGCTGTTGTGTCAGCCAGGTGGAATGTTTAATAGATAATAAAAATGCCTTTCATTACAATATCAAATTTGAAAATGCTTCAAAAGTGTTTCCACGTTTCTCCAGTTGATGAGAGAATTGCTGTATGACGTAAAACATTTAAATCAGTCTAGGAAAATTATTAAGGCTTGAAAACTTAGACGTTTTCGAATCTTTGTCAGAAATTTTCATTAATAAATTACCACCGAAAGTTTTGTGCATTTTATTATATGACATTTTTAAGTAACTAAAATGTGTGTGTGTACATTTATTATTTTAACATTATGTATATAGAAGTTTAAATTCTTTTAGCTAAATGTAATCGTTATAATTAAATTACAAGCTGAAATTAATATTTTAGTTTCTATAAAATTGTTTTATAATGTTAAATTGCATTTTTTAGTTTATTACTACCATCCCTATATTGTCTATATGCCATTCTGTTCCAATAAAATGTCTAACCGAGCTATATCGAAATTGCATACTATTTTTGATTGTCTTTTCTATGTGAAGAAACTATTCCTGTTATTCTAATATAATAAAATGAAAATAATTTCAAAAAATATAAATTACGTCCAAAATCTTCAATGCTAATTTTTGCATAAAAATAAAATCTTTTACTACGAAGTCAAGGAATTATTCAGTTCATTTTAACTTAATGATTAAGCGTTTTTATTTATAACTGTTATATTTAGATTTTTTGATTTCGTTCATTTTTTTAATAAAATTTATTATACTTTTAAACATTATTCTGAAGTAAACTTTTTATTAAACTTGATTTTTTTTTTATTCCGTTAAAAGAACGATATTTGATTTCTCATGACATTCTTAAAAAATAATCCAATCTTCAGAATCCTCATAATTTTCTTCTCCAGAATAACGGAATCTGAAATAATTTAAATTAATTTCTTATAAATGTTTAATCAGAATCAATATTTTCGTCTTTTCATAATACTTTTTAATTTGTTCTCTGATATTTCAATTTTCTTTACAAATTTTGCTTCATTCAAAAATGAAAAAATTCTTTATTAGGAAAAATTAGGAAATTAGGAAAATGAAATAAATGGGAACCGAGTATAGATAATTTTTTTTTTTTTTTGATATTGAGAATAATTATGCGCATAAAACTTTTTCTTATATGAGCAGTTGTAAGTTATATTTCTGTAGATGAGTTTTGATAAAATTAACTATCAATTTTATATTCAAAATATTCCAAATGATCAGAGATCAAATATATAATCCACGCACCGTGTTAAAAGCAACAATGTTTGCACGTATTTCATTATATTAATTTTGTTTAATCTTTTAAATTTATAATTTTTCTTGGTCAAAACTTTTGTACCGTTTGAAATTGAAAGGGTAGGGCATTAATTTCTACTCATGAGTTCGACTCTACTTCAATTTTGAATGTTGGCGCAGCATGTCCATTTTTGGGACTTTGCGCCATAGCCCAACCAACCAATCAATTGTGGGTGTTTTCATTGATTCTTAATACATTTTAAGTTATATTTTAATGGAATTAGTCTTCGTGTGCTAAAAATAACCAACCATCGAAAATTTTTGGAAAAATAATCTTATATGTGAATATTGATTTCTTGAATTTTGTCTTTTTTCCCCACGTGATTGAACATAGTGATTGTACTTACCAAAACAGTGATAGTGTCATTATAAAGATGTATTATCTAACTTTCATGATAAAAATCTAAGTTAAGAGAAATAAGTAGACTGATTTATTGTTTCCAATACTGCACACTATACTATTTAAAAATTTTTTCGCAATTTTTTAAAAGTTAAACTGTTATCAAATATATAATCTGAATTAATCTGCTGAGAAAATTTGAAAATAGTTGTTATTCTTTTATATAACCAATTAAAAAGTACGAGAATATGCATTGTTATACTGCGAAGAATCAATCTTTTTAACAATGTTTAATTGGGAATTTCCCATTTCACATGATTCTTCAAATTAATCACTTGTCACCATATTTTTTCTATTTTGAATTATGTTATCGGTTGTCTTACTATTTTTATTCGCTCTTGGCAAATTTTTCCGATACTTTTAAATTTCTGAAATAATTTTTAATTCATACTTAATTTTGAAATTTATTATTAATTTTATTAATATGTAATAAACATTTAAAAAAAGTGATACCTTAATTGAATTATAAATCAATCTTACTAAATTATGAATTATTAAATAAAATTTGCATATTTTGTAATACATTTCACCACCAGAAAACTTAAAGTACAAAATGTTTGCTTAAATATTTTGTATTTAAATGTGTACTCTGTGAATATGTATTTAATATCATTAAAAAAATATATAACTTTTCATGTTAGAATTTTGTTACAACTCATTTTTTTACGGTATAATTATCATTAAACTAAAAAACTTTTTGTAATGTATCAATTTGATATTTTATATATATCAATAAAATACTATGTAAATAGCATTTTATGATGGGTTGCAATTTTTCTTTTTCATAAGACAAGGCAATACATTTAATAATACTTTTTCTATAGGAAATAAAAGGCCATCAACGCTACTTTTAATTTTTAGATTCTGAAAACTAGAATTAAGATTATACCATTAATTTTAATACCTATCAAAACAAATTGTTCAAAACTTTGCTTTAAAATCTGAATAAAAATATTATGATCGCATCACTCGTAATATGCCTAAAAAAAGTAATATTCGCTTTAATAATTCTGATTTGCAGAAAATCTCACTATTAATACGTCGTAATTTATATGTTTTATGAAATTATTTAAATACGTTATATTATAAAAATTAATATAAAATTTCAAAAAAAAGTTTTGCATTCAGCCCAAGCTTGATTTTTTTTCCGTGATTTTATCAAAATTAGGTTTTATTTTTGAACATAAAACTCTTTTTACCCTTTGCTGATAAAGCCCTATAAATAAACGTAAATTGCCTGCGAACAATAACAATTTTTTCCTAGAATTACGAGTCAACATTCAAATTATATTAAATATTTTCCCAAGTCATGATCAATTTTATTATATTTCATTGTGATATAAGTTTGGCTTATGATTTTGCCTGTTAGGCATATTATTCTTCCAAGTAAAAAGCATTTGATAGCTAGCTTTAATGTTTCATCTGTATTATTAAGTTGTATATTTCTTTTAATATTTTGACAAAATCTGTAAATTTAAATTTTCTTTAATTTTTTCTATTTATTTATTAAATGCTAGTTAGATAAGGAATCATTGCTTATATGTACACTTATTCCGAAACAAGATAGTTCATTTTTCACAGAAAATTCTAAAATTGATGTTTGAAATGTTCCATTTGTATATATAAAAATACAATAAAAATCTTTCTAATGCCCGGCTGCCCTTAGTATATACCTATTCAGCGCTACGATGGACAAAGGCGATGACATCTTATACAGGGGGGGCACCCATCTTCCCCCTGAAAGCGAAGGCTTAAAGAAAGACGAACATAGAGAGAGAAAAAAACATCCATGTCCGAACCAGGATTCGAACTTTAAGCCTACTGCTTCGAAGTTAGGAACGCTAACTTCTCTCCCATCTGTCTGCTCGATACAAATTATTGACAAATATAAAAGTTCTTGAGTTACTTTAATTTAAATTAGAATCAAGAAAATTATTTCAAGAATGAAAAGTGATATAAAACTTTGTGAATATACATGTAGTCAATTACGAATTTATTATTTTTTTATTTGATTTTTATTTATAAGTTGAATATGTGTTCTCGTGTTTATTATGGAGCCATATACATTTTTCTTAATTCTGGAACTGAGAAATTTATTTTAAATACATATCCATTTTCTTTCCCTCTGCTGTAGAAAAAGCTTATAAATTTTCTGCAATTTTTTTCTTTCTTAAGGGATTCAGATTAATTTGAAGGTTCTTAACCCCAGTTTTAGAGTATAAATTTACATAACATTTAAATTTCAATTATGCTCATGAAACACTGTTTCACGTATTATTATTTTTCCCCCTTTAAATATTTCTCGTACTTTTAGTTATTGATTTTTGGTTTCTTCAGCTATATCAGTTATTTATTTAAAAAAATGTTTTGTTGATACTATCTACATTTTTACTCTGTTTATTTATATTATTTAAGATATGGTTTTCAAATTTTTTAGTGTTTATTATGGAAATGTAATTAAAATTATTTTTTTATCTCTGAAAAATAACGCAATATACACCAAATTTCATGCACCTCACATAAGATGAACGATAAATAAAAAAAATTTTTTTAACATCTTTTGACATACATTATTCTTGTTTATAAAACACGTTATCTCTTTGGGGTAAATTGAAGTGAAATAATTTAATACTTGTGTGCCATTACTCTTTTTATTTGGAAGATTCCAACAAACAATGAACTGTGTGAATCAAATTGTAAGAATGATCAAATTAAGATTAACACAATTTGGAAATCTTTAAAGATGCATACCTCATGCAATTTAGGTTCCTGTTTTAGAGATAATCTTTAAGTTTTTGAAAGTTTTAAAATATAAATACTGATAATATTTCCCAACATAATAAAAGCCATGCTTTACAAAAATAGATTGTTATTTTTTTAAAATTAAGAGGTAGAAAGATAAAGATACAAAAAAGTAAATCTTAACTCGCGTTTAAGGGCTAATGGTATTTCTGTAACCATTACATGTTTAAAGAATGCTACGTAATATTTTTCATTTTTGTGTTCGGTCAAAATTAATTTCCGAAGCATGGTTTTATTCTTTATAGTTAATATGAAAATTGATTGTTCAAAAAAATTTGAAATTATATTTTGGTGATTACAAGTTACCAAACATTTTGCAATGAAATTCATATTTGTATGTTAATGTTATTATAATGTAAATTAAACAGAAAGTAAAACTTTGTTGTTTATTTAAAACCTATTAAGCAAAAATAGAAACTAGAATAACCAAAGCTACAAATTGGATTTATCTGAAGAACTGATATTCATTTGAAAAATAAAAAGAAAACGATTGTGTGTGTGCAAGGCACTCATACACTTTCATAAGTAGAATTCAATTTTTTTTTTTTTTCAGAATCCTTGGAAAATGCTTAAATTGGGTTTGACACCCACACTTTATAAAAGTTCATACAAAAAATTTCTCGCGAAATATATCGCCAAGTAAATTGCAAAATTTTGACATACTTTTTGAAAATTACGAGAGAAAGAAATATGGAATTAAAATGTCTTGAAAATATGATTGATAAAACATAACTTGTATAACAGGAACATAGTTTAAAACTATATATAATTACCATAGTTACAAATCGCTCTGCATAACTGCTTTTTTAGCAATTGCAAAATATAATCCATTGAATTTTTTTCTTCGAGAAAAATTGTAACGACTGAAAATTTTACTTTTGAGTAATCATTATTTAAACATTAAAAAGATTTTAAGCAATATATATATATATTGTTTGTTAAAAAGGAAATCTTAATTTAATTAAATAATCCATTATAGAGAGAGAGAGATTGCAATAAAACCTTCAAATACTATATGCTCATGCTGCATTAGGATAGCTGTTGAAGTGTCTGGCTTTTTTTTTTTTTTTCCTGGGTTAGAAAAAAAAAGCTTCACTAATATTCACGGATATGACTGCATAAACGATTTTTTTCCAATTTACTAGATAATGTTCTGAATGTTAAAGAAGCTTTAGATTATTTAACCAAACTTCTCAGTGTCTTCGGTTCAACAGTTCGTGAATTCGAACCCACCGTCGGTATAGATGTTTGTAGTGGTTTGGAATCCATTTATAAACCGTAGGTCTCGGTCTAATTAGCCTTCGTGTGCAAAAAATGACCTTTGAGTGACAAACAAACAAGTCCTTCCCTTGGTGTCGATGTTTGTTGTGGTTCGGAATCCACTTGATGCTAGGTTCTGGTTTAATTAGGCCTCGTGGACAAAAAATAACCGTTGAGTGACCAACCACATCAAACCAATTCTTGACAGGGAATTGACCTTCAGTCGACGCTCTCTGGACATAATAATTTTATAATTTAATCTGTTCAAGGACATTTATATGATCGTCTTAAAAGGTTTTAAACTATTTCTAATGTAACCTAAAATTTTATCTGATGTAAATTTTAAAATGTTAAAATTAACATATAACATATGTAAGTTAATTTTTTGTAATTCTTAGAAATAAGTTCATATTTTTATTAGTTTGCAGTTTTTTACCCCAAATATGCCCATTCTGCAGTACGTTGCATTAAGCAAATTGATATTGTTTTTCAATAGCTTTACGACAAAAATTAAAATTGGAATATTAATTTATTTTTGCTATAATTTCAAAAATATAAATTTGGTTTTATTAAGTGATTTTAATAATAAATAATGAGGCCCTAGTAGCCTGTGTGGTGGTTAGGACATCGGACTTCTTCCGGAAGGGAGGGGTTCGATTCCCAATGGTGCCAAAGATCCACCTAGTAAAGGCGATTTACGTGCTCGTTAAATCTGTGGAATCGAAAGTGCTGTGACTGGCCGTTGAGTAGCTACCATGGGTGCAAAGGTCTTGAGAAAATTTCTTCCTCTTTTAGATCAATGTCAAAATTGAGGGAGTGGATCCTCTGGTGGTGCCATGTATCCGAGGATTTGAAGAGCAAAGTCGTACTTTTACCTTCGTGGTGCTCTGATTAAACGAAAGACGCACCCTACTGACTTAAATTCGCATAGCCAAGGCATAGCGAGCTTGGCTTCTCCAAGTGTCATTAGTAACAACAACAATAATTAATAATAATTTAACTTAATTTTAAGGAATGAATCTTTTCACTTTTGCTTTGCCTACGCAGGTTTGAAGTACTGTTAATTTACAGAAATGAATAAATTATTAAAACGTATCGTTTATACTCTTAATCTATTTCATTTATAAATAATTGTTTTTTATAAAAGATCACACGATTATTAAATAAAAGCCTACTTAACATTTAGAAAAGTATTCACTTTTTACAACTATTTAATTACCTGTCATGTTATGTTCAATTATATTCACATTATTATGTTAGGCTTCATGTTTTGCTCCTTAGCATTGTCTGTAATAATTTTCGAATACCACTTAAGTTTGTTTATATGTTTTATTAACTCCTTGATATACAAATTAAATGGAATTGATATAGTTAAATCCAATCAACTATTGATATAGTTTATACCAATTAACTCAATAACTTTCATTACTAAACATCAGTAATATATATATATATATATATATAAATTTTATGTATATTGTTAGGGAAATTAATGAGAGTGATAGATGATTTTGATAATGCATTTAAAGATCAATATTTTTCAATTATGTTATCTATTTTGAATTTTATAAAGTAAGCTAGGATTCAATTTCACATGTGCTATTGTACAATCCTGCAAAGGACTGATATTTACTGTGCATTAATGAGTTAATGATTTCTAATTAATGGCAACCGAGTTTAAAGAAGAGTGTTAACGTTTTGCTCTTCGATTAACAGTTCGTGGATTCGATTCTCATCTCAATCGCGGATGTTGGTAGTTTGAAATGCTCTTTAAACTGTAGACTCTGATTTATAAAGTCCTCGTGAGGAAAAGTAACTACTGTGACAAAAAAGAAACCCAAAATAAAAAATCTCTTTTTATGAAAATAAAAAATCTCTTTGTTTAAATATACTAATCTAACTACACAACTAAACAGTGCTTTTTAAAGCTAAGAATAATATATCAGTCTTTTTGTGCTATTCTATAAATAGTAAGTCTATAAGACAATAATAAATTCTTTTAAATGATGAAGAATTATTTATGGAAATACCCTTTTCTTTTTAACTGCTGAAATTCGATCATATTTGTTTGAAATATTTCGAATTTTAGCATTTTATGAAATATTTTCTTGCAATATTTTAGGAATAATCTTCGAATAAAATATATTTAAAGATTATTCCTAAAATATTGTGAGAAAATATTTCATAAAGGAAATCACTTAAATTCTTTAAATCATTTAAAATTAAACTGATTGAAATAAATTCATTGTATATAATATATATGTATGTATACATTCACACACATGCATAGATAGGGAGAAATAATATCGAAAAATGATAAGCAATCTAATTGGAGGAGAAAAAAACTCAATGAAAAGTGCAATTCAATAAATTTGTTCGTAGTTATGCATCAACGTATGCGAAAATGAAAACAATTTATTCGCCGACCGATTAGTTCTTTGATCTTCGGTTCAATAGTTCGTGAGTTTGAATCCTACCTTGAGTACGGGTGTTTATAGTGGTTCAAAATCTACTTTAGTCTGATTTGCTCTTGTATTTAAAAAATGAACTTTGAATGACAACGCAAACTTATTTTGTTATAAGTATTATATAAAAGTGTGTTTTTTTTTGTTTTTTTTTTAATTATTTAAAACGTTTAGTTTTAAAATTGAAATAAAGTCTTGTGGGAAACCAGAAACGCTTATTTTTTATTTTTTTCTCTTCTCAATAGAGATTGATCAAATCAGCTTTGTAAAAAAAAAAAAAAAAAAAAAAAAAGATTTGTTAGCAACAAGCGAATTTATTAACCAGGACACCAAATTCAATAGGATTATTAAATTTTTATAGTAGATTATTGTTTTCATTTTAGGGGTATTCTCACTAGATATGGATGATATGAAGTATTAAAATTATGATACTTGTATTATGTATGTCAAAATAATGATGTAAAATTTGATAAAACTTTGAATCTTGATTATGAATTACATATTCAAGATTCAAAGTTTTATCAAATTTTACATCATTACGAATTACATATACATTTCATTGTTAATAAAGCTGATATAGATATACTTAGTGCTAATTGATATATCCAGTGATATGATCCACTATTATCCAGTGACTTGATAGGGTCCAGTGAGTCCTGTGATTTGTTACTGTGCTATTCCTCTTTCCTTCTATACTTTTCAATCTGATACTTAGATTATTAACTTTAACAATCAGTCTTTTTCTGTATGGTTGAATGTTTCGTTTAGTCACTATGAAATACTTAAAGAGATTTTCCTATTCATACTTAGAGAAAGTTAGCGTTGATTACTATAGGCATTATTTTCAATCATTTTCTTTTTTAAGGAATAAGTATTTTATTCACTGATTCCACTTCTAGAACAACAAGAATCCATAATTCCTTTGGTCCTGTTTTATTATTAATGATCAATGCTCTGATCTTGAGTTCTACAATCGGGTTGTAGCATATCTAGATATTTGCAGCTGTTTAGAACCATTTCTAAATAGTAGCTTCTAACTAAAGTAATCTTTATGTGAAAATATGACCATGTATATAGAGTGATAAACCAAGCAACTGCTTTTTCTTAAAGAAGCATCACCCATTCTGGTACCTCAATTGTCATGTCTGTTTCAACAGTTAATGGGTTCGACTCTTTCTTTGAGATCAATGCTTGTGATGAATCAGTATTTAGTTTAATCTTTTTACTGAGTTAGCTTTTATGTGACAAACTAACATTACACACCATCTAAACTGTGTTGTCTTTTTTTTGTAATTTTAAGTTGTTTTGAATTTTTTTAAGTTTAAAATATTTTAAGTTATAATTGCTTTTATATTTAATTAAAAATTATTCCAAATTAACTATTAATTTCCATAATTTTAATTTGGTTCTGTTTTAGCATAGCTATAACTTAATTTTACTTGTTAAACTTAGAAATATTTTTATTTACCAATCATGTTGATAAGTTTTGATCATTTTTTTACCTATTTCTATTTAGCAGTGATTTATTTTCCAAAAAATTTAACATTTTATGATGAAAATATAACTTTCTGAGTTCATATAGGGTTCACTATCTATAGCCATTTTTTGGAAGTAATTATATATGTGAATAAACGTTTTACATTATAACTCTAAATAAGTAGAAGTTGTACAACCTAATCCACTTATTTAGGGTGACAAAGGAATTTAACAACAAAAACTATTTACAAAAATGGTTGCTTATAGATTGCTCATCTTATGCCCATTTTTGGTAGAATTATATATATGACCAAACTTTTTACATTATGATTCCAAATAAGTTGAATTTAAATAACACCTGCAATCTGTGATGCGAGTGTCTATTATTAGATTTGAAGCTACCTTCATATGTATGCATTTAACTTTATTTCCCAATGCTTTTGATTAACTATAAAAATTTTTCACTTTATATGAGTTCCCAATTTTCTGATCAAAAAGAATAACCTACTTCTTATTTAAGATGTTTATGATCTCTCAAATTCATAATTTTAACTCTACTAACTGTATTTGAAACATTTTACATCAATTTTTAAATTTAGTTGTCAAGTAAAAAACACTATTTTGTATTTGAAATAATGGTTACATTTATCAACAGAAATTCACTTTATATTTAATGAAAAGAATTAAACGTTTTTCTGGTTTTCTTAAATAAGTGCATTAGTTGATAATTCATTTCTAATTCAGATATTTATTTAATGAATTACAAATTTTATTTTGCATTTGTTTCAGAATTGTAAAAGTGAATAAATTAATACTTGTATTTCCTTAATCTTATATTTGTGTCTAAAACAATTTATATGAAACTATTTTTTAAGTAGACGAGTAATAAATAATGTAGTACTGCGGGATTATCAGATTTTTGATAAACTATGATAAGTGATAAACTTCTATTTAAATTTTATATTTGCTAGTTTATTTTTTGTAGTTAAAAGTAAACTTTTGTAAAATTAAGATGTTTTGCTATTACTACAAAAAATTTTTGTATTATATATATAAGCCATAGAAGAGTGCTTAATGCATACTAGGCTGAAAATGGGGAGTCAGGATTCAAAAATTGACAAACACTCCAATTTAGAATTTATTTGTGGAAAATGGAAGGCTTATAAAATCATCTTGTTCTTTCTTTGAATGGTTATTGCTTTAGCATTTTTCTCAGCAAATTTAAACTCATAAGTTTAAATTCCACCTTTTGCATGGATGTTCATGGTCGTTTGGAATCTTTTTATCTTGGTTTATAATTTTTTTGTAGGTCCTGTTCTAGTTAGTTCTCTTCTGCTGAAAATGACAGTTGTGTAACAAACAAGTCGAACCAACCTAGTTTCAAATAATTAATAAAGCAGGATGTTTAAGAAAACATCTGTGTTAAATAAATTTCCGCTATTAATATTTATGTCTGAAAATTGTATGGTGAAATTAGGAAGGGTCTTTATTTTAAAAATTAAACATTTTATCAATTTAAAAGAAAGATAATTAAAAAGACTAGAGGATTTGATTAGAAAATTATTTCATTTGAAAGTGAAATATTATATATATATATATATATATATATATATATATATATATATATATATATATATATATATATATGATTCAAAACTTTAATTAAATGCTTAAGTTTTAAAAACATTGCAATCAATGGTATTAAAATATGAGAGTATAACTTAGAATTTCTCATTATCTATTTTGCAACTGATAATCTGATAGTCAAGTTAAGATTTTTGTTATATATTTCAAGAATAAAGCTATGCAAGAATATGTTTGTGGATAATTTACTATTTTACCAAGCTAGCAGCTAAATAGTTCACTGAACATTCAATTTAATCATGTTAACTAATCTTTCAAAAGTTTTGAGACTGATTTGTGTTAAGACATTGTTATGTTTTATAACTTCTTTTTATCCCATTTTTTGATTACTGTACTTAAATGATAGAATTTATTGCCTCATCATCTTTACTATAAAAAAGGAACATCATCATTAAAGAAAAGGGAAAGAATGCTTATGAATACCAAGAATATGCAGTGCTTATAAAGCTTATGCAAATATTTAAAATTCAATTTTGAAAACATTTATAATTTCAGAAATACTTGGATTTTGATTTATATTCATTTATTTAAGTATAGTACATAAAAAGTTATTGAAGCTATGTGCTAAGTCTAAGAAAAGTAACTTTAAACAATATCTTATTAGGAAATATGTAGTTTTCTTTGCATTCCTATTTAGAAACAAATTAATTTGCTTAGATTGAATGAAATTTTAAGCAAAAATTTATTTCCTTGTCTCTAGATTCATGATTAAAATTATTGAATTTATTAATGACATTTCCTGTGAGAAAACAATTTAAAGACAGTAAAAATAATCTTCACTTCACTTGCATAATTTTTTCTTGAAATAGCAATTAAGATCTGAAGTATTGGTCAAAAGTTAAAATTTTAATTCTTTTTATGTTACTTGCTTGTTATATAACACTTGTTATTTCATAAAGCTTCAAACTTGCATAATTTAAATAGTTTTGTTGCTTTATTTTTACCAGTAAAAAATTCAATTTGTGTTTCATGAAGACTAACACATTTATTATAACTAATAATCAAACTCAAAAATCTAAATATGATTATTACACACTTTTTTTAAATAAAATTTTTTGGCAAATATTTGACTTTTTTCTATATATTACAAATGTTTATTAGAAATATTTAAGTTTCTCAATTCTTGCTATTCAATTTCAATGTTTTATGTTTAACCTGTGAGTTATTTGTAGTTTAAAGCAAGCAAATGACAATATTAATTATAGAATTTGTTTTCCATACCATGGAAAATCCTTTAAACACAGCTTAAGTTATAGCTTTTAATCTTGTTCCATTACCTACAACTTTAATTTACAATTTTTATTTAAATGTGTGGAAAAATTCTTCAATTGTACACAAAGAAAATTGATTATGCTCATCTGAGCAATAAACTTATAAAATTTATTTTTATAGTAATACTATATAATAAGAAACCAACAAATTAGCAATAAATTTAATTTGTTGTTTTGGAAATCTTATTAACTTAGTCTCGGAATCAAATTTAAATTAAAAATTAATAGTGTAAAAATATTGAATAGTATAATTATTATATACTATCATCAAGAAAAAATTGGGGGAGTATATGACTTCAAAAGAATTACTTAAATATTTACACCAATAAATAGTATCAATAAACATTTATAAGTAAACATCAATAAACATTTACAGTAAATACTACTAACAATCATTCTCATTGCCTGTATTAAGGCCACATTGGGAAAACATACTGCATGACTGCACTTTTTAAATATAATTGCATTCATTTATTTAATTTTGCATCACCAATAAAATAATGGCAGTTTTATTCAATTTGTTTATCCTGCTAATTCCATGCCGAGCTGGCAGCCGAATGGTTAGCGCTCTTGCCTTCGGTTCAACAGTTCGTGGGTTCGAATCCCACCTTGGGCATGGATGTTTGTAGTGGTTCGGAATCCACTTTAAGCCGTAAGTCCCGGTCTAATTAGCCCTCGTGTGCAAAAAATGACCGTTGAGCGACAAACAAACAAACCTGCTAATTCCATATCTATAGGTACAATCATATTTAGTATTAGTTTAATGAAATAAGCGTACCCTATTGCACACTCACTTTTCTATGATTTTATTTTAAATCAAGAGTGAAATGGCTTATTAAATCGAAATCTTGTTTCAATTCAGATTCTTCTACCTTCAACTGAGAAAAATATGTTGTGGTAGGAGAGAAAAAAATTTTTGAGGGCTGCATATGGGCATTATTTGTCACCCTTGACTTAAAGTGTTGCAGAAAACAAAATGAGTATGTATCGCATCACATCTATATTCAAGAAGATGAAAAGCAAGAAGCCAGTACAGAAATTATTATTCACAAAAAATTTTTCTCCCCCTCAGTTACATAATTCATTCATTCAGCATTTTTTGGGAAAGATGATTTAAAAATGACAAAACAATGTGATTTATTGAAAACCTGCCTTAGCATATTATCAAAGATTTGAATCCGTAAACTCAAATAAGTTACAGATTGTTGGGTAAGTCAAAGTGTTTTCTTTCTCTCTTGGAGTCATTTCCAAGAAGCAGAGTATATGAAACATTATCAAGTCCAACATAATACAAGTACTCTAGTCTGCAAATAATGATTTATTTATCTTGTTAACAGCTCATTAAAACTAAACATAAAATAATATTTATCTGCTATCAAAATTTCTTTTTGCATCAGGAGGAAAAGTCTCAAACTACCCGATTCTAAATAGACTTCATTGAAATGGTTTCTATAAACATAAGTCAATGTCATACATACCATTGATTTTTAAACAATGTTCAAACTAAAGACAGTGGGCTGTAGATATCAAAATTGCATGTGAAGTGATGGGAGATATGGTGCTTATTAATATTTCACTTAGGAATTTGAAATCAAATGCTTGTTTTGACACAAAGAAAAAATGATACATTAAGTAAACTCGCATTCTTTCAAGGAAGGTCACAATATGGATTGATGGTTTAAGCTGTAATCAATGTAGGTGATTGTATGGATCTTCATACCATTAAGGGTGGATATTTGAGAACCAGAAAATGTGGATATAAGACTTTAAGTTCTTGTTTTTTAACAATTATTATTATTTACATTGCTATCATTGGTGATACATTTCTTAATGTATATGATAACCCCAGATATCTTACAACTAGTCTTCTGGAGAATCTGCTTAAATTTGAAACAATATAGCATGTGGGGCAGTCAACATAGTCTCCTAAAGAAAATTTGAGCATTTTAATACATATGCTCAGACAGTACATTGTTGTGAAACTAATACCTTTTATTGTCTGAAATTTGGAGAGTGCACCTTTTCAGAAATAGTATAGTTATATCAACAACTCCATCATATCCCTGCAATTAGGTGTGCAATAGTGTTAACAATTCAAAGGAATAATACATTATATGAAATATCTGGGTAATTTCTAAATTGTATATTTTTGTCATATATATGTAATCAAATTATTAAAATTTCCATGCAATTTTTTTTTAGTTTGCTATTTATTTTTATAGCTGAATAATAATTCAGAATACTTCAAATAAAACAGTGGAAACGGGACTTGTTAAAATTGTAATAAATTTAAAATTTTATGCTAAACTTGATTCATAATATTACTTTATTAGAAGAATTATAAAAAAAAGTTTGAATTTATGAATCTTATAAAAAAATATCTTATAATGCTTACCAAATATTGAAATAATTAAATAGATGGCATACTTCTTTCAGTATCCTTCTTTCACATGTCTACATTAAAATGCATTCATGATTCATTTACCACATATAATTGTATAATACAGAGTTTTTTAATCATGTTTTTTTTATTTGTTAGATTTATATTTTGTGTAATATTGTTTGTATTTTATATACTTAAGATGATAACTTTTTGTTTTCACAAAGTGTTGTATTTTTTCTAATTTTTGATTAATTTCAATTTAAAAGATTTATTCTGAAAAATCTTTTAAATTGAAATTTATCAAAAATCTGCTTAAAGTGTACTTGTTTTATCATTTTTTCAATCAATAAAAAACTTTTCATACTTTGAATGAAATAAAGAAACTTTCTTTAAAGTAACTTACTTTCATTAAAGTAAATTTTGTTGACACAAAATTGAGTTGTAATGTCTGGTACTGTAATTAGGTATTGTTAACCTCTTTTTTTATTTTTAAATTTATTTTAGATTCCTCTACATTCTGAAGAGGTTAGTAATTCGAATAAAGTCCAAGAATTGGAGAGTGATAAAAAGAACCTAATTTTACAGGTATTGTAAAGAATTTTCTAAATCTCAGTTCATAAAATATTCAAATATTTTCATTGAACTCTATTTTAATTAGGCTAGTGTCTTAGCTGATCAAGTTGAAGCTCAAGCTGATAAAATCAATGAACTAGAAAGGTTACTTGATAAAAAGAAAGAAGATTTAATTCAACAAGAACATACTTTACACCAGGTAAAAACGATTTAAACTTGTTTTTCTTATAGGGCATATATAGTTCTCATAAATTTTAGATAAATAGAAATTAATTTATAAACCTTGTAGCATATTATTATTTTTGTTTAATTTGATTATTTTTAGTAAAACATGCCTTTGACTATAGTGTAAAACTAGAAGACTCTTTGGCCTACTTTTTAACATTGCATTAGAAAAAATCATGATGGATGCTGAAGTCAATTCCAGAAATACAATCTTTATTGAAAGCATGCAAATTTTAGGATTTGCTGGCGATCTTGATTCGTTAGTACAGACTCCAAGCTCTTAGAGAAACATTTTAAGCACTAGAGCAAAGGGCAATGAAGATGAATCTTACTATTAATCAAAACATAATATTTATATGATGTGTCTAAAATAATACTGATCTAAAGCATGATGCATTTATTTTTTTCTCATTTTACTATTGGTCTCTATAAATTTAACTCTGTAAGCAGTTTTACAAAACTTTTTACAGAAGTAAAGACCCTGAAAGATTTAGGACCAGAAATAAATAAAAGATTTATCACATAAAACTGAGCTTATTGAGATATGAAAAAATATCTCAGGTCTAAACTTATTAAGAAAAAAAATTGTTAAAAATCATAAAATCATCATTAGACCAATTCTGACCTTCAGGTTCAAAATCATGGATAATGAACCAAAAGCACATGTCCCTTTTGTCAATAATTTCCTCTGATTTGAAGCAAAAATTTCGATTATGCTTTTGTTATTTCAGTTAATACTTAGCAAAGTTTTTTCAATAAAGCTAATTGTGTAATTGGAATCCATATCGCGTTTCTTATTTTTAAATTGAAATTGTATTATAAAAATTCAGGTTTGTACAACTCCTTGAAATTCCAGGAATTTGAATTTTTTTAAGGGTTCTTGAAACTCCTGGAATTTTGATTTGACTCCTTGATCGTGAATTAGTCCTGGAATTTTTACTTGGTGCATTTATTTTGTGTTGGAAAATATTATATTCTTTTTTAGTTTTTGTTTTAATATTTTAAAATTTTCAATGAAATTGTTTGAAAACCAAATTGAGTATGAACTGTTAATATTACCTCTAGATGATGGCATGATCGATATTAAATTATATTCTTAACTGTTGACTTAAATAAAGAACTAGTTCATGGTGATCTAGTTTGGTCAGGACTGGATGTAGTATTTGGATATATATGGGTGATGTGAAGTGAAAAGTAATCCCCTATAAGATCGCCGTGTGGTGCAATCAGAGGGGGAGGGGTAATTTTAATTTATTCTTTTTCTATTTGTTTCTGTCTTATCTTGTATAAAATTCATTGAATATAAATATTTGAGTATAGAATTTTTCAGTTAAAATGTACTTTTTATTTCTTCCTTGGTAAAAACTGCATATAATTTATAATTTCAGTGAATCAAGAAGAATTTGTTTGTTTATCAATAAAATAAAGGCTGAAATAAATCATTTAATATGCCTTATGTAAAACATATTTTCAATGACCAATGGACTCTGGAAAAGCCATACAAAGATAGATTTTTGTGAGATTCAGAAGAAAAGAAAGTTTTTTGTAATTATGTAGATGAGCTTAGATTATTACCGACTGTAATATTTCAAGATTGTATTGATGAGAAAATTGATCCTGTTAAAGATCGATACTTTTTATTTTAACTTAGTCTCAAATAGATAAAATTATTGTGGCCTATGGAATGTAGTTAATTTGCTTTTACTGCTCTCTAATAGTCAAGCATCTGTTAAATATGAGTTTTCTGTTAATCAAAATTTGCTGCTTGAAAATTTAAATAACCAATTGTGGCTAAGTGCATCGTTGATAATTACATCTGAAACATAGGAGATGTCAATAATATAATAATTAGTAAAGACTTCTTAGTTTTGTTTCTGGTGCCCGTCAAAAGTATGAATTAATACTGAAATGAATTAAAACAGCACTAAAAGTAGCCAATAACAGAAGGAAAGCCAAAAGCACTTTTAAAAAAAATGAACTGAAAATCAAAATAAAGCATTTTAGAGTTGATATATATGGGTTTGAAAAATTTATGATAGGAATTGCTGTGTAGTCTGAAAGAACAGGTAAGTTAACAGTGATTGCAAAATCAAACATGTGTTACTGTGGAGTTTCAAAGAAACAACAATTATTACTTAGTATTAATAATGCATTAAAAGTAAAAGTTTTAGATATAGAAAGAGTTACCATTTTCTAATATCAATATTTTGTATATATAAGTAATCAAGAAATGGGAAAATCAATTGAATGATTAAAGAAATAGAAAAGTCTAGAATATGGATGTTAAATTGTATAGTTTTAAAAGAGTTTGAAAGTAAACAGAAGAAAAATTTAGAACTGCTTTTATTAAATAATTGGGAATAAACTTCAGTAATGTAAAGAATATTTATTATTTATAAGTAAATAATTTTGTATTATAGCTGTAAATTCATTGAAGGCTTTTTAAGTAATCATTAAATATAATTCTAACTTAAATAAAAGAAAATATTAATTTTTGCTATAATTTATTTCTATCATTTATAAATATAATTGAAAAATGTTGCATATACATGATTACATGCATTTGTGGTTTAGAACTGTTTTTAGAATAAAATAAAAAATAATTTAACTTGAATGTTTATACCTCCTGGAAATGTTTGATTTGATTCCTGGAATCAACCATTTCCAGGAAGTTCTGAAAAAACTTAAAATTCTTTGAATTTGTTTCTTGGAAAGCTGTACAAACCTTGAATCATTTTAGCTGTAGAATTTTAATCTTACTTTGAAAAAAAAGTTACATTTGTAACATTTTAAATCAACGATGGCAAAATACAAAATGATCAGACTCATGGTAGTTATGTATAATTTAGTTTTTATGAAGTATTCAATGTTAATTTTTCTTAATACACTTTGCTGAAAAAGGAATAAACTGAAAGAAGTTTAAGCATCATATTTAATATATGTTCATAATTCAAACTTATTCTACGTATCAAAAGATTTTATATATCATATTTATGTTTAGATTGCCGTATGATTCTTGTTTTCCATTGTTGGAATCAATTTAATCTTTTATATTATTTGTATCTGAAAATAAAAATTTTTAGCTAGCACAATTAGCTAGCTAAAAATTTTGTTTCAGAAATAACTTAAAATTTTATTTTTAAATGTTTATTATTAATGAGTACAATTATTCTTGACATTCTGTCTATAAATAGTGCTATTTCTGATTTTTTAATCATATGCAACCAAAAGTTGAATTTTTTAATTTAATGTAAAATATATGGTTAAAATGATATGCTATTCTTTCAACATTGTTCTTTAGTATCTTTATAATATTTGTGTTTTATACTAATGAAATTTTATCTGATTAAGATGTAAAAAATTTCAATTCCACTCATGGGAATATTTTCTATAGCAAAAATAGCATTTCAAGCAATATTTATCTAAGATACTTTATTATTATGCATTTACTTCATTATTAGCATAACTTTTGTTTATTAAAAATTCTATCATATATAGTAAACACGCATTTTTACGAACTTCTAATTTACAAACACTTGATTTTTAAAACTAGTGCCTGGATCCTAACATAGTCTTACAAACGCAATGATAATTTTTATTTCTGTTTACAAACTGTTTGAAAAATCTCATTTATGCAAACTTATATTCTTGCCTTTTGTCATTTCTTTTTATTTTATTTTATGGTTGATTAATTTCAAACAATGTGTTCATTTAAGAATTGTACGTATTTCAAATTGCTGTTAACTAACTCTACTCTGTTGATGTTTAAATCCATGATTCTTTGAAGTAATTCACTTGGAAATTCTCCTGCCTAATCTATTTCCTGTCTTAGAGCAAATGTATAAAATTATTATCAAAAGCTTCAAGTGTAAAAATTATGACGTATTTTTACAAGGATGAATCACATAAGGAAATTGATGTTCCAGGAGCAATGCACTTGTCAATCTATGTGCTTATATTGATATTGCAGAAAAAAATAGCTAGATCATTTTGATATACAGACTTTATTGCCACTGTAATTGGAGAAAGCCAAGAACATTTACCTGACTACTTAAGTAAAAAGGTGTTACTTATCTATGAACTTTAATTAAAAGTGCCTACTGCTAGTTGAAATTCCATTTCAAAACTTTTTGAATGTCATCTCAGATGTAAAAATTATCTGATGATTAAATAGTTAAGAACACACCCATAAATAATAAGAATGAAAAAGTACTTTCAGATATCAAACAAATAGAAAATGATGTCCTGCAACTGTCTGAAAAATATGCAAATAAATATAGATACTTTTTGGAGAAAAACAACTGGGAAATGTTTCAATACATCGAAAAATATGGAAAAATGTGTTTTTATGAATTAGTTTTGTAACAGAAAAAATAAGTAATTACTTTGTGCAATTTTTTTAATATAATGAAAATAATAATTTTTTTTTAATATGAATTTTATTTTGCATGTGTTTTTTACATAGTGCATACAAAATATTTTTTTGTAATAGTAATTTATTTATAAAGAAATATCAATTAGTAAAAAAATTTAAGACCTAATATTTATTTATCAATTTTACAAACTATTTTAACAATCTTTACAAGTTCATAAAAATAAGCACTTACTGTGTATTTAACATTACCATTCAAACAGCTGCATTTATTAAGCTAAATAACTCATTCTCTACAAACTATTTTTATTTTAAATTTTTTATTTGATATCAGTTGAGTTTATTTAAGTCATTCATTTTAATAATTATAATATTAGGTAAAGCATATATTTTCAAAATAATTTTCAAATGTTTTATTCTTTGTTTAATGGTTTGATTTACTCTAAATTTTTGCTTACCATTCATAGTTTAAAAGTATTTTGGTCGCAAAATAGTAATTTTTTTTTCACTGCAATTTTTGAAACATATACACATTGATGACAGAAAGATGACTCTCAGAAAAATTTGAGTATCAACTAGAAAATTTGACATGTTGATATGATTTGATGAGTTATGTAAATAATAAAAATTTAACAAACCATAACTAAATTATAAATTATGCATCCTAAAGTACTTGAATTGAGTAAATATTCAAACTCACAGTTAGAAATGAAGAACCATTTGATGCGCAACATATGTAAGAAAACTGCTTTTAAATCTTAATAGTATCATGAACTGTTTTCCTTCTTTGTGAGTTTCATATTGAAGACAGAGAAGCAAGTGTTGAGAACAGACATTTCTACGAGCATGTTAAGTGATCTGGTAATTGCATTGCCAGGATATCAGATTTCTCAAAAATAGAATTGCTATCTAAATATGACGTTTTGCATTTTATTTTCTCACTTGTGTTACTTATTCTATAAGTGTGTCACATAATAAATTTTTTTACTCTTTTTTTTAATGTCTCGTTATGAATTATAACTTGCACTTTTTTACTAAGACAATTAATTTTTATGTAAAAGTTTGTTTACTAGAAGTGCTTTTGCGTACAGTTTTTGTGTGTTTGTTATGATGAAAATATCTATTAATATTGTATGTTCCCAACTCTTTTTATATAATTATGCAAAATTGATATAAATTTCACCTTCAGGAAGTTTTAGCTCGATCTGCAGTAGAAAATAGTAAGCTTGAATTAATGACTGAGCTATCCAATTTAAGACTGCGATTAACTGTTGCTGAAAGAGACAGGAAAGAAAGTGATGACAAATGCAGAAAACTGGAAGTAAGTTTTTATGTGAAAAATCTTATATTATGCAAAAAACCTAAAATAAATGTAAATTGTAGAATAAATGCAAGAAAAATTCTGTATTTCTAAAATAGATGTTTACTTTTATTATTCTTTGTAAATATTTATTTTTCATTTCAAATAATCCATTATAAAATTTTTACTTAATTTTAGAAGAAAAATATGTATAACAAACATTTACTTATATGTCAATATTGACATGCATTATATTCATGTATAAGACAGAATATTGAAATTTATACCTGACAAAGTGTAGTTCTCCATATTCATAGCCTAATAAACATAATACATAGCATCTCTCTTCAACTTGATATTCAAAGGTTTTATATAGGATATCACCAAATAATCCCAACAGAATGGCTATTTTTATGAATGCTAATTATTTGTTTATTTATTTTATTATATTCTGTGCTTAGAATGTAACTACATGCTCAGTAGAATTTATGTTTGCATAATTAAGAATCTAATAACATATGAAATTCACTCTCATTTTCTTTGAACCATAAAATTGTTAACATTTTTTATTATCCTTTTGTGTGATCTCTTTTGAAGCAGAAAACACTTTTAAAAAATTTGTAAATTATGTTTACTTATAAAACTATTGATATAATCACAAAATTCTGTTTTTGATTGTCTTTTTATACTAATTTTCAAGCTGAATTTTTTCTGTTATTAAAAACATCTACATGCTTCATATTTTACTAAACTACAAGTTATTGCATCATTTGCAACTTCTAGACTGAAAAAAATGGAAGACATTTAAAGTGATTTTTTTCGGTTATTCATTTTTTCAGTATTTGTTATTATAAGTATTAATCCCTTTAAATTTTTTTTGCTCATTTTTTATCAGAATTGAGTAAATATATTTAATTATCCTCTATTATTTTGCAATTGAAAATAAGAATGTATGTGAGAACTTTTCTTTCTAAGTTTGTTACTTTTGTAAAAATTCTGCTCTTTACTCATTTTTATCATTATTGTTGTAAAATAACAATTTTGAATGCTTGAGTGATTCCAATTTTATTTTGAATATAAAACTATAACAGATTAAAATGTAAGAATTTTTTCATGATCATATTGTTAGATTCATGCAGTCTATCACAAAATTATTTGTATATTTAGTCAACCTCATTGTTTTGTTATCTTTTCAAAATATTATTATATAAATTATGTTGATTTTGTGAATTAAGCGAGTAAGATTATTAAAATATTTTAAATAAACAATACTTCATATTTCAAGATAATTTGTTTTATAAACAATTTGGACACTTCGGTGTGTCTCATGACATTCATAAAACAAAATTTTTACCTAAAATGTGGGATTTTTTAGAATTTTGTTCAGTACTCATAGGATGATAAGTTGCAGCTTCTATGCATTCTTTAGTTTTCTCTCAAAAATGTTATATCTATCCCAAAATCCACAACAAAGGAAAGCCATTACAATAAAAAGAAAATTGTTAATTTTTTTCATGGTGTATTTTATAAGTATTGGTTAAATATAAAGGATAATACATTGAATATGTAAAAGCTTAAGGTAATGTGGCAATAGTAACATGTATTTTTATCCTATTTAGTTTCTTTATATGTTAGTTTTATTTTTAATTTAATTTTTCAAAGGATAAAATAATGTGATACAAGATAAAATATAAGGACCATTTAATATTTTTAAATACTGCATTTTCTCTTGTATTTGATCCAATTTTTGAATTCATTATCAACTTCCATCCTCCATATTTCTTGTTTTGCGTTTTGTTCATGAGTTTGATACTCATATTGATTGTGAATGTAGTATTTAGAGTCCATTTTTAAGTATAGGTTCCGATCTAATTATTTCTTGTGTTTTCAAAAAGCAACTACAGAACATCAATCAAACCAAACTTGGTTTGCATTACAACAATAAGACTTGTTATGCGCTCAAGACTATTTTAATAATATTTTAAATTTGAAGATAATTTCAAGTATATGTTCAGTTTTAAAGGTATATGTATATTTGTAAATTGCAAAACAACTATATAAATTTTTCAACCTATTTTCATCTTAGCATTTTATTGGTATGTTGAAAGCCGAATGATTAGTGTTTTGTTTTTCAATTCAGCTGTTCAAGAATTCAATTTCCTCCTTGAACTTATATGTTTGTAATGGCTTGGAAAACACTTTCTCAGCCAAATTAGAGTGTTGGAAAGAGATTGTGGTTAAGCAACAAACCAAACCACAGCAATTATTATTTTTTTCATTTTCTTATTTTACTAGTGTTACTAAAACTAAAATAAAAAGGAAACATTCTTGAAAATAAATATTGATTTCAGAAATTTTAATTGATGTACTATTATAAGAAATTTTCTTACTGAATTTCTACATTTAAGTATTTTTAACTTGTGTGTACCTCAGTAGCAACAAGAAATAATAAAATATCAAACATTCATTTTTTATAGAAACTGCCTTTATAAAAACAAAAGCTTTAATAAAAATTTAAGAATTCCCCTTAAGTCATATGTCCAAGTCTAATTAGCCCTTGTGTGCAATGAATGACTGCAGAGTGACATACTGTAGGATAGAAGTTTAAATTTTTGTGAATTTTTAGGTAAAAGTAGAATTGAAGATGATATATTTTTGATAATGTGCTTATTATTGATTCAGAAATACGATTACATTTTGAACAATATGTGCTGAAAATTTATAGCTTATCATTTATTAAATGTGCTAGTTGCTGTTTAATTTGTAACATTTATTTTTCCAACTTAATTTGAACCTGTATTAAATAATTTTGTTTCAACATTCTTAATTTGATGACTTGTTTTATCTTTTCTTTGTTAATTAAAGAGTAATTTTACAGTTTTTAGTTCCCCTATTTCATTTGAAAAATCATTTATTGTATTTTAGTGTGTTGTGATATACAGAAAAGCATGTAAAATACTTTTTATTGATAGCTCTGGGTGCACTTATGATTATGTATGAACTAATTTATCCATAAAATATATTAAATAAAAACTGTCTGTGTAATCATTTGACACTCTTTATTTTTCATTGCTACTAAAGCACAGCATTTGTTTATGTTAACTGATTGATATTAGTATGGACACAAATAGGCATTACGTAATGACAATGTGTCTAATGTGACATGCATTCTGTAATTTTTTGCTGTTACAGACATTTTTTGATTTAATCATGTGTTGCATATCTTCAGCCTACCTAATCATTAAAGATAAATTTTTACTTTTATCGATGTTGTAACAATAAAAGTTAATGCATGATTAAGGTTAGTTCACTATAGTTTGTAACCCTATAACAAATTACACTCACATTTTCCTTATTGATTCCACAAACATCATTCTTGTCACTGTGCATAAGTGCTTACAGCTTTTGACTGATTTTTAATAATACAATCTATCACAAAGAATTTTTCAGAATTATACATTCCCACTTCAGAGGGTAATAAAATATTATTTAATTCACATAAAAAGAGGAAATTTGAATGAATCACTTCAGAGCTGAATAATATAAGAAAATTAGAACTATCACTTCAGTCTTCTGTTGCAATATAATGATTTTCAAGTGCTAATTTATTGTAAATCTTTTTTACTAGAAGATATATATATATATATATATATATATATATATATATATATATATATATATATATATATATATATATATATTATGACAGGATTATATTTATTATATGTACTTATTTTTCAACAGAATGAAATTATTACTTTTAAATCTCGCCTTATTGAGCTAGAAACAGAATATGCTATTTTAAAAGGCAGAGTTTGTAGAAATGGGACTCACATAATTTCAAGTCATGATAGTAAGTGATGCTTTTGGATTGATTAATTTGTTTATTTTTTATATCCTTTATTTATAATATCAAATTTCTGTTGATTTTTTATGATCTTATATATTCCTCTGTGCTATTAAATGATTAAGTTGAAAAATATTCAGGTTTTTTTAGAGTATAGTGATATTGATTTCCAAATTTTAAAGTTCAGTGCAAATTCGATTTTGCTTTAAGTTCCTTTAAATGTAAGAATTTTGTTGCAATGCTTTCTATAAAATAACTGGTAGAATAACTGGAAAAATACAAAGAATTTATTTTAATATTTGCCATGTATTAATTTCATTTGATCCATCAGAATAGTTAAATAGAAAATGAAAGATGATTTTTTATAAAATATTTCAAATGTTCATAGCAATTACTTTTAATATATGAAAAAGTTTTTTAGAATCAAAAATTGTGAAATATAATATTAAAATAGACGTTTCCTTTACTATAATTTTGAAAAGTTTGATAATTTTATTATCAAGTTGTCCTGTTTTTGTTAAGTTAAAATTGTATTTGAAAAGTTGTCTTATTTATACTGATTTCGTCTACATACATATTTTTTAGAAAAAATGAGTTGAAAATACTGTTTTTCTTAGTTTTTTATTCCCATTTAAAGATAAAATTTAATAAAACAATGTTTCATCACAATACAAATTAAAATTTTTTGTGTTTTAATAATAAATTATTTTTTGAGCCTTAAATAATTTCATTCAACACAGCTTCTATTAAAAATATTTTTTTTTAATGCTGAAACTTTAGTGGTATAAATATTGATGACTAAAGTTTTCATTTACGAAATTATTGTTGTATCTATATATATTCTTACATAATAAATCTAAATTGCTTATAGCATTAATTAGTACCAGTTTAGTCTATCATCAGAACTAAATTGGCAAAATGATCTCTAGCCTCATGTCGAATGCACTCAAATAAATTGAGATTTGGGGTAGTAAAAAGGTCTTTCTATGAATCCTTAAAAAAAACTATGATTGCCTACACAAGAGAATCTTAATCTAAAAACAAAGATTTTTGTCTATATATAACTTGCTCCAAAGAAATGAAATTCTTATTTTTGACATGAATTTATGTTCTAACAGCCATTTCAAGTTTTGTATTGAAAGCTCAGTAAAGGCTTCCTGGGCATGTAGAAATACATTTAAAAGAATTTCAAACATAAATCCCAAAGTTGTTCATTCGATTTACAGTATGATCATTAGTCCCAGTATTGCTTATGGCTCAGTGGTCTCGTCATCTAGAATCATAAATGAAACTGCTAACTATGTATTAACAAAACTTCAACGGATGTTTAGTGTAGCTATATCTACATGTATTAAAACAACTCCATTTTTTATACTTGAGCTTTTATTTAGCATATTCCCTCTTTACATGCGTGTTGAAATGAAAGCTATAATTTGTATGAAAAGGCTTAACAAAATAGAGCATTGGAAGGATTACCCCAGATTTTTGTCTTGTAGAGCCTTAAAGCTGATGCAATTAGTCATTATAAGTAGTGTACTTAATTACATTATTGTAAAATAGGCTTTTGACATTTGACAATCCTTATGCATTCAAATTTCTTTTACAAAAAGATGAATATTATTGACATCAGTGTTTACTGGTTACTCATCACTCAAATATGAATTCCAAGACTGAGAGTTGGTATTTGTTGTCTAGTTGTTGGTACAAAGTTGTCATTCTTTTTGTGAAAACATAAAACGGTATTCCAAACAGATATCTGATTCTTATGTGCAGCCAAATATGCTTGAATAGGTTATTTTTCCAAAGGAATAATTATCTGTTCTGACAGCTAAGCTGCATTACTGACTTTGCAGAATTCTACTTTAACTTCTGTTCTTATCTGGGATCTTGTTGTTTGTTGTTGCATGCCCCTGAGGTCAGCAGTGCTAGACCAAGTCCATGAGCGTGTCACCTTCAAAAAGTCCAGCACCATAAATGAATTCTCCAACAGATTTCTCCCGGAGAAACCAAGCCGAGCTTTGGTAAGCGAGAGAATGGTTAGCGCTGTTGCCTTCGGTTCAACAGTTCATGGGTTCGAATCCTACCTTGGGCATGGATGTTTATAGTGGTTCGGAATCCACTTTAAACCATAGGTCCTGGTCTAATTAGCCCTCATGTGCAAAAAATGACCGTTGAGCGACAAACAAACCAAACCAAATCCGGAGACACCAAGGCATTGAAGAATATGTTCAGGAGAAGCCTGGAGCAAATTTCGAATTTCTTCGTACCCTCGACGAATTTCAAGTTACTAAGTTGGCCACTTCTGAAACCGGCAATAGCCGTTTGTTCTTGTCTATTAAGACCAGTAGCCAGAGAAGCACCTGGACGCGCGCAGCGGTACCAATGATGCTCAGGAGGGACAATCCAAGTGGTTTATTCTCATGTTATCTGGGATCTTACTCTGTGCGAATCAACTAACGATAATTCCCTTGCAATAATATAGGCGCCCAGGAGCTTGATTGTTCCTGGCAGTTTGTTAGCTGACAAGTTATCAAGGACTTGATCAACAACTGACTTTTTGGGTCTTGAACCTGTGCTAGATATTACAAAAGAATTGATCAGAGGTAGTGTTTTTACTCTTGTTAGCAAATAATAGTTTTTAAACTGGTGTAACGCCAGCAATAAAAAATAAGCAAAACTATTAAATAGTATTATCTAATAAAAGGCAAAAAGAACTATTAAAGCTCAGTAGCTTAAGGAGAGCAGTTGGACTTCTTACTGGACACTGCCACCTTAAGATACATCTCCCCATAAAGATAGTATTATATGATCTTACTTGCAGGATTGTAAATATTTGGTTGAAATTTCATTTCATGTTCTATGGGTATGTGAATTTTTTCTGTACTTAGTGTTAAGCACCTGGGTCAGCATTTAATTGAATCTTGTATGCTGCTGGATATCCATGTTAAATGCCTGCTGAATTTTTCTTTGGCTACTGGTCTCTTTAAGTAAGAGATTTATTTTTAGGGTATAGAACAATAAGCCTTTGATCACATTACTAGGTTCTTTTGTAATTACCTTCCTTAAATTTAATCGAAACACATCCACTTAATTCAACGAATTTTACTTCTAAATTGTTTTATCACTGATTTTAAAAACCAATACTTCAAGCAGCTTACATTTTTTTATCATTATTACTTTTTGATATTCTTTTGTAATTTTAAATACTTTTGCAATTATCTGTACATTTTTTATTCATAGATCAAACTGAGTACACTATTTTATTTTCTTCTACTGTTTTATCAAATGATGTTATGACTTTGATAATTATATTTATATTAATGATAATAAATGACACACAATGAATTGCTTTAGAATTATTTATATTCTCCATAAAATAGTTTAGTGATATTGATTGAAGTAAGTTATATGAAATATTGTCTATTGTATTTTTGCAGGTTTAAGTCTAAGATATTTCCACATTCACTGTTACTAAAATTATGATCATTTCTCTTGTTTTTAGAATTTTATAGAACACTCAAAAACATAAATTACTTAGAAGTTTTTGTAAATTCATATAAAAATGCAGTTTCATGATTTTCATAAGGGAGAAGTGATATTAGATTACATATCAAATTATAATATCAGTATATGATTGATTTAAGTTAGATTAAAACATTTTATTAATCCTATTAATATTTAATATATTTTATAATGAACATTTTTATTGGTTGTACATATAATTATTGTATCAAACATTTTTTGATTTTTAAGTTATTTTAAAAGTTAAATCATTCACAAAATAAGTAAAAAATTCAGTTTAAAGAAAGAGACCAACATCAAAACATTTTTTTATCTCATTTTCAAGTCTCAGAAATCTGATTTCATATCTCTAATATTTTACACAATAATTTTTTTCTTTTAGAGCATGAATACTTAAAAACAATATTCATCTCTGAATTTCCTAGTTTTCATATTCTAATTATCCGATATACAATTAAATATTTTATTAACTTAAATCCCCCTTAGTTCAATAATATTTTCATACCAAATATAATCATTTCTAAACTTAAGAGATCATGTAGTTATTTTAAAGTTTTCTCAATTTTGAAATTAAAATTTGAAACTATTTTATGAATTTTATTGATTATATATTACATTATAGGTTATGATTATGACAACCATAAACCAACATTGGATTCAGTAGCTGTATCAAGTGAAGAAAAGGTACTTGCACTAACATTTTGCTGATTTTTTTCTGTGAACGTCAATATTAAAAAAATGTAAACATAGTATTCACGGTTGAAATTATAATGTTAAAATGAATAATACTAAGCTATTTTATCATTAATCAGGAAAATATTATTTATAAGTTGTGATTGCTTATTTATCCAATGTGGTAAAATCTTCATGGATATTCTAGCTTTATTAAATGTTTTACATTATAGCTTTGTTAAATGAAGGACTTAGAGAGTCATTCAGCCCTTTTAATTTAACAGGGAATTTCTTGCAAATTTTTATGATATCAGTTAGACATTAAAATTTGTGGGATCTTACCTAACGACAGAACTAACGATAACTAAAGAACCTCATTTTGATTGATCAAATACAGCAAATCACTGGCATTGACTGAATAATTATTTAAAGATCCCTAAAAAAATAAACCATAGTACCTTTGCAGATACCCATAATTTAAGGTTTCCTAGTGTATAATTTGGAGCAAAAATTGATCTTATTTTTTATGTCCTATATGTATTCAAATTGATTACTGTTTGGCAATCTATGTGGTAGTGATTCACTGAAATTATTCAGAATGTTCCTCCAACTCATCAGAAATGATATTACCAGGTAACATGAAGCATTGTCATTCTATAAAATTTCACGACTGTTTCAATATGTAAAATGAAGTAATACTGTGCTATTATATATAATAATCTTTGAGTATTAATGATTATGATGGGAATTGGTCATTTCTTGTTAACAATTGATTTTGTCAAATTTAAAGATGCAGTTCATGACATGTAAAAAATCTGCTTTCTTATGTGGCCTCCAGCTTCTATAATTTTAATCCACTGACTGCATCTTGCTGAAATCCTACCATCATTACTTAATAACTTATATCAAGACTCTTCTGAGCAAACAAATTTTCCATTCACCGATTGTCTAATGTAGTTATGCAAATAAATGACTGACTCTACTAACAGTATGTGTATACTATTAGTACAGTCACACATACTCAAATTTCTTCTGAAATTCCCATTAATTCACTATTCTGCTCTTATGAAGATATCTATTATATTTCAAATGGATTATTGCTGTTTAATTTAATGTATGTCTGTTAACAATAATTATTCTGTAAAGACAATCTGTTCTGTCATAAAATAACCAGGTCATCTGTTGTATTTTCCATTGTTAAAGTAATAAGTAAAATTGCATAGTCTCTTCTTGATGCTATGCCAACCCAATGTCAAATACTTCAAGAAAAAATGCTTAAGAAATTGGAAAAAACAAATTAACATTTAAAGGCTTTAAATTGAAATATTAATTGCTATAATAAGCATAATATATTGAAATGCATATTGAAATATTAATTGCTATAATAAGTATATAATAATATGTCATATTTGATTATTTACTAATTTGTTTTATCACTAAGCAAAAGATATTTTGTTGTGAAATGTTTATGTGGCATCAGTAGTTGTCTTTGGTGTAGAACATGCTTTTCTGTATTTGTCATAAAACATGTTTCCATTTTTAAAATTCAACCAGATTTTAAAATCAAATCTAGTTAGATTATTTTTTTAGGCTACTTACATTAAAATATATTCCAGTTCATATTAAATAATCATGATTGTAAGAAATTCATTAGCTATATAATCTAAATATATCAGCAAATATTCTAAGTTCAAGTAATATTTTTAGGATCATAAATTGGATGATTTGCGCTCATCTCTGACCAAGTACAAAAAACTGCAAGATATAGTTCTTTCTGGTCATAGTAGGAAAGGTATGACTTTCTATTTTAATTTTCTATTTATGTTTTTAATCTTATAATTCAGTGTACTTTTGTTTTAAATTTAAGAATTAAGATATATGCAGCAGTTCAGTAGAAAAAATTTATGCTATTATGAGGGGTGTTTGTGCTCCGGGGAAACCCCGGAATTCTGGGGATTTTGAACTTCGATACCCGGAAATTCCGGGGATCGTCGTTCAAAAGGAAGTAGGAATAATAATGAATTATTTATTTTGATCTGGGTAATTTTGTTTGCTTTGAAAGCAGAAAACGCAATAATTACGTCATTCAATACTTCATAATTGTAATTTTTCATTTTTCCCCCTTTCCTTCTCGAAACTCCAAAATGTCGGTAGTAAGTCCGTAAAAGTTTCCGGGGATTTTTTGGGGTCCCACAAACACCCCTGTATTATAAAACAGATCATTTTATTTAATTAATTTTGACATCTTTTGCTTAAAACTAAAAAGTATAAAATTAGTCATACGTAAAACAATAGAGTTATGCCATTTCTTCAAGATTATCTTATTCAGAAAGCTTTGTTTGCAGCTAAAAATGTTTCTTAATTACTTAGTGTTTTTGTTTTTCTAATTTTGTAATACACTTATTTAGTTAAGTTTCTGTTGATTTTGCATTTTTTATTTGTTTTGAAGTAATCAGTTTAAAAAGAGAAATCAACACTTTAGCTTCATTCTTACCTTTATTATTTTTGAAATCCAAATTTTATTTCTTATTTATAATATCAAATAAAAATTGTTAATAATTTTTATTCTCTGATATAAAATAGTCACTTGTGAAATATTATGTATTTTCAAACTTCTTTGATACTTCATTTTAATGAATTATTTTATTTATTTTGTAGTTGCTGATATTTCTTCCCATGATGGTTTGAATTCTGATTCCATTTTATATTCGCAGTGTAGTGACAGCTTTAATGTAAGAATTTCTAAACAATGCATTAAAGTTGTATAGTAATATAAATTTAACTAAGTAGCTTTATGTTATTTTATTGCAGAAACAAACAAATACAAATTTTTTGAATGCAAGCAAATATTCCACCTTACCTTCAACATCATCAATTCCAAAGCAGTTTAATCATACTAATCAATCAAACATTCTGAATACTTCTAATGCTTCACATAATTCATCTACTCCGAATTCCTTTCACAAATCGAATAGCATGGAAAACATTTGTCCTTCAACTGTAAGTATTTATTACCAAATATTTTGTAGAGTTGTGAAAGGTTAAATATTGAATGTTGCTATTGAATTGTAATTTATGATTATATTTTATTGTATTTTTGTTCTTGTCATAACGATTGTGTGAACTATTATTTGCTGGTCATTATTATATCAAATTACATCGAACTTTCAAATATTTTTCGTTAAGAATAGTTTATCCAATTCTGTTGTACAATTAAACCACATATTGAACAAGTAGTTAGTGAATATTTATTTCTGTGAATATATATTTCACTATTAAACTGTCTTAAACTATTTTATTTGTACATGCTTAAAATGAACTTTCAGTTATCAAAATATTTTTTGTAGTAGATTAAAATGTATTTTAGTTTATCTTTTTTTTATCCATTTTATATGCCATAACATTACAAATAACTATAATTTCTGATGTGTAAAAGAGGTAATGATCTTTGTCAACTTATTTCAAACACTAGCGAGAAATTAATATTTTCTCAAAAGTGATATATCAGGAAGAAAAAGAGATATATTTAAAATTGGGAGCAAAAAATTAAAATCTTCTTTTGTGATTGAATAAAAAGAAATTGCAATAATTATTATGAAATGTTAATTTAATACATACTTACACTGCTCTTTCTGTTTTCCTTATAGTTAATAATACAGTTCAAAAATGAGTATATTCTTTAATTTTGTTATACCTCTAGTTATTTGAAAATTACCTCCATTTATCTAGTAATCTCAGATAATAACAAAAATTAAAAAATAAGTGGTCACTTAATTTAAAAAATTAATTTTTTAAAATTAGGTGGACATATTGAACTGCCATTTAGAGTAAGATTTCTAAGCAGTTCTTTTGAACATCTTAATCTAATCAGTCCTCATTATGTTTATTTTCATGTGCTTATACATATGGTTCATAAGCTAGTATACATGTTCTGTATTTAAAAATTTTCTCAAACTTTAATACCATAGAGAGTATGCGAGTTTATTTTTTCCCAAGGTATGCAGGTATGTTTTTAAAATATAATTATGCTGTAAAAAACATTTGTAGAAAATTTTTCTAGAGCATGGTTCATGTTTACTTCTGCTTTCTTCTTTGGAGTTGCATGAACAATTTAGAAAATTTCAAAAATATATGTTTGTTACCAAACATGTAATGGTGTTTTAAAAAATTTATTTTTTGTTATTTTTATGTTAATTTTCTGAACGTAAAATCCAATTTAAGTATTGACTTTTTTATTAATTTTCCAGTTTAAGCTTATTTTCTCAGCAAGAATGTTAAATTTTAAGAAAAAAAGAATATATTTGTATTTATCTCTGAAATATATTGCTTTAGTTTGCATTATAATCTATTATTTTAAAACAAAATTATTCCCTTATTTCACATCAATGGCCACCCATTTATTACTATAAGAATTATTGTCTTGAAAATTACAAAACTTAATTTTTAAAATTTAATACTTTGTTTTATACTATGGCACTTGTATTCAGCTAAAACAAACATTCAACTTTTTAATTGCAACATGAGAATTTGAATATACTTCGTTTATTGATAAATCTTAGCATCTTTTATAATATGCTAAGATTTATCAATAAATGAAATTTTCTTCTTATATAATTTATATAAAAAGAAAAGATATTTTAATCATTTCTTTATGAATAGTATACTTTTCTCTATCTTTTTTATTTAAATATTGTAGAGTATAAATGTAAACATCAAACTTAACTGTGGTTAATTTATACTGAAATTATAATAATGTAAAAAATGATTATGTCAATTTAAAAATTTGAATTAAATTTGAGATTAAATTATGAGGTAATTCTTAAGTTCTTCACTAATTTATTTTACTTTAAAATTTTAAGAAACTAACAACAAATATATATTTTCAAATATTTTTATTAACTTTGCTTTTGTTTAAATTTTATATAATTTAAAATAAACATAAATTCAAATAATTTGAATTGAAGTCTAATAACTTTTATGTACTAAACAATTTACATTTGGTTAGCAAGCTCCTGATTATCTGTCATATTCATACTGTCTACATTTTATTTTGATTGAATGTCTTTATTTATGTTTGTTGTGTAGCTTATCAAAATGCCTGATTTTTCATTTAACTTTTTTACTTATTAAATATAACATTAAAGTTAGTTATTTAATTAGCAAAAAAGTGATTATTTTAAATATTTTTAGGATATTTTATCCAGTAATCAATTTGGCACATTACCACGTCAAACCAGTCCACAAATTATTCAAACTCCTTTGCAAGAACATAATTCCCATGAATCATCTGAGAAAGAAAAATATGATTTGCCTGAAAATGTCTCAAGTTTGAAACTCAACAATAAAAAGAAGAAAAATCTTGGTGGATCTGCAAAGAGTTCTGGTGTTTCATTTGGTAAAGGCTTTTTTAAGTTAAAATATGGAAAACGAAGTTCAAGTGAACCTTATCTAGGTGATGGTATCGATTTTAATATTTAGCTGGCTGATTGCTTTTGTTTAACTGCATGCTGCTGTAGCCTTAGGATTGATGAAATTTGTGGAAAATGGTCCTAATGTAATGCTCACAAAATTGCAATAGACCTTACCTCACTGCTGCCTTCAATACTGATATTAAGAGCATCATTTAAAATAAGTGCAATTTTAACAAGTACCAGTGAGATCAATTTCAGTTAAATGTATTTTTATTAAAATCTTGCACATACCCATTCCTTAAAATATAAATGTAATTAAATATGTTTCACCTCAATTACTTTCATTATTTCATTTGCTTATGTATTTTTTTCTATTAGTCTTTGTTCATAATTTTATTTTAAATGATAATATGTATTTGAGGAAAAGGATATATTTACTTTTTTAAAAAGAAATTGTTTTATTGTCTCATTTGAATTAGTTTAAGATGTTTCTTAGACATTTCCTGTTAAGATTGTGCATAGTTATACCTGAAAGCAAAGAGCTTATTACTAGAATCTTAATATTTAAATTGTTATAGCTGAAAGTAAAAAGCAAATTAGTAGAATCTTCACTTTAATTTCAAAAATCATATCCAAACATTTTGTTCCTTCTTATATAGCCTTGTGCAGAAAAAGAAAACATTTTTATTTCTCAATTAAACTCCACTTTAAAAAAATGTGGAAGTTTTCAGTGTGGAAATCACATTGTGTAATTAATTCTTATAGTAACAAATAAACAAGTTTTAAAATTTATTTACTTCTAATGTGATAAAAAATAAACAGTATACAACTGTGTAAAACATACAAATGAAAGAATATCTAGTTACAATTAGAGATCCACACATTTGAGAAGACTGTGTGTCATTTATATCCCTGGCTTATTAGTTACTGATGAATTTTAAAAGTATTCTTAGCAGCTCAAAAAATATTTAACCATTTTAAATATTAGTTTTTTTAACTTTAAAAATTTTTTATAAGATCTATATTGCCTTTTTAGTTGTATGCATAAATAAGCAGTCAATGACATACCACAATTCGTGTAGTTTATTTTATTAGTTACAAGTAACTAGCTATATATTCATGAACTTTTTTCACTGGGTCTTTCTTGTAGATGCAAACTATTCTTATTTCTCTGGCTTTCATTATGGGTGGCGCTTTTCTGCCCTGAGAGGAGGTGTAATTTTTAATCCGAAGGTTTAATCCTAAATCTCATATTATATAGAACTCTTTAAAGCCTCAATTATATTCAAAATAAAATTCTTTAATTTAGATATAAGGTTTTCTAACCAAAAATAATTTTAAAATCTATTTCAAGTATCGTTTGCGGTAGTTTATCAATCAATTTGAAATTCATAACACAAGATTTGTCCATTATTGTCAACAAATGGTTTTACAGTACTGCTCGTTAAAATTGACAATGAGGTCATGTTTTGAAATCTTCAAACCAACTTCTTCCTTTGAATTAGCATCTTAACAAAAAAAAACTTTTTAAATTAAGCTCAAATTTTGTACCTTGCTTAGTTTTTACTTTTTTTGCCACTTCAAGTAATGTTGTTGATAATCTTATTAATAATATATAAAACTAAAATATTAATTAACACACTTTTAATATTTTTATATGTATACTATGTAGTAGTTGTATTCTAATAATTTTTTAGTAATTACTAAATTTTGTTTATCATGATATTCTTGTTATCTGAATACTAATTTACATGTTATATGAATAAAATACGAAGTAGAATTCAAAACTTTTCTGTCTCAATCTATAATGTAAAAAATATTATGGATTAAATTGCGGAAACACGTCCTCCATTGAAATAAGACCCTTGTGCTAAAGCACACTTTTATCAACATCTGTAAAATTCATCAAAGCCTATATGAAATCCAATTTTGGCCATATCACTTTAATTTAGCCTGCAATGTGCATTTAACTTCATTTGAAGATTGAAATTGACCACACTGTCAGTCCAAGAAATAAGAAGAAACTGCAAGGTACATGATCAGATGAGTAAGGAGCATGAGGAAAAAAAGTTTTCATTTTTGCAAGACAAGTAGGGATCGGTGAACAAGGGCATTGTCATGCTACACATTGTGACCATGAGCATTGTCATGCTCAGCCCACATTTGTGATCTCTTCTTTCTGATTGACACGTGCAAATGATGCAAGATTTCAGTATAGAATTCTTTGTTAACAATATGTCCTTCAAGGACTAATTCCTGATGCATGATGCTTTGTATATCAAAGAATACCTCTAGCAATGACCTTTCCTTTAGAGCGATCTTTGCTAAATTTTTGCTTCTGTCAAAATAGTAGCGATTTCCACTATGCAATGTTCTCTTTGTTAGCAAGTCATACAAAAAGCACCATTTCTCATCTATAGTAACAATTCTACCAAGTAGAGAAGGATCTTTGTCAATAGCTGAGATTAAGTCTGCTATTTCCATGTAGAATTTCATTTTGGTTTACGTTTAACATGCAGAAAACCATGTGTTGACCCACTCTATGCATATTAAGATTCTTAATCAGTATGTACTGACATGTGGCTTCTGATATCCCAAATGATTCTGATATTTAGCAAACTATTTGCTACCTGTTCTCACATACTGTTACAGATAGATTTTCGATGTTTTCATTGGTGTGCAGAGTTACAGGACAGACACAGCATTTATCATCTTCGCCACATTACTTGCATTCTCAATAAAGTTTCAATTCTGTACACATGCTTCAACATTTTGGAAGTGCCCATAGCACTCTTTCCCAAGCAAACACAAAATTTAATAGTGTTTCTCTACTCAACTGTTGCCATTTCTTTCTGTGGCTGGTTCCTAAATGCACCTGTGTACAAAAAAAATGCTGGTGCTGTGATTTTTCAACCATATGATTTGAGACAAACCACTTTTAGGAAATGATTAGAATGTTGTAAAACAAAGATGTTTTTGTAGTCGCACTTCTACAAAAGAATTTGTTATTATCGACTCACAGTCTAGGATCTTTTGAATTCTACTTTGTATATTATTACCATTTTTATATTAATATATCAACTAAGAAACTTAATTAAATCATTTTGGAAAATAGCGAAATTTAAAATTTATAAATTTTAAAAATGTAAAATATTTATTTTCATTTTTCTAATTTTTTTATTTTGATTTTGTGTTTTTGAAATAAATGATACATTTTTTATTTAAAAGTAGAACAAACAACATTTCTATAGAAACACATACATATTTTTCTCTATTATATAGAAGAAAGAATAACCAAGCTCTTAAATTTGTTTTTTTATGATGATAAGATCAATCATTCACCAAGCTTTACTCTACAATATTTGAAAAAATAATTATTAAATTATCTCAGTAATTAATGATCATAAAGAGAAATCATTTGCTTAGAAAAATTGCTGTGTTAAAGAGGAAAAGAATATACTGTTGCAATATTTTCAAGTATAACTGAATTTATTTTCTCATAAAATTACATTATTTTTACTAAATTTACTTATTTGTATTTTTTATTATTTTCATGTTTGGTAAAGTCTTTGCATTTTTCACTTTCCTGGATATAATATACATATTTTTACTACACATCTTCTGAAAAGCCTTTTAAGTGAGGAGTGTAATGTATAATTTGGGTATATTCAAAAAAATGAGGTGCTAAAAATGCTGTAATGAATGAAAAAGTTCCTTAAGTGTTTATTGAATAAATTCATGTATTTATCTATTACTATATATATTATATTAATAGAAAATTACTATATTAATTTTCCTAAAATACAATTTGTGAAAATTATATCATTTAAATGACTTAAATCTTTGTATAAAGACCTTATTTCAGTTTAGTCAGTTCCTTAGCCCATCTGCTTTTTTATGGAATAAATGCATTTTTTGTTATGTATTTTGTAAACTAGAGTTTAAAATGTTTGCTGTAAAAGATAATCGCTAATTTCTTGTTTAGAACTGGAATTCCACACATAAAGTTAATCAGCATTTCTATGTTGTATGAAGTAGACTAAAATATTCTTCGAATTTTAATCATTCAGAAATATAATTTATGAGTTGCTATATGTAAATATTATTTTTTAACTTAATTTTTCCCTAGATTTTTATCTGTTTTTTAATCTATCATAGAAAATTACTATTATGCAAAATATTTTTTGTATAACCTTAATTCTGAGGCACACAGTTTTAACAAGAATAAAAATCCTATAGTTGTGCAAATAAATAAAGTGCTTACTATGTATAACACTTTTGATGTTGAGTTAAATTATACCCCACCCAGCATAAAAAGGTTAGATAATTTTTAACCCAACTTGCCCCAGAGTTGAGTGAGAATTTAATAAAGGCTATATATTCTTCCAGTTCTTAAGATTAGAGCATTTCAATCCCTAGAACTATAAGTAATTATAATACTCATTGAATAATGGAGAAAAATAAAGCTTCTTTACTAATACGTTTCACAAGTTTTTTATAATCAATTAATTTTTTTGTGAAATTAAAATTATTTTATATGTTTGACTATGAAATAGGTTCAGCAATAAACTGAATTGCTGTATTTATAGTATAAGTATATATAAATTTTCTGAAGTTGTGTGCAAATTTGCTGCTTTTACCATACTTATGCTTGCAATATGCAAAAGCATAATTTAACATTGCTAACATTTTATATTTATTATATGTAAAATTGTTGAATTTATTGAATTGATGTACATATTTGAAATGTGAAGCATGGTTTGCTACATGAATATTTTTATTTACTTTTTTTTCATTATGTATTTAAAACTAACTTTTATGTGATATAGTACTGTTTTCTTTGTGCTTGAAGTATTTTGAATTGGATTTTTTTATACAAATTGATGGTTAGACGTAAAAATCTTAATGTTTTGGCATTTGCTCCAATCAAATGTATAATTTAATAATTATGCATGAATTTTTATATCAAAGTCATTTTAAAATAAAAATTTTCATGAATTTTATGCTTATAATTTTTGTTGCAATATGAATTAATTTTTTGATTTTGAAGATAGAATATTTGCTTGGACATAATTTTCATTAGAATTTATAATGAGAACTGAAAATGAATTAATAATCTAACTCCATTATTCATCTCTTTTTTGAATAGCAGATTCTGAACACTTAATTTTTTGATTATTTAATTGTTTATATAGTGTATTTAAATAAAATTGGTAGACAGGGAAAAATTACTTAGAAAAATATATCATGATTTCAGCTCCTGAAGAATGTATTACTATTCCTCCAACAGAAAAAGAAAATGCTGACTATATTGGTCCTCTTACTCCTCAGCCTTTCTTAATCAAAGCAGAGAAAGATAGAAACAAAGGATTCTTTAAATTGTTTTCAAAGTATGTCTTGTTAAAAAAAATTTCTGCTTTTATGTATGTAATAAGTATATGCATATAATTTTGCTACTGCTTTCTTAGATGGAAAAAAACTGGATCCCAAAATATTGATAAAATAGAAGGGGATTTCAAAAGAGGTGGCATACGTGCAACTGCTGGTCCTCGTTTAGGATGGTCCAGAGATTTACCACAGGAAACTGAGTACGGCAATTCATTCTGTAAATTCAATGAATTATGTTGTATACTAAACTGTTAAGTACTTAAAACTGGTTTAAAATGGATTTTTTTATACCTGTTAATATAAGTGTTGCAAAAAAATATGTCATCATCTTGCATATTGTAAAGTAATTTTAATCTCCTTTTATAATGGGTTTAACAGCAGAAGTTTCTTAAAATGGGTAAAATATAACTTGTATTTTAAGATTATTAATATCCCATTTTCAATCACTTTTTCTCCATTGTAATTTCATAGAGTGGATGTACTGGAAACTCAATAAAAATTTTCAAAACTATTTTTCATGAATTCAAGTAATTGAAGCTTCTTATTCAGTTAAAATAATAATTTGACTAAAAAATTTATTGTTGAATTAAATTGAAAATACATTTTCATTTCAATTTTTATTTATTTGATAAAAACAATTAATAGATTTTCAACCATTAACTGTTCATTGTAACCCTTTATTTTCTGCTGGGTTTCTTGCATGCTAATTTTTGAATTAGCTGATTTTTGCACTTTATAATTTCATGTTTAGCCTTTTTATTTCTATTTATTTTCTACAAAATATCATGTATTCATTCTTTTTTCCCTTTAACCATACAGCAGTCTACGAGATTTAATTTTTCTTATCTTTAACATCTAATGTGCAGATAATTCAGGATTAGGAAAAATAATGGTTTTGATAAATTTACTTCAGATTAAAATGTAGGCTGTTTATATAAAAATTGTACAAAATGTATGTAAAATTTATTTATAAATTAAATTTTTTTTAGGATTTCCAATTTTCTGTTTTTAATCATTTTCTGTATTACGTCATTGATGGCAAAAATATTCAAAAATTTATTGTTCAAAAAAATTATATTATTTGTCTCGATAAATATTGACTTATAAATTTTCTAAAATTGTATTTAATGCAAAGAAAGATTCTGATATTCCTCTTAAGTAATTATACTTGCAGTTAAAAAAAAATTAAGACATAATCACATTGATTTTTTCTGAAGTTTGATAACTGTTATATTTTATTGACATAACATTAAATTATATGTAGTATACTTTATAATTCATGTTTGAGATTAAGATTGTGATATATTTTTCAGGTTATATACACCAGTTAAGTTTCAATGTGCTAAATGAAGTGAAAATCATTTTAAAATTTAATTACATAATTGATTTATATACAGATAAGTTGTCTGTATTCAAAATTATAATACTTAAAAATACAGAAATGTCTCAACCATTTTCTAAAATTGAACGTTACAGTAAAATTTAAATAGATAACTGAAACTTAAATATTTATAAACAAAGCTAATTGCTTATACTCTCATTTTAGTATACCTTTTTGCCGATGGAATACTGATATGATTATTGATTGGCTAAACAGATTAGGCTTAAGTATGTATATTAGTGAATGTAGGCGTTGGATGTGCAATGGAGATATGCTCAGTAAAGCTTCTGGTTGTGATTTGGAAAAAGTAAGATTATTTATTAATACCTACTTATGAAAATCTATTAGAACAAAAATTTAAGTGTTTTTCAGTTATGTAAATATAGGTTGTGTAGAAGGAATAAATGAACAGCTGTACTTTCAAACTAGTTAATTTATTAAGGAATTGTGAAGTCAAATTTAGCTGTAAAAAATTAGTAATATTTAGCATAAATTCCGTCAAATTTAGTAAATTGTGTATTATTATGCATGCTATATTAATGTTCACTGTTTAAGTTTTATATAGATTTTATATCTTCAAATTATAAAAACATTCTATGGGCATCATTTTGTATTTAATGTATGGAATAAACTTGAACTATATATATATATATATATATATATATATATATATATATATATATATATATATATATATATATATATATATATATATATATATACACACACACGTGCATACATACATAAATATTTAATTACTTTTTAACCACTAATAAAATACTTTGAAAGTTATAAGTTATAGATGTAGTTTATAATGTTTAAAGAAAATTTAGGTGTGTGTATAATTTGTATTTCAATTTCATAAATATTTTATATACAAAATTTAGTGAATAAAAAGAATCACATATTATATTACATTTAGTTTTTATACAAGCATTAATTTCAAATAGTATTCTAATTTCAATGCAAAATGTAGCAATCAAATCAATCTATTAATTCTAAAAAGACATTTTGATTTAGATAAAATTTAAGGTATTTTCGATTCATATATTTTTTAAACAACATTAATAGTAATACATTATTTAATAATTCTAGTAAATACCTTGAAAAATTCATCATTTTTCCATTTACAAAGTAAAATATGTTTTCATATGTAACATAATATCCATTTTTTATATTTAGCTTATAAAATATTGCAAAAAATATTCAGTTGATTTTATATTGGGAAATTTATTTTTCTATAAAGTACTTAAAAGTTTTGAGTTTAAGATAATTTCCAAGTAATTTTCAGGAAAAATGAAGTCATTTTTCTCTGTTTATAATTTTTATTGATGATATTTCTATTGAGAAACTAATGAAAAAAATACTTTTGAGTGCTTGGATTTATTCCATAAATTAATGTTAACATTAGTTCTTTTAATTTACAGCTTGGTTACGGTACAGAACTTCCTCAAATTTTAAATATTTACTTCATTATAATTTACTTTAAATAATTACTTGTTTTGAAAACTTTTAACTAAAAAGTTACTTTTTGCATTAATTAGTATATGCTCCCAAATCATGTTCATTAACCATTGAAAAACTTTTAATAGCAGGTTTAGAAGTAATTAATAAAATAAATATATCTATATATTACTAACATAATATATAACTCTTTAAAATTTAATTTTCAACTAGTTAAAAATCATACTTATTTTATTATTGTTTTGTATTTATTTACACACACCACTTTGATCCATGTCAAAGATGATCACATGTGATACATTTATTAAGTTTTAAAGTTTCAAAATAATGAAATTTTATTTTCGCAATAATTGTAGGAACTTTCCATGAAAAATCCATTACATAAGAAGAAACTTTTATTAGCTGTTAAATGTATGACATCCAATTCACTAAATGTGCCTGCCACAATAAACAGTTTAGATTATCATTGGGTAGTGCGATGGTTGGATGATGTTGGTCTTCCACAATATAAAGATGCATTTGCAGAAGCTAGAGTGGATGGACGAGTTCTTCACTGTCTTACAGTTGTAAGTAGTAGGATGATAGTATTGTGAATGTTTTTCTGGTAATTGTATTTTTCATTGTCTAATATTATTATAATTTTCATTTTTAGGATGATCTGCTGTTTCTAAAAGTAACTAGCCAATTACATCATGTCAGCATTAGAAGGGGAATTCAACTTCTGCGAGAAAAAGGATTTGACCCCCATTGTTTGATTCGACGTTCTCTACCAGATGAGACTGTACTGTATTTCATTTAATTTTTAAATATTACTTACTTTACATAAAACATACTGTTATTTATTCACTTTTGTTACTGAACAAATTCAAAAGCTTAAATTCTAACTCATTTCAAATACACTAATAAAATGCATAATTTACTGTATATTTTATTTGTAAATTTGAAAGGGGAACATTTTTAAAGAATAACAAAAAATAAAGAAATTAATAATTGCAATGTTATGTAACATTAAAATCTTATATGTACAAACAAACTTAATCTTTAATAGGTAATTTTAAAATATGTACTTTAATGAAAAAATGTATTCCTACCATCTTTTCATTATTAAACAGTTGAGAATTCTTTACTTTTCTCCAGGCTTAAGTATTTTTCAACTAAAATATATGATTATATCTTGGTGCATCTTGCATTTTTATGTTAAAAGCAGAGTAAATTATTATAATTTTTATGTGATTAATTTCCAAGTTAATTAAGTTTAAATTTTCTTTCTGAATAAAGTCAGTACAAACGTAATTAAAACTTTTTTATGCATTATATCAGATTTAACTATTTATAAGATTTTACTTTGAAATAATTTTTTTAAATGTAATTTTTTATTTTAAAAATGTTTAGCTGAATTATTTATTAATGTTTGTATGATATATTGAATTATTAGTGTTAATTCATTTATTATAAACAAAAGCTTAAATTTTAATTTTTCAAAATATTTCTTTAATAATGTAGTTTAAATACTTTGCAGAATAAAACTTATTCTCCAGAACTTGTAGCTTTGTGGAGTAATCATAGAGTTATGGAATGGCTACGTACTGTTGATTTGTCAGAATATGCTCCAAACTTACGTGGCAGTGGGGTTCATGGTGCACTGATTGTGAGTTATGATAAAAAAATTAATATTTCTTATTTGTAAATATGTTAATATCTGCTTATATTATTGCATTTTTTCTTTTAGATATATGAGCCAAAATTTAATACAAATTTATTTGCCACTCTTCTTAACATTCCACCCACAAAAACTTTACTTCGAAGACATCTTGCTACACATTTCAAACATATTGTGGGAGATGAATTAACACAGTTGAAACGAGAAAAAGAAACAGAGGCTCCATTATCACCTAGTGTTAAACTTAAGGTACTTTTTATTCTATTGCAAAACATTTTCTTTCTTTATGTAATTTTAAAATACATTATATAATTTTTATTCATTATGCGATTATTTTTACTTTGCAATAATTCATAGACTGTTCGAAAACCTCAATTTGCCTTAAAGAAAAAACGTAACAAGTCAGAACTGGAAAATGAAGATTATGTTTGTCCTATGGATATCCCAGTTGTATTAGAAGCTCCAAAGCAATCTTCTGATATTGAAAAATTAGTTGTTCGAAGAAATAGTGATCCATCACCCCAAGAACAAAGACACATTGTAATTGAAGTAAATAAAATTTTGCTTTATTTTTGTACTTTTGTAACCTTAAAATAAATTTCTTGCATTATTTTACAACTTTATGTAGACATTTTTACATACATATCATGCTATTGGCATCAATATGATATTAGAAAATGTATGCAATATTTTTAAAATTAGGCTTTGTTATTTTAAAATTTAGTTTTGTACTACAAATTACTGGATGCATAAATTATGAAGTAGTATAACCAGCATCACATAAATTTACCTTTAGTTTCTATCTAAAAGAAAACTTGTATGTCACCAAAAGTAATTTATAATGTGAAAATTTTAATGTTCTTCTAAATACTATAACGAAATATAGCAATCAGTAAAAATTATATGTGTAATAATGCAAAATTATTTGTTTCAGTGATTACTTCAACAATACATGTTATGTTTTACATAATCTATAAACTTTCATATATTATGTTTATCTAAATTTCATATATATATCAATGTATGTGATAAAATTTTGATAACTGATAACTGAAATTTCACTTCTTTTACATTATATATGTTAATTATTCAATTTTTTGTGTTTACATTCCTTCAAATAATGTATTGATAACCAGGAAATTTATTTCAGGAACAAAGTGTTGAGAGAATAGAAGCTGTATCCAAAGAAATATCATCACTTACAGTATGTTAAATTCCATGTAATATCAAAAAATGTTTTGTTTGTGTATCTTATGTAAAAAGCAAATTAGATTTTAGCATCTGAAAAACTTAAATTCTGTTAACTATTAGAGTTAATTTTAAAACACATTAATATCTTTTGAAGAAAAACTGAAGTTCTGAGACTATTTTATTGCATATTAAAGTTTTTTTCACATACTTTCACCTAAATGAAGTAATTGGAAAATGCTTTCCTGTTTTAAAATAAATCTATTAAATTTAAAATTTATTTTCACCACTAATCTATTTTATACAAATTTTCCTCTACAGTTTAAAAGCTTTTTAAATTTTATATCTCCTCTAATTATGAGGCAGATTCAAAGAATGTAAGGTAAAAGTATTCGTTGCCATCTATCATATAATTTTTCAAAAAAATGATACTATAATCAATTAAAATGAAGAGATTTGAAAGGAAATAAAAGGTGGTAGGTTTTTAATTTAACTAGTGTTTATTAGATTAGTACTTCTATTTGTCTATTGTAATGGTTTTAATAGTTGGAACAAAAGAAAAGCCTTTTAATCACCCAAAACGTTGTGCATGCATATTCAGTCATTCAGTATCTTGCCTTAAATTGCACACATTCACTAAGCTGTTTTCCTTTACCTAATTGTTTACAGATTTTATGCATTTTTTATTGCATGCTAATTTTCACAAAGTAAAAATTTGTCAAATGCTGGTCAACTTGATTTTATTTGACAGGAAAAAATTTCCCATATGTATTCATTTGTTTTTAATTTCATTCAATTATCTTTGTTCAATCATAATACTTGCATTAAATCTTACTGAGTTGTGTAATAAGTTTTGATGAATTGTCATCTAAGTTAAGTTAATAGAAGATTACATATCAATATTTATTACAGCAAACTCGTTAAGTAAATATCTTTTTATGTATATTTTTGCTATTGTACCATGATTTACTTTAATTTGAAGCTTGCTCAATGTAAATTAATGAAAATATTAAAAAACTTTTTAATAGATAAATTTGCTTCTCCCATGTTCTTATTTAATAATACTAGTATGTATACTACTTTAACAAAATGTAGGAATTGGACAATTATTTCCACGGTTATCAAATATTTCAGCTAATGTTTTAAGTTGCTTTAATATAATTTCAATCAAATGTCTAATTTTCAGTAAAATTGAAAATTTCTTTTCTGTAAAAATGATAAATCAAGAATCTAGATTAATATAATTTTGTCCTATTATTATCTCCTTTAATGCTCTCATATTGTATGAAATGTGTTCTAATGTGTTTAGGAACCTCTTGCTAGGTGACTTAAACCGTAATAATTGTGCCATTGAATATATTCCCATTTTGAATCTGAATTTATTATGTAAGTTGTTGGTAAATAAATATTGCTATCTATTTTTTGTTATCCTAAGAAATACATTTAGGGACTTGCCAATATTTTTTTTAATAATTTTATGTGCTTCACTTATATTCTCAGCAATTTCAACTGAATAACTGCTGTTTGTTTCTCTGCAAATTTCAGACTACTTCAGTTGTGAATGTTCTTTAAAAAATTATGATAAAATGCAAAATAAGCTGAATATTAATTAAAGCATTATATTAAACAGCCATATTTAGTTTAAACAAGGTTCGCGCAACTCCTAGAAACTCCTTAAATTCCAATAAAAATTTAAAGGGCCCTTGAATTCCTGGAATTTTGACTTAACTCCTTGAAAATTGTGAATTACTCCTAGAATTTTTTCTTACCTTGGTGCATTTATTATTTTCTAGAAAATATTATAATTTTATGAATTTTACTAGTTTTAATATTATAAAATTTTCAATAAAATTGTTGGAAAATTCAATTTAGTATTAGTTTTTAATATTGCCCCTAGATGGCGACATGATTGATATTAAATTTAATTGTTGACTTGTATTGATGTTAGCTGCATTAAAATAGCTAGTTTAGATACAATAATTTCATGATAATTCAGCATTAATATTTCTTTCAACTTAAAGGATAATGTGCTTGAAAGGGTTAAATATTAATTGTAAGTATTCTTTAGAGTAAAATGTGAATTTAAATTAAATCACTCAAAATTTGACTGATAACATACTATTATTGCTTTATTATATTATATCTCTTGCAACTTAAAAAAACACAAGAAAATTTACAAATATTTGTGATATCAACAAGAATATAAAATGTGATTTTGAATCTACAAATAAAAATAAAAATTCTTAATTATAAGAGTAAGGTTACTCTTTTCTGTGATATAAGTAAGCAGTAGGAGTTAATATCAACTTATCACTTAAAGTAGTTCTGAGTTATCTTGAAGGTTGGGGAGAGTTTGTTGAGTTCCAATAATATATATATACCACTTGTCAAGTGTGCCCCACATGTGATCAATTGGATTTAGGTTTGGAGAGCATTATTGCCATGATATTTTAACTATTGCCTTTGAGACTCCTAAACTTCTCTAGTGCCACATGCAGCAATGACTTGTTCAAAATGTTTTTTTTTTTTTTTTTTTGCAAGCCTTAAATAATTCCTATTTTTACATTTTTCTTTAATCTTTTTGAAAACACTGTTAATGTTTTTAAATTCACATTGTTTATGCTCACATATTTTAGTACTGTTTAAATATAAGTACATTATATATATATATATATATATATATATATATATATATATATATATATATATATATATATATATTGTAAACAGCATCAAAAAAATGTATGTTTACAATTTTATTTTCAAGTGTTACCTGTGCTTCTTATGTTTTTAAAAGTTATTGCTAAATATCAAATTCTTAGAAAGAATGTTAATTTAATATTTCATAAGGTGGTTCTAATGAAATATATTTTACAGACTCTCCTTCAAGATGAAAATTTGAATGAAGCTCCATCTACTATAGTTTAATATCTATTTGTGCCTTTATATTCAATCTGTCATTAAAATGAAATTACCATGTACACAGTGCCTTGAGCAATCAATTGACTCTATTATTTAAGTTATTTATGTAATTTTTTCTATTAAACCTTAATAATAATTTGATTAAAATTTAGATTTGTTGAATTATTTCAGCATTATTTTACTTCAGTAAAACTTGTAATGTAGGAAGAAATTTAAGTTGTTCATTTTAATTTTTATTCTACATGTAAAAAATACAGGATTATTTTTGTAAGCATTTAGTTCTGAACTTGTCTTGAAAAGCAGTGTTTGATATGAATATAGATTTAGAAAATACAAAATGTTAAATAAAAATCTTTATTATGCATTTTATTAATCATGATTTAAATTTTTGTATTATTTTATTATAGAATTGCTATTGAGTGCAAGAATTTTTATGTTTGTACTTTTTTTATTTCAAATCAAGACAGTTGAATTTTTCGTTCACATTTCCTTTTATATACAATAAACAGGTAAGAAACTTATTGTGTATACCCAAAATACCTGTTATGAGCCTAGATACACTGCTATAAGGTCACTTTGATTGCTCCTTATGTGGACAGTTTTATGTCACAAGTCTTCCTTTATAAATTTTAATGTAATGTCAACTGCCGTTTTATGCATTATGTAATTGTTCATAGTTTTGTAAACTGATAAAATACTTCACTACCAAAACTTTTCATCTGTATAACCGATCAACCTATTTAGCTGTATTTCATGATTGGTAGTCTGCATTTTGGAATTAGTGTAAATATTTATTAGCGTATATTGACTATTTGAATAAGATCTTTATTTTTTTAGTTTTGGTGGCATCATGAAGATTTATTACAAATGAATATTTATCAAATTTTACATACTTGTATACAAATGGGTATTCACACTGTATAGATATGTGTTTTTAAACATATCTACTATAATAAACATATCAGTAATAACTTGTGCTATTTTTATTTAATGATGTGAATTTTGTAAAATTGATAGTTTTAATAAAAAAAGTTTTCTAAACATGTCAAATAGTTGATATTTTATAAGTGGGTAACAGATCTAGTATTTTAATATGCAATAAAGTATATTCATATATTGTTTGTTATTGTTGTTTTCTTTCAATAATACATTTTTAATATTTTATTTTCAAATCATTGTAATTTAATAAACAGGTAATCATAGTAAATCAATAAGCTTTTGCATCTTGGGGACAAATTTGTCTTTTGAAAAATTTTAAAGCTCAGATTTCAATTCAGAACTTTTATTTTAAAGGAAATTTTCAATTAAGTTTAAAATTTCCTTTCAGTTAGTATGTAAAAATAATTCAGTTAAAGGGAGTTTTGTCTGAATGCTTATTATACAGAGCAAGGTGTATCACTCTCATCTCACAATCTGGGTAATATTGTGCTGGGACAAGTTGTAACACCGGCCTTAAAAATCTGAAAAGGTCTTGTATGTGATCGAGCCACTAAACACAAAGCAGTTATCACTATTTTTCAGGGAAAGCATTCTTACTTTAGTACTAAAAATTATTCAGCTCATACAGAAATTAGCAAAGAATAAATTAGCTTTGCTTAAACTAAAAATGGAGGAAAAACTTGTACAATAGCTACTCGTTGTGTGGTTAAAAGAATGAAAATAAAAAATTTAATGATATTTTTTCATTAAATATTGTTGAAACTACCAATAAAATGCATATAAAATAACTAATCTGGTTAAAGTTTTTGGTGATAAAAATAAATTGATTACTGCACTATTAGTTTATAAAAGAGAAAATTTATTAACTTCCAAAAATTTATCCAAAATGAAAATGAACTAAATATTTGTAAAGTATTAAGCTATTTATGTTTACCCAACCATGCATAGATAAGGAAATAGTGTAGAAAATATATCTTTTGATAATAAATGGGAATATATAGTTTATTAATTGCCTAGAGTTTTTCAGAGCTTTGCTTTTAGGTTTTTGAGGAAATATTTGGGATAGTATTTGTTTGTACTGTGTAGACAAGCTGCATTTCATTCAATCACTTTTAGAATTTCAAGCAAGCTTAATTTGCTACAACTATTGAAAATACACTACTGGCCATTAAAATTGCTACACCACACACGTGAAATTTGCATGACAGGTAGAACTTGCTGCGATATGCAAATGATTAGATTTTCAGCGCATTCATACAAAGCAGGCGACAGTATAGCGACATCTACAATGTCTATAAAACCAGAGATTTGACAGCACTTTTATCATACTTAATTTCCGTTTCAACGTTGTTTTCGGCAAAGAAAGTTGTAATGCCTTGTGTAAGAAGAAGAAATGCCTAAGAGCACGTGTCTGACTTTGATCGAGGAAGGATTATAGCCTACCGGGATTGCGGTTTATCGTACCGCAATATTGCTACTCGCGTCGGTCGAGACCCCATGACTGTTAGCAGAATATGGAATCGATGGGTTCAGGACAATCATACGGAACGTCATGCAGGATCTCAGCGACCCTCCATCACTAACAGCAGAGAAGACAGACATCTTATCCGCATGGTCACAAGGGATCGTACAGCCACGTCACGAACCCTGAGTCGAGAAATGGAGTCATTTGCAAGGCAAGTTTCTGCTCGAACAGTTCGACGTTTGCAGCAGAATGGATTGCCTGCACGGCGACCATGGCTTCGACTACCATTGACGCTGCGTCATAGACAGGAGCGCCTTCAATGGTGTGATCAGCGACGAACCTGGACGCGGGAATGGCATCAGTTCATCTTTACAGATGAATCTTGGTTCTGTATACAGGACCATGATGGCCGCATCCGTGTTTGGAGGCATCTAGGAGAACGCGCATTGCCAGCTTGCATTGGACATCGCCATACTGGCCCATCTGCTGGATTGTTTGTTTGTCGCTCAACGGTCATATTTTGCACACGAGGGCTAATTAGACCGGGACTTACGGTTTAAAGTGGATTCCGAACCACTACAAACATCCATGCCCAAGGTGGGATTCGAACCCACGAACTGTTGAACCGAAGGCAAGAGCGCTAACCATTCGGCTGCCAGCTCGGCGCCCATCTGCTGGAGTGTTGGTATGGGGTGCCATTGGGTACACGTCTCGATCACCTCTTGTTCGCATTACTGGCACTTTGAACAGCAACCGTTACATTTCCGATGTGTTAAGGCCCGTGGCTCTGCCCTATCTTCGAGGCCTCCCTAATGCTTTGTTTCAACAAGATAATGCACGACTGCATGTTGCCCATACTGTTCTGAACTTCCTTGATACAGAACAGGTTCGACTGTTACCCTGGCCAGCACGTTCTCCTGATCTGTCACCAATTGAGAACGTGTGGTCAATGGTTGCCGAGCGATTGGCACGCCATCACTCACCATCCATTAATGTCGATGAACTGTGGCATAGTGTTGAATCTGCATGGATTGAGATCCCCGTACATGCCATACAATCTCTGTTTGACTCCATGCCTAGGCGGATAAATGCTGTAATTGCAGCCAGAGGTGGCTGCTGTGGGTACTGATTTCTCAAGATCTATACATCCTAATTTCCTGTAAATCAAATCGCTAGTTCTTTCCACTATAATGTATGTGTCCAATAAATATCGTTCTGTTATTTGCATTCCTTCTTGGTGTAGCAGTTTTAATGGCCAGTAGTGTAGATTGCTTACATATGTGCTCCTGTGTAAACGAGAATTCATAAATTGATGTATTATTGATAGTTTACTAAATGAATTTAAAAGGAGTTTAATCAGTCTAGGGAAAATATTTTAATATTTGATTTATAAAAAAACTTTCTTTTAAATTTGTACATAGATATTTACCCACTCTCTAATATATAATTAAATTTCTTCAGTCAAAATTCTATTGTGCATGCTGATTTTGATTTAAAGAATGTAACTTTTAAAAAAAATGTTTCTGTAAACAATGTGTAAATTTATACATGTTGGTACATCTGTTTATCAAATACTGTAGATTACTTGAAAAAAGAACTTTATATTCATGGGTAAAATATCTATTCAAATCTCTAAACAGCTTTTCGGTAAACAACTAAAAATTGTAAGGAACATAAATCAGGATAGTAACTGTTTATCTTTTGCCTCAGATAAATGCAGAAATGAATATGTACATGAAATAGGATTTCTGAATTTAGCTCATTTTACTTTGTATGATCCTTAAAGACGTGACTCAGACTATTTGAAGAAATTCAAACTAAGCAGTATATGAAACGATAAAATGGATTATGTTAAATTATCCTAAATATTTTTTGTTCCCATTTTATTCATTTAAATTAGTAGTCTCATTGTGTTAAAATAATTCAAAATGGTGTTCTAAAATGTAAATTTTTAATGAAAGCTGTTGACTCAATTTTTAAGAGTTTATATTGAAAGTCTTGTAATATTAAGGGTCCATTTAATTGAATTATATTTTTTTCACGTCATCTACGAGAAGACAAGATGCATATACTGTAGAACTTCATATATATATATATATATATATATATATATATATATATATATAGACTATTAGCATTTGGAGCAATTTGTTCTACATAGCTCATATTCTCCACTAAATGGAATCTTTTTTCACGGTGGTTATATTTTTGCCATTCTTGTGTGATGCATTTCTGTGGTTTCTATTTACTGTGACTTTAGTATATATGAAACTTGTATATAGAAGGCATAGGAAACAGCAAAACATAAGAATTTTATTAAAGATAAGTTACACACTATTTGCTTTTGCTGGTGATGATATCAATACTGATTCCTCATCAGTGTGTGGAATTTTTCAAATGATAGCCAGTGCAAAGTAAATTATTTAATATATTGTTGCAAAACCTAAAGTTTTTGTACCAAATGCTACAATGTTTTCCAAATGTCAAGTAAAACTATTCATTGTGCTTTCATACGTAAAGTATTTAAAACGGATAATAAAGGGGAAAGATGCTAATTCAAATTCAGTATCAATAACAATCTACAATTAATAAGGAAATGCGTTGTTTTTATGAATAAGTTTTTTTCAGATGAAGAAAAAAATTTTTGATAGATGCAATAATTTTACACGCTTCTGAGATCTTCGGAACAGGTAATTTTATTTTTCGCGATGTTCTGTAACGATATCAGGAAAGAGTTAGGTATGTTCCTAACAAAGTAATGGTTGCTTATTAGCAGAGGAACCAAATGATTATCTAGAAAAAAGATCCGAAGATTTTTGATGCAAAAGCTCATTTAGACAACCTTAGAGAAATCTTATTGCTGGAGTTTGATAAAATCTGATGACTGTATGTTGAAGAATTTACTGCTGCAGGAATGATTTTCTTAAAATTCCTTTCATGACTGCAAATGATTTTGTAAATATTTTAATACAAAACTGTGTAACAATTTTAAGATACATGATTTAACAACAAATCATAAAATAACAAATTAAGAATAGACTAAACTTGAACTAAAGTAAACATTTGACGTGTTTTCGGCCTTAGTATTTCTGGGCAATCCTAACATAGTCCAGCTGAAAAAATGAAAGTAAATTAGTAGTCCAACTATTTGTATAGATTGGGTGACGCCATCGTAAAGACTTCGCCAGAATGCTGTAACCACATTGTAGTGAGTGGATGTCCGTACAAAATCTTCATTCGAAGCTGAGTTTTTCAATATTGTAATATTAAGGGTTCATTTAATTGAAATATAGACCCTTAATAATACAATATTGAAAATAAAATTTTACGGAGAATTTTTGTGTATAAAAGAGATACAGTATTTACGCGAATCTAATGCGCATGGCATTTTTGGCCAAAAGTAGTATTAAAAATTGGGGTGTGCATTAGATTCGAGTGCAAGGTCAGCAGTTAGCCGATGACGTCAACCAAATTTAAATCGTAACAATGGATTACGGTGTTTTTCGACTACATTTACCGTCATATTTATCGTTGACACATTATTGCATAGAGGATACAAACTGCAGAGCAAACAGAGAAGAATGTCATATGACGCTACTTTAAAAAGTAAAGTAATTCTTTATGCTGAAAAAATGGCAATAGAAAGGCAGGGAGAGAGTTCGACGTAGCTGAGAGCAATGTTCGCTTGTGGCGGCAACAGAAATCGGCACTGTTTGCAACTAAAGCTAGTAGAAAGAAATTCACTGCCCCTCACAAAGGAAGAGACCCTAAAATTGAAGAAAAAGTTTTGGAATTTATACGTGAAAGGAGGAAGAATGGACAACCTGTGACTAGTGACACCATAAGAAATGAAGTAAAAGAGGAGGCTGAAGTTCTTGGAATACCGAAACAAGAGTTTAAGGCTAGTCGTGGATAGGTGGATCGGTTTATGAAGCGGATGGGCTTATCTCTAAGACGCCGTACAACAATATGCCAAAAGCTTCCTGCAGATTTTGAGGGAAAACTACTAACAATACAGCGGTATGTCATCACACTTCGAAAGGAAAAAAATTTTCAATGGATCAAATTGGCAGCGCTGACGAGTCGCCAATTTGGTTTGATATGCCTCGTAACTACACCATTACGGAGAAGAGGACTAAGGAAGTTATCATCAAAACTTCGGGATGGGAAAAACAATGCGTAAAAGTGATGCTGGCAATAACAACAGACGTGTGCAAACTTCCCCTTTTCTTAATCTTCAAACGGAAAGCATGCCCTGAAACCCCTAAGAATGAAAAGCTGTTCCCAGATGATGTCCTAACTTGAAACCAAGAGAAGGGGTGGATGACAGAATCATTAATGCTTGATTGGCTTCGAAATGTATGGGAACGCCGTCCCGGTGGGCTCTCCAATCCACCATCAGTACTTTGGACGTATTTTGTGGTCATCTCACCGACGACGTAAGAAAGAAGATGCACAACCTGGCAGTGATCTTGTTAGCATTCCTGGAGGGATGACGTCTGTGTTACAACCCCTGGACGTTAGTATAAATAAACACCTTTTAAGGTTTTCAAAATACGAAAAAAAATCTCAGGCAAAGGCAAAATACAAAAAATTGTTTTATGAGCCAAACCGTGAATTGACCCCGACAGGAAAAATAAAGCTTGCTGAACCACACATTGTTGCACACTGGGTTTCTGTTGCCTGTAAAAGCATCGAAGCACCAATGATTGTGAAATCTTTCAAGAAATGCTGCATTTCAAATTCATTGAATGGCTGTGAAAATGACGTGCTCTGGAACGCCGAGGATGATGATGAGGAAAGAAGAAATGAATCTGCTTCTGACGAAGAGAGCTGCGAGGATTCCAGTGATGTAAACATTAGTGAATAAAGACGTTTACTATTAATCACTGATTGTAGAAACTCTTAGCTAGATAGAAATGTTACGATTTATTTCATGTTCATATTTTTCGATAGGTACCGTATTTACGGTAGATTACCATTGATTGATAGTTTATATACAAATCCATTGTTGTATAAAATCAGATTCAATAAATTCCTCATACCATTGATGCGCATTACATTCGCCGACAATTTTTTTATTATTTAAAGTTTTAAAATGGGGATGCGCATTAGGTTCGCATAAATACGGTATATAAAATCATGTTATCAAGGAAGAATTTAATATTATCATTAAGGCAACCGGAAAAGCACAGTTCTAGGAATAATTAAAAGTTACTTCCGAACTGATTCCAATATGATTTTTCACAATGACGTAAGTTATAAAAACCACAATCCGATTATTAACAATTCATTCAATGTCTCCTTCGTTGTTTTAATAACTGTCTCATATTTATAAAAACTGGCAACTCATGTGAAAAATCACTGAATATTTTGGAATATTTTTCTATAAGCATGGTTGAAATTTATTTGTATTAATCTTCATATTGCCCAAAATTCAAATTTATTTGTGCTAATGGAGTTTTTTAATTGTTATTAATGTTATACAATATTTTATGTTTTGAAATATTAACATGTAACAAATTGTATGAAATCTAGAACACTTCTTCAAGTATCACATTCCGAAAAGAAATTAGGTCTACGGTTATTTCCTGTTCACAAGAAATACAACAAGGAACTTGTTTTGAAGGGGATTCTAGATCATTAAGAATATCAACGTTCTGGGGATATGAAAGTACATGCATTTTTGCACAAGACTCTAGCAATGATCATTTAGTTCTTAGTCAGATAAAATGAAGATCACCCGTTGTCTAAAGTTACTTTCTCACACCAAATTTTAGTATCTAAATAATAGTAAATGAATCCGTTATCAATTAAATCATCAGCAAGTTGAGAGTTATGATCTAGAATTGTGAGTTATCATGAACACATTGAGCAGTTATTTATCTTTCTTAAATTGACATCTCAGTATTTTTGCTGGAGATTTCGTTGTTCCTATTCCCCATTTCCATTTCCGTGTTGTAATTTTTGTCTATAGATTATAATATTTGTCATCACAAGATAAATTATCTGACACAAAATTCTTGATAATCTAGTTGTAGGGCAATTCTTTTTCGGAGTGGAAGGTCCTGTCCTCTATTCCAAACATTGTTGAACCATAGAAATGTATGTTATGTTTTTGCTTTCTGTATGTGGATCTGTTGGGGTGAATGTTTTGATATTCTTTGTTTCTTGTGTAACAAGTGAAAATAAAACACCATGTAACGTCTGCATTGAAGGTATTGTTCCAACTGTTTACAGCAGGCTTCAGCTGTTAGATTATCAATTTCGTCGTGCCAAGTATCAAACACATTTGCAATTATAGATATCGAACGTATATCATGGCTTACATATTTGTTCGATCAAAATTCTATATGACAGTTGCATTTTAAGAACATTCTTTGAACTTAACTATGCTTCATTAACATTATATAAGAAATGAATAGGATATACTCCCCAGAACTTTCCTCGTTCGCAAATAGTTGTCACATTTCAAATTTTAGTGCTCACTAAAATTTGAAGTATAGTATAAAAATCCTGCTCCTTCATATGTAAAAACACTGTTTTGGTTTCACCATTATTGAGAGAGGAATATTATATTTTGTTTTGTATTACATCTATACAGAATAATATTTTGAAGAATTTGGAGTTTCCTCCTTTGCGAAATTCTTATGACTAACTTAAAATAATTCTAGAACGAGTTATGTGATGGATATTCTAAAAAGCTTTTACAACCTTACACTGTTAAGTTCTCTACAGCAGAGTATCAAAGAGGTTAACAACTTAGTTTACATCCCCAAACAGATATAAACCGAGTTCCAATATTTTAAAGTCTCTCTCTCTATTGTGCGTTTCATATATTAAATCTTAGTGATCTTTAAATTTTAACAGTTTGATATGAAATTAAGATTAACTTTGTTTTTTTTTCGTTTGACAAGCAGCGTGAATCGTTTTGTCTATCCATACATGTTTTGATTTCTAATTAAAATTAGTTTTGAAATAAAGTATTACTTGAATGTATTTGCCATGGATAAACAAGAGACACAGTTTAATATTTCTAATAAAATCATTTAATATACATTCAAAGAATTAAGATGATACATATAACATGATAAATTATTAAGTGTTTCTAGTGAAAATCAGTGCGTGAAGAATTTTAATGGAAATAAACAGGAACAATTATGTATGCACAAAAATTGAGAACTGATATACATTTGATTACAATTACAGAAATCTTTTCCAAATCTTAATTATAAAATTGAATATTTATAAAATAAATTAAGCCGTTTAAATTGTGTCACAAAGATAAAACCTATTTGTAAAATGAATGTTTTAATAACACATATCTATAAATTTATGAACATCACATTTTTACATTTAAAATAAATTATAGTTATTTCTTATATTTAAATACAACGAAAATGTCATTTGTACAATCACAAATTTAACATTCAAAATACAACTATATTGAAACTACACACAAATACCTATCTATATAAGAAAAATTACAAAGTTTTTAAATATAGCTACTTTGAATAATTTTCGTATACAAACAGTGCTAAACAAAATTATGCAATGAGCAGTAATCCATTGGTTTACATCAACATCTTTAATTATACTACAATATTATTAATAGAATAAAATTTTTACTTTTTCATGGAAAGGCAAACATTGCTATTATGTACATTGATAGTTTTGGGACGGGAACACCATGATTATTTTGTGTGCATAGTTTTTTCATTAATTGTATGTATTAGTGATTCATTTTTAATGCATAAAAAGTCAATGTGCGATTCATGTACATTATACTAGTATGACAAATTAAATACAAATGTGATGTAGATTAAAGAACTTAAATAATCTGTGTTTATTAAACTATTGCTTTATGCTGAACTTACCAATGCTTGGTGAACTGTTTTTGCTGATTGGTTGGATAATAATTTAATTCGTATCTATAGTTCAGTTTTGTGTCAAAAATATTTATACATTGTCATCTATAGATAAAATATCCCAGGAATGTTTGTCTTTCCAAAATAAGATCAGTGTGTGTGCACTCTACAATAGCAACAGTTACATAAATCTTTATGATGGCAGTCTTAATAAATTGGCTAAGTTCAAGCAATGTAAGGATCATTTTCAATTTAAAGTTTTCTAACAAGATGTAACATCCTATAAATGACAGTTTAATAACATTTCAAAAACGAACGTTAACTTTAAACGGTACAGTGCTTTTCAAATATTTAATGTGTTACATAAGTGAATAATAAACGTGACCAAGCATTTTACATAGTGGTCCACTTGCAAATCCAGCATAAATGCACATAGATCTACTTTCACAGCACTATGATAAAATAATACTGATATTTTTTTATTGCAGTTTTGAATTTGCATAATATTAGCGTTTCAAGACAGACTTCCGTTTACCACACAGTAATAAAAGTTCTTCGTAAGTTTGTTGTTAAAATGGAAGCAATAGCAACAGAACATTGAGGAAATTTTTCGTATGTTAAAGGTTTGGGCAATGTAAAAAAGGCACTTTTGGAAGGAAAACTGAAGAACTTGTCTGAAAACAGTCAATATTAAAATTTTATAACTTGAATATCAACGTTTCGATAAATATTTAAAATTCAAACAGTTCAAGCGCAGCCGATTGCAACTTGATCAGAGAAGCGTAAGAATTTGATATTTTTCAACAAGATTTATCACTCTGCTTGGAACGGATACATATATAATTTTTGATACTATTTTCGGCGAGCTCTTCAGCAGCTGGATTTATTGATAAATGTCATCAACTCCATTTTTTTCTTTCTTTTATAATATTAAATTAGTAGTGCATGCTTTAAATAAGCACACATATTGTATGAAGCTGAAGCAAGTAACACGGTAATGAGCAATTCGAAACAAAAAGAGGCCATTTAAACTTCACATCAACACAAAATGTCTTATAATATCAGGAAATCATTTGCAGGAAATAAAGGGAACTAATGAATACATATAAACTCTTTTACACTATGCTTTCACATATAAATGATCTTATACACTAAAAAATAGAAATATTACAATTAAAGTTTAAAATGTAAATTAAATCTGTACGATGCCTCGCGTAACGGATGACTGCTTGAAGACGGGAAGGAATTTCAAAAGAAAAACGATTCATTCTGACTTCTTTCGCCAACATTCATGCAACATATTTCCAGAACATGATGCTATTATTTGATAAGACAAAACAATGCGCAAGAAAGAGCCATTCCAACCAACTGTAAGGAAAATATTCGTTTTAAAATATAGATTATCATTCAACCAAACAAAATCACATTTTCATAGAATGTAACAAAACTGAAAATTCATATTCATGTAGGAAATCTAAAATTGGTGCACATATTAATGTATTTAAATTTACAAATTATTATATTATATATATATATATATATATATATATATATATATATATATATATATATATTGCATTTTCTCATACTTTCATTATTTTATTTTCAATATAAGCTTGGACACGTTATGAAATCTTTATTCAAGGAAGCATGTAAATAAAAATGATTCTTTATTATCAATTTTAAGATGGATTTATCAGTATAGGTGATATCGTCAAACTTTAAAATTTTGCATTGCTTTAAATTTATGCTACCTAATGTACTTAAGTAAAACAGCTTCATTCATGCGAAGTTATAAGCTTATTTTAAATAAAATGTATCAGACTCAGAATTTGTCCTACGATTATAAACTTTCCTATGTATTTGAAAGATAAGGTTACACTTACTAGTAGGCATGCTATCCCAACGCCAATACCTCCAACTATTTTGGCATGCTGCTCAACAAAGTCTTTCATTTTCTCGTAACAACCCTAGAAAAAAATTTGGAAAATAGTATCTTTCTAATTCAAAATACTTATGAATACAAACCTACTAGATCGACAAAATTACAATAATTGTCTTAAATATTTTATATTCCTTTACACTGTCACATTAAGGTTTATTATATATTTCTCTCAATATTGCTTAAAAATGTTATTCCATAAACAAAGAACATTTAAAGCCGTCAATTTGTCCCGAGATGTTTGCTAATTCTGTCTTAGATTTTCTCATTTGATTTATAAGGCATGCTGTTATTTTAATGTTGATTCCCAGGAAACATAAAAATCTCGTTTTTCTAAGAATTTACTTCTAATCAAAGATTTCCGTGAACTATATTGATCTGAATAACCAATATTAATATTTTTTTCAGTATTATCCCAGTTTTTTTCGAGATTCAGTTTTTTTTTCTAAATACTTAATTTAAATGTATATTATACCATTTTTTTTAAATTAAGTTTTAAATATCTGAATTCTTGAATTTTAATTTAACTATTAGAAAGAAGAAATTTAAAATAATCCATCGAATTTGTAGGAAAAAAGTGAAATGAAATGTAACTTAAATTGTACTTTCATAAAATCGAATAAACTTCTTAAAGTTCTTAGCTAACATTTTTATAAGGTATTTAACTCGTAAAAGTTTATTCAAATGCATTTGTGTAAGCACATTTGTTATTTTTCTATTTTCTTATCTTAAATTCATGTTTATAAGCAAAAGTTTAAGTTCCGTTAAAATTGCATACGATTCCAGTTTACCAAAACTTTTTTCTGGTTGCATAAATAAAAGTATATTATGATAAACAGCATCATTACATTTAAATTAAATATGTAAATTATAGTGCTTTTATTTCATAAAAATGAACAATGCAATTCACCCAGAAATTTTTATAAGCAAATTTACATTTAATATATCTCAATTTTAAATGTTACTTAAGAACCTGTATACACAGATTTTGAAAGAAACATAACAATGCTAAAAAAATTCAATCCTATATAATTAGTAAAGCTCAATTAACAATATAACTTGCATTGTAATATATATATAACCATATTTATATCGATCAATCATGGTAACGAATATTCTTACCGTTATCTATCGAGAAAATACAATTACTCTGGCAAAAAGTTAAATTTTTAAACATTTACTTATATTCAAATATGACAATAGAAAAAAGGGCTTTTTTTCCTATGAAGGAAAATGGTAACTATAGAGGCAAATAATGTTTCCTGAACACAATGGTCAATCTTAATCAAAGTCCCCACGAGAGGATACGAAAGATCTATCATTTGGAAAAATAATCCATTCTCACAAATTTTACAAGAATACAAATTTGATACTAATCTATACTTCTATATGTGTGAGTGCTCTCAGGAAAATTTAGAAACTTAAACTTCAGAGCAATTAAAAAGGAAATTGAAATCATATTATCATGCCTCTTTCTTAGAATTACGCGCCTTCTTTGGAATTCAAATGGACAACCATGGTACACAAGATTAAAGAAGGCACGTAAGGCTAAGTGTTCTTAAATGTAAATAGTTTCATATACTCATTTTGAATGCAAATAAATTAACTTTAAAAATTTATTCGGCTACATATATATTTTATTTTTTTACAGTTCCTCTTAAATTCTTTCCTCTACCAAATGATCCAATTTTACACCTGTTTTGTAATCGTTAAGTTACCTTATTTAATCACCAATTTCAGTACACCGTTATTGGGCTTGTAAATTGAAAATAAATCAACAAACTTCTTAAAAAGTTGGTTAAAGAAATCTACAATCACTTTTCAGGATAGTACGATTCGAAATAAAATAATTTAAAATTAATCTGATGGAATATGAATCATTTTTTGAAACAAAGAGATGATTGACTAGAAATAATTGTTTCAATGAGGATCGGAGCTGCAATTCGAAAATAAATTATAAACACAGTCCATCGAAAGGGATAAAAAATTACTTTATACTTTGGGTTGAATCCCCCCTGCCTAAATTTACGTAAAGATGTCTATATATACTTAAGTTACATAGACCCTTATGCTATATAACTTATGTTTGTCTAATAACTTAAAAGTTTTAATATATAACTTAAGTTTATATATAACTTGTTTGTTATATAACTTATGTTTGTCTGTGTGTATATAAAGTTATGTTTGTATGTCCCCTTACATAGAATGTCGAAAACATAATCGTTGTGTGTTTATAGCTTTTTGGGTTAAATGATGTCTACAGAGAAATGGCTTATTAAATATGGGGCTCAAAACTAATTCAATTACTAAATAACTTTCATTAAGTATTTCAATAGTTAGCATTACAATTGCAGTTAAATTGTAAATATTAAGTTGTATGATTTTTCAAATAAAATTGCTAGATTTAACATGAAATGTATGATAAATATAGCATTTTTCATTTCATAATTTTAAAACATAACATGAAAATTTCCATGTAGTATTACCAACTTGGTAATTATTTGTTCTTATATTTGCGATAAACTGTAGGTTATTTTCTGAAATATATCAAATACTACACACATGCACAACTGAAAAAGAAGCTAAATAACCTCCAAGTAAGCGTTGTTTTCATTAGGATCCTTCTGGCAACTGTCACGCAACCCATCATCTCTGGTTTTGCAACAAGTAGCTGGAATCTTGTAAATGCCTCCAAAGTGAGCATTACGTTTCGACCAGACCACATAGCCAGGATTCTTCTCTAATGACATTCCGCAACAGTGAAACTGGAAGATTTAAAAAGATCACACAAAGAATGTTTTATAGTAAGCTGCTGATTCTTATAGTAATAATTCTTCTCATATAACAAAGACTTTATAATTTTGATGGTGTGATAAATGACTTGGTATCTTAATCATATTAGAAGCTACTTCTCAATTTTGAATAAGAAATATTTCCCTTCAGAAGCCAAGGCAATGTTTATGTAAAGGAATGTGAATAATTACTTTTAATATTAATAATCACTCTTAATATGCTGAATTCTATTTTATTTTTACACAGAACATGAAATAGGTTTTAACACACAAGCATTATATATTTTATAAGACACTTAAGCCGTATCGGCGTGGTCAACACGCCCTACTGTACCCTGTGTCCTTCAGGAGCTTTTATGGACTTTATTCCTTTGACAAGCTGTCCTGCGCTTTCTCTTTTGAACTGTTTACCCGACAACTTTCAAAATAAGGCTAATTTTTATTGGGCTGTCAGAGGACTCATGGCCGATAAGGGCGCTGTCTCAAAGTAGGATAAAAAAAAATATTTTATAAGATAGCACGGAAATCAAAATTAATTTTTTGAAATGCAAATTATAAACTTATAAAAAGAGAGCTTTTAAATAAGTTAGCTTTTTTATTTAAATGTATTTGTGTTTTTCTTGAAATGTTTGTGTTCACAAATCGTTATGTTCATCCAGAGAAAGTGATCTGTGGTTTTCTCACTCACAATACTTTCTATTCACAGTCATAAAAGATACTTCAAATTATAAAAAAGTACCTCAGATTGATTTTAATTGTACGCCTATTATTTTTTGCACAAAAAGACCAATTAGAATTTGATCGGGATTTCATTGTTGCGTTGAATTTTCGGTGGGTTACGAATTCTACGGTTTGTCTCACAGCTTGAATGGATAATGAGCAATTGCTATTAATCCAGAGAGAGCTTAGAAACTGTTAAAAGAATCTAGCACTGGCCATTCATCTACCAGCTCTCGGCTAGATAAATTTTCCAACTGAAAATGTGTTGGTTAAAGTTTTTATACAGCCGAGAAATGCCTTAGTTTCAGACATCAAGAATTCTTAGAAATCTGATCATTCCTCAATATGTAACATTAAAAACAGGCTGAGTATGAAGAATTAAGCAAGATAAAATCTTTCAATGTAAATATAAGATAGACATATTAAATAACGCAGAATAAAACAAAAGTTTACCTTCTTACGAGCATTCAATAAAAACAAAAGAGAAATAACTCATTTTACCTAAAAATACATCCAAATACGCGTTAGAAGAAAATTATAGATAATGAAAAAGTCAATCTTGTCGCGAAATATTTAGTCTTCATTTTTTATTTTATTTTTATTTTTTAATCTCTTAAAGCTAAATATTGAACGATTTTTACGATTCTTTTGATAAAAAATTTTTACACTTCATTGTAGGAAATAACCTTTTGAGATTCTTAATGATTTGTAACCTTGAATATGCTTAATGTTCCTAAGGTCTAAAAATTATAGATGGCATGAAATCTTTGCTAAAAAATACCAATTACTGACAACTTTTACATGCGTAATCACACACAGAAAACCCATTTTCATATTATATGTAATTCTCAGATAAATTATATGTAATTATTATATGTAATTCTCAAATAAAATAGTCTATTTCTAACCGAAGTTTTAAATAGACTATTTTATACTTCAAACTATGACCGTTCATTTTATTATTTTAGACTCCTAAAGATAATGTGGCTATTTTATTGCACCAAATTATTACATGAAAAATTCACCAGGTTTTTTTCCAAGCCATATACTTATTTCTGGATTCCTTTTTCATCAACTTTTAAACATTTGATGTCCATATAAAAAGAATACGAATGTAAAAGTCAATCATATATATTTTTAAATAGCTTATTACTCTACGATAACTTTTTGCAGATGACCTTATTTGACCAGGACATAAATTTTAAAGTGAATTCTGAGTGACTGCAAATATCCCAAGTTGTTATCGAAAATACAAACTATTGAACTGAAAGCCAGAGCTCATATCATTCAGTTATCAAAACTCTTATCTTTTTAATGTGAAATATTCTCATAATTCATCAGAAGTTAAAAATATCCATTTCTAAGATGATTTAGACTAGTACATTTTTTCGTGTTAACAATGCATATGAAGAGTTCACATTCTTTGCTTGCATTCTTTTCTTGATGTTTCTTTAGATAATTTGCCAATATTTAGATAAAACCATTGACTTTTAAGTTAATCTAACTTACAAGTCAATTTTTTTTATCTTGTATGACTTTGACTTATCACTATGGCAGTTTTTTGTAATGATAATGTAATTTGTAGAATCCAGTCAAATATAAGGAAAAATTAACCCAACGAATTCATCCCATGAACTGATTTAATATATTTTTGACATTACTTTGACATTATTGATTTATTATAGTTTGATATTTATTTGATATTAGTGGTTTTATATTATAAAATAATCCTAGAACTAAATTACTGCGACATATAAGGAATCGCTGCTATTTATAGATATATAACCTAAAGCGTCTAATAAAAACTTAGCATGATAAGCTATGAAATTATTATTTGCAGTACGAGATCTTAAATTGATGTTTTATATTGATCAATATTTTAAATACTTAACACTTCTAGCAAACTTATATGACAAATATTAGTTAATGTTCTTCATAAGGCTTTTAATATTACAAAATTCATATAAACATTAAAATATGAAAAAATTTTAATCTTTTTATGAAAACTACATTACAAAGCTACGTAGATGATAAAAAAATTTCATAATGCTTTTTTAAAATAATTCAATTTTCTTTATCATTTTCTGTAGTCTGTAATTCAATATTTAAATCGAAACAGTTTTTACATTTAAAAAAAATGAAAGATTTTTCAAGCTTGTATAAATGTTATGAAAGGGTAAAACTCTCAAAATTATAAAGCCGTTAAAGTACACTTAGGAAAAAATCTGAAGATGGAGCATATTTACGATAGTGTGAACAGCATCCCATGCATCGGTAACTTGAGTATCATTTTGATACAGCTTTATTGTCATCAGCATCTCATTGGACATGCGATCGTCAACCTGAAGGGGAAAGATATACCAAGTCAATAACATTCCTTCATTAAAAAAATTTAGTACTTAATAGCTTTAAAATATTAACCATTTAATGAAAATATTTTCATTTATAACATATAGTACTCCTTACTTCAAATTTTATAATTTGTTTTCATTACTTAAAAATCCAGCGAAGTTTTTATCATTAATGTCCCATAAAAATTTCGAACGGGAAATAACATATTATTTCAGCAGAAAACATTTAAAATGAAATATATAGGTACCATAAATTCTTCTGAAATTTATTTAATACTGATCACTGAACAGTATATTTTAGAAAATTAGTCTTTTAGCAAAAAAAATTATTTTTTATTAAAGGATACTATATTAGTTAATTTTTAATGAAAAAAAATTAGGAGAATTTTTTCAAAATCAAAAATACTTTATCAAGTACGAATTTCGACTTAAGAATATACTCACCAAAATGAAATTGAAACTTTATAAAGTAATATGCTACGTAATAAAATTACAAAATCGATGTTCAAATAAAAATTATTTTTAAGTAAAAATATCTTCTTGGAATTAAATAACTTTCAATGGTTTAATTCTTTCCGTTTGTATTCGTCAGAAAACAAACACTAAACATCAAACTATAAAACAGCATATAAAAAAACCACGAAGTTATAATTTAAGAACTTACCTTAAAAATAAACTGGATGAAAAACGAACCGCTTTAACAAATTGCAATTCAAAAATGAAGTAAAACGTAAAGTAATATGAAACATTCTTAATAGATATAATATTGAAAATAAATATAAGTTAAAAATAATTTCCAACTTTATTTATAAAGCAACTTACATTAAAAATAGTTCTTCACATTACTTACTTCACTTCTGAAAACATATCCTAAGATGCCTCCAACCAGCATTGTAACAAATATCATGAAAAGAATGATGAAAAACTGAAGACGAAAAAGAACTTTATTAATTTATTTTGAATCAACATAAATGTCAACATTATTTTGTATTTATTAGATGCATTACTTACTGTAAGTAGCATGCATTTTATTTCCTTGAAAGCTCCAACGAAGCCCAAGAAAGAAATTATGCTAACAATGATTCCTGTGGCGATGAGAATGGAGGCTGAACTGACATACAGGTCGCTGCCCAGCAGCCTTTCCATGAAGGAACGATCGACCAGTGTCCATATGCCAACGCTGAAGACGACGATTCCGCCGACCTGCAGTAAATATCAAGAACATTTCAAACCCTCGAAGCACTTTTCAGGAAAGTTAATTCAATTAGAACTTTCTCTTCAAAAATTACTGTTTTTCTGAGGCAATAACTCATATCGTTGAAAGGAATATATGCTCCGCGTTTCCTAATCTGAAAGCCGATTTTTTAATATGAATTCTGAAAAAATTAAAAGCGATTTATTTTAAAGAATTGAATGAATATGTACATCTAGAGAAAAATCTAAATTTATACAAATTTCGGAACTTTAATATTTTGTCACTTTGAATCCGTCGACGTTTTACAAAACATTCTTTAAAAATTCTTTTTATGAGGAATATACTACATAAGGCGTCAGATCATCTGTAAGTTTGTTCAAGTAGTTTATCCATTTACTTCCAATCTTAAGATAATTGCAAAAAATTATGATTTATGATTCTATTATATTGTTTTATATTTATAGATAGCTTCATCTCACAAAGTCTTTCCATATTAAGATGCAGGCAAATGATAAAACGAAAGAAAATAAAACGCCACTAATTATATCTTAAAGAAAAGGGGTTGATTTGATTGTTCGTAAAAGACATTTTCAATCAAACTAGGCTTGCTTTGAATTCGATGGATAGCTCTACAATAAATTTTTACGAAGGTTATATCGATCTGCAAACGAGGAACCTACACTTTAAAATGAATGCAGAATTACAATAGACATTCATATATCACTAGTAAAAATCTAACTAATGAATATTTGAACTGAAAGACACATTGATAACAGTTATGATACCAGCTTGGTTTCATATGATCTATGTAGAATACGAGTATATATATGTATATATGGAATTTTATCAATTACTGTCTAAATACTTGCACTCACCATGAAAGAATTTCCATTTATTTCCGCATTTCCGCTTTGCAGATGGCTCTTACAAGAAAACAGTCTCATACGAACCATCATCGGATCAGTTTATAGTCAATGAATTCTAATTTCCAAGACATTTTCGAGAAAATTTTGTAGAAGTTGGCAATCTATACTGCTGCCCAGTGCTATTCAACTCTATAACTTACTTTGAGGGTATTTTAACAAAAGGAAATTAAAAAGAAAAACCCCTCAATATGGAAAAAGTGTGTGGTTCTCCAAGAAAAATAACTTTTGTTATTATTGGGTTTTTCGGAAAGTAATTTCGCTTTACCCACCTCAATCTGTTTTTTGCAAGCAAAAACCAATCATTTTATGAGTGTTTAATCAAGCTACCACCGGAAAGATGGTAAAAGATGTTGGACTGAAATTGAAATATAAAATTCAATAAAATATTTATTCGTTATACGTTTTCCATTTTCATAAGGAACGAAACTACTTTCCGAACAACCCAATACTTTCAATTAGTATAAGTTGGAGATAACTATTAAATATTAAGTTAGTTTCCGGTATTTCTGAGTAGCTAGATAAGGAACTCCTTTGGACCCAGCTGCTTAAATCCACACAATTAGCTTATAAGATTTCTTTCATTAAAGTGGTTGGTTTTTACTAGCAAAAAGCTGATCCATATGGGAAAAACGAAATGACTTTCCGAACAACCCAATATGTACTCTCGTGTTATGTCGTCGTCACTTTATGAGTGTGAAATCGTGCTACTACCAGAAATATGGTAAAAGCTATTGGACTAGAATGGGCAATATGCAATGCAATACGATATTTATTCGTTATGCGTCTTTCATTTTCATGAAAAACGAAATTACTTTCCGAACAACCCAATAGATATATGTGTTAGCCGTTTCTTAAATTTGATTGAGTGTCACTCGAACATCACAAGAACTAATTAGAGGGTAATTTGCTGCTTAAAATAGATTTAAAACTAATACAAACAATTTATATCTTAGTCGAGTCAAATCTACGAACTGTTGAACTAAAATTCTGAACTGAAATTATTCAACGATTGGCTTGGATTAATAGCTTTTCAGGAAACGCTAAAAAGGCCAGAACGTTGATATTATGCTATGGAATATGTATATATAATGTATTACTCCACTATCAAAAATGTTAAACTATAGTATTACTCAATAGAGGTTTAATTAAAAATGTTGTGTGTCAATTTTATTTCAATGAATAATTTTAATAAATACTGAAGTCCATATATAATATATATAAATTTTATTGATTTGGATTAAAAGTTCAAAAGTGTTTTTTTAAATGAAGTTTAAAAATAATGGAATCAAAAAGAAGGGACAAAATTGTAATTCCGAATATATATCGTACATTCTTAAAATATAGAAGAATGAATAAATGAAATGTAATTTAAGAATGTGTAATAAATTCTTACCTAAAAGCCTTGACATTTTAGCATTAGGTTTATAGTAAAGAATAAATAAGTTTTCTAATTCCTAAATACTTAAAATTTAATTTTTTCAATGTAGGAACTTCATGCATTTCCTTTCCTTTATGAAAATCTTTTGTTACTATAATCGTGAAGATTATTCAGCATTTTTCTTAGAAGATAAATTACTTTTACAAATGAGTATGATGGAGCACACACAAATTGTTTTTATTCCTCATAATTTCTTTCCATTCCAAATTTGATTTATTATGTACAAGTTAAATTTCTATGATTTAATATACTGTTTTAATAAAGTCTTAGACAGTTCTCGAAATTACCAATAAATGAAATACCTTTCTTTCTGTAATAAAATATCCTCACATTTAAAAAATCTTCTGAAATTTTATAATATTATTAAAATTTCTAAGTAAAGAAAAAATAAATGCATCAGGGTTTTGCATAGTTTACGTCTAGAAATTCCACTCTTAAATTTGTCAACAGTAAAGAATATTGTGTGCATTATGCATAGTATAATTATTGTGCCTTACAGTGCTTTTTCAAATATTATTTCATAATATTAAAAGTCAAATGATACTTTTTCAAGGTGTCATTGTATTGGAACAAATTTTTATATTAAATTGCATTGACATTTTGAAAATAATAGAACAGTTATAATTAACAATACGAATGTTATTTTTCTAGTAATAATTACAATCACGTAAAATCATAATTATACATTAAAACAAATTACGATTACTTGAAAAATAGAACTCAAAAATAACTAATTAGTTATGATGTTAAATTTTTTTCAAAAAGGATATTTCCTTCCTTCAGAGAAGCAATTATTTCAAGAATAATTCTTTTTACAGTGAATTTATCTTTTGCAAAATAAATAAATAATAAATAAAATGTCATTTTAGTTTTGTCATCTCAAAAAATTTAATATAGGTTTGTTTATTTCTCTTCTGATCAAATAATGATACAAAAATTTCTTTATAATAAAAGTATATTATTTATATATATTTTTCCGAAATGCTTATTAATATTCAATTCAAACCTTTGATATGTGATAAAAAATTCTATATTTCATTCATTCATCTTTTTTAAAATTTTATAAGATAGTGAAAAGTCTTCAATTATGGAAATTCTTCCATTAATTTTCGTAAAGCAAACTGAAAGATGTATCAAAAGGACAATTCAAGGGATTCTCAGTGACATCACTAACTAGTGCTCTCGTTTTCAATTGACAAAAATGCCCATTTAAAATATTCCTCGTTTCATGCGATAGGATTGTGACATTCGACATATAAACTGGCAAGTGTTAAAATTCCTATGATCCCAAAAAGCAGGATGATGAATTATATATGTATTACATACATACACACACACTAATTATATTATATATATCCCTTTTTAGATTACGTTGATTTCTGCTGGGCCTAACATTTTTACGAAAATACTTTAATACAAAGATATTGATCAAATAACGAATTTCAGGAAAGAACTTAACAATTAAATTGCCACTACTTCAGACTAAGAATATTTTCAAAGATATTGATTATAGTTAACTTTAAATATAATAAGGCGGGGAAATAAAGACGGAGTAAGGCCAGCTTGACCCAAAGATTCACAAATTGTTTCATTCCTAATTGAGATTCAAGTTGTAGGAGGAAAAAAGATTATACATACATACATACATATTATACATACATACATACATATTATATATATATATATATATATATATATATATATATATATATATATATATATATATATATATATATACTTTAATTTCTTATTTCAAATTTGGATAAAGAATTTTTGTATATTGATCCAATTTTATATCATTGTTCAGTTTCCTTTTAATCATTCCTGCTTTGATAAACAGTACCCGTCATCATGGATGCTTTATTTTTTACATGTTTGGATGACATTTTGTGTATGTCAGCCTATGTGTATGCTTAATTTCTTTAAAATCTCCAGTAATTCTAGAGATTATTGATGAGAAAAATTCTTTTAATTTTGAGATAGTACAAAATTAAATTTTCCATAGTCATTTTTATTTTTGAACAATTTAGGATTTTTATCATCCCTAGGGAATAATAATTTTTTGAAACAAATTTGGAAATTAATATTACCACGTCACACAAATCTGAATATCAAGAATAATTGCATTCTAAATAAACAAGTTTTCTCGTCGTAACGGTAGCAAAACCAGAAACACATACAAGTTTGGTTTTTCTATATTTTGGTGAAGGATAATTCCATCGAGACTTATTTAGAATAATCAAAATCAAAAGCCAACCGTTTCAGGTAGAACATTTAGGAACTTTAATTTTTGTTATAACCCTTTCTCGTGTTACTGTAACTATCACTTGTTTTCTAAGGGTTTACTTTAACAGTAAAATGTTAATGAAATACAAATTATCGTTAAATTAAATAAATTTACTACTTTTACCAAATATTTTTAGTCGCACATTTTGTTTATTTTCTTTCAATAATACGTCCTTAAATTCCATAAAAGCAATGTTTCATTAATTCAGAGAAGAATTAAATAAGCAATTAAAATTTCCCAATTCGATTTAGTACCAAACGTATAAAAATAAATATGATATGCACTTATTTTAACAATCACTGATGTGGATTTTTTTTATAGTTCGGAGTACACAGTTGAGTAATTTATGGGTTTTTTTCTGTTAACAAAGACATTTTTACAGATTAGTCGAGCAACTAACAGAACAATTTAATATTTTTTGATAAAAAAAGTATTCCATATTGGATTATACATTACACAATAATGCAAGGCCACAAGAACCTTTGCGTGAATATGCATGTGACTTTGTAATATACTTCATACCTAACAAATAATCCTCCTAACAAATAAAACTTGTAGAATGGTGTTATAATAAATTATTCTATAGCCCATTCTCTGAAACGGAACACACCCATACACAACAAAAGATAAACATTAACAGAGCATAGAATCTTTACGATAATGGCATTACCTTTTCTAGTTTGCTTAACATTCTGAGAATGTAAAATTGAATTGCTTCTGGAAATGTTAAGACGTTTTGAACCATTCATTTCATAAACACATAGAGAATGATGGATGTAATACAAGAAAACTAGGCACAAGACAAATGTTTGAAATATGAACGAACGAAAATCAAAATTGAATTTTGTAAATCGAAAGTAAAATGTAATGTTCGAAGAGAAAGTTGCTTCACACACACACACACACACACACACACACACACACACACACACACACACACACACACACACACACACACACACACACACACACACACACACACACACACACACACACACACACACACACACACACACACACACACACACACACACACACACACACACACACGCGCGCGCGCGTGTGTGTGTGTGTGTGTTTGTGTGTGTGTGTTTGTGTGTGTGTTTGTGAGTGTGTGTGTGTGTTGCGCATGCGCGCGCGCGCGCGCGCAAATGACAATATTTATCTTTTCTAAATTTATAACACTAGTAAAAATTAAAACAGATTTGGGGATTGAATCGAAACTTCGTATGACCACTTTTTAAACACAAAATGTAATTCGAATGCAGACTAGTTTTAAAAAGAATTCCAAGCCACATCAAGTGGTTGAGGAGGAACTCAAAAACAATCCTCAAAAACAATTGAAAAAATTATCAAAAGTAGTATTGCCACAAATTAAGTTTTATTATCACTAAAAGTTGTAATTGTATGTTTTATTACTATTGCATTCGGGTTTTATGTATTGTGACCTAAGTTACTATCAATAAAAAATTGTAACAAGGGTTTTATGATTAACTAGAAACCTCATTTAGAGAAAAATGCAAACTTAATAGAGAATTTACATAAATTTTCTTGAATTACTAAAATTACCATTAAATGTTAGGCTTTAGTTTCAAAAACATTATAAAATTATACAGGAAAAATTTTAAGATAATCATTAATTTAGACTAATAAATAGTAAATATAAAAGTTAAGAAAGCTAATTTCACTCTATAAATATTTTAAAACTCAAATCATTTTAAAATTATTTCGTAATTATCAATAAATTATATTATTTTTGCACGAAACTATTATGCAAAAAGATTTTTATACTAAATAATAAAAAGTATTTGAATTTTACGAATAATTTGATGTATTGTTTATTATTTTCAATTCATTTTCATTCATGTAAACATTAAAAGAATATTACATATATTATACATAAACTTAGCCATAAATATGAACTTTTTTAATTTGCGTTTTCATAATTTAAAATGCTTTTATACATTTTAGCATTAACAAAATGCATAACAGAATGAGGTTGGTACAAGGAGAAAGGCTCAGGCGGCGTCATTATATAATGATCATTCTTCACGAGATCCCCACAAAACTTTATTGACTCTTGAAAACTTCCTACTAATATTGTGATAAATATTTGTGTGCTGTTACCCTATACAACATGAGTATGTATGAAACAACTCTTAATAGCTCAAGGTTAGAGCTCTTATATTGTTTATTTTCTATTTAGCATTGCACAACAGCTTACTAATTAATAAAACATAATTGTTTAAGACTTTAAATTATAAATTTAATATAAAAAAAATTATGATCTATGTTAATGATATGGATGTAGAAAATTTTAAGCTATTCATTATAAACTTGTTACATTTTATAGGCTTATTATTCTTAGGTGAAATATATTAATCTATAAAATATAAATATTGTATTATTTTTTGTGCGAGAGATTAAATTCTTCATTTACTGTTTCTTTTATAATAAATAGAAAACATACTGTTTAATGATTCACACATATAAACTCAAATTTTTACAAATTTCTATCAGTTCTTTTATAAGCATTTATAGAAATATTTTTGCATCTTTATTTATTACTCTTTCATTTTATTTTCTGTTAAATATTACGCTCTACACTAACAATTTTTGTAAAATATGCAAGAAATTTATTCTTTAGAATAAAATCTATACAATATGACTATCTATTAGGCGATACTTAAACTTTACAACGTAAAGTTAACTATTCTTGTGAATTGCCTTGTGGATGCGATGTGATTAGACAATGAATATACTTTTCAAATTTTAATGATCGGTTATCAAGGTTTTGAAACAATTTATTGATGACTACCTGATAGTTTGGTTGGTTTGTTTGTCGCTCAACGGTAATTTTTTGCACACGGGGGTTAATTAGACCGGGACCTACGGTTTAAAGTCGATTCCGAGCCACTGCAAACATCCATGCCCAAGGTGGGATTCGAACCCACGAACTGTTGAACTGAAGGCAAGAGCGCTAACCATTCGGCTGCCAGCTCGGCGACTACCTGGTGGTGGTGGTTGGGTGGGTTTTGTGGTAGAAGGTTCGATAAAGGACAAGCTACAGGTGGTGACACATACCGACGAATATCGTTAATATGTTTAGACGCGATGTTCAATATCCGATGTAGCTTCTCTCATTTTGCATTATTCATTTATCACAGATTCAAATATTAATATTTAAAATTCGAAGCCACCGTAATCACTTAACATAAATTAGCAGTTTAACAAGCATATTTAGATATGCAGATAAATATTAATTTATAGGTATTTCTTACTAAAATAAGGCATCTTTTAAGGTATGCGTTGAAAAAATAAGTTTATCACTACCGAGTAAATATAATTAATAAATATAAAAACAATGTGCATCTGCATATGCATGCAAATTTACATACAAATTCATAAAAATCAAAGACTATAAAAATATTAAGTAATTATTTAGAGATAATAAAAAACATTTGTCAAAAACTTGTTAAAACAAGTAATTTTAATGAATGATACATTGCAAAATACGAATTTTTAGTCGAGATAAAATTTAAAAATAATTTTTTTGGATTATTTAAAATTTAAGCAAGATTATCTGACTCAGCGACTAAAAGCATGAATGAGAATTGATCATTTGCGACTAGAGCTATGCGCTTTTGACAGCAATTAATTATTTAACAAAAACTTCCGAAATAAGCCGCAAACCAGAAAAACGTAAAAATACAATTTTTATCTTCGATCTAAAATAATTACTTAAAACAAAAGAAAGCATCGATATATATTCAAAAGTAAAATGATTCATATAAAACAAGTTTAATATATTTTAAACTCAGAGGATATTTCGTTTATGCATTATGTATGGAATATTATCACAGAAGTTATTTAAATTAAATAAGTAAATCAAATTTTGTCAATTATAATAGTAAACAAAAGTATATCTTATATAAAATCAAAGAAAAATTTCATTTCTTTATTTTTATAAAATAACAGGTAGATTGTCCTTAGAATATTAAATTTGTTTTAATTAGCTAAATTTCTTAAAATTGTGTGCTTTTATTCTTGCATATCAAGAGTAGCCCATAAATGAAATAAAAATTATTTTATCAACTTAAGTAATGGCTATTCTCTCTCTCTCTCTCAATGTTTGCATTTATTACTTCTTTACAAAGGTTTTCTGAACTGTAAAAAGCAATCAAAATCCAAAGCCACAAATTTCTTTAAAAAACGATATATAGTTTATTAAGTGAAATTATTTAAATATAATTGAATAAAGAATTTTTTTATTTAATGTTTATTTTTGTTTATATTAAATAAAAATATTCTCTCTATTAACTGTATTCACGCTTTTCTGCATTTATTATTTTTCGATTTTATAACAAAAATTAGATTTCATTGGCCGGAACAAAATAATCGCATTAATGTTATTTTCAAGTGATAATATGGCTTAAGACTATATTTCTCAATTTTAAAACAGTAATTTATAAATAAAATCAATTTTGAAAAAATAAATTTATAAAATTTTTAGAGCTAAGGTTGTTAAATTATAAATCCTGTAAAAGAAAAAAAAATTAAGATTCGAAGAATCCAAATTTTAGTGCTGTTTTAACTTACTTCGAATTCTTGTTTCAGAAATTCCATGATATTTTAATAAAGAAATTTAATAAAAATCCACCACTAACAGCAATATTAGATGGGGGAAATACATTTAAATCTTGCTGTCACACACACACATGTAGTATAATTTTAGTATTTTAATTTACAATTGTATAAATATAACTCAATATTAATTATAATCTGCCAAATTGAAAGCTTCAGTCTCAAGTATTTCAAGATTTATAATGAAAGTCAGTTGATTTCTCGTTCAACAATCCGTTTTTCACACTAGGATATAATTCAACGGGACATACAACTTAGAATGGATTTCGAAACACTACAAATATATATGCCCAAGGTGAGATTCAAACCTACGAGCTGTTAAACAGAATGTAAGAGTGCTAATCGTTCAACCATCAACTCAACAGAAGAAATGAAAGAAAGCTCATCGTTTCAAAATTGCTACATAAAAAAAAGCAAATTTTAAGAAGCTTAAAATATTTTTTAAATAATGTGATGATTTTAAATTTAAAAGTAGTGCTTTAGATAAATAAAATACGGGATGTGGGGTAAAAAATGATATGTATACTTCCTCCAATAGCAACATCTGTCAAAATATTCAGATTGTGTTTTATTCACGATTACATCACCGATTGTGTGTGTGTGTGTGGTTACATACAACATAGTTCTACCGGAATCTATTAGAAATAGGTTTTAGCACCACCAGTTTGTTTTTGAAATAGAAAATAAATTGAACAAACAGCAATATCATTTATTATTTTGATATTTTTTCATTTTGAAGCAAGTATTTTCTAAAAAATTATATATACACATATATATATGTATAAAAAAGGTTCATTTTTTGAAAGCAGCATTTTTGAATTTTTTAAGTTACATTTATAAAAATTTAATATATATATATATTCAATTTTTTTTCAAAAGATTACCGAGATTTACAAGAATTAATAACATTTAAGATTCGAAAATTAAAAATTAATATTCTATACCCTTAACCTGCATCAGTTACATAAATATTTTTAAATTAAAATGTTTTACACCAATGTCCAAGTAGTAAACATAGAGTAGATTTTGAGGAAAACGTTTCCTACTCCGTTAAAGTATATTTCTTAATTACGCATAATTAATCAACCAAAGTAATTAAATAAAAACTTACTAGTTTCCTTCGAAATGTGCTTATAAATATAGAAACTCATTACTGGAAGTTTATAAAATTAAAAACAAAAAATAATGCTTAGCTCTTAGCCCCCTCCTTTATGATTTCAATAAATTACACTGAGTTTCGCAGATGTAAATGATATGCAAGAAATATTTTTCACTCAATTTAAAAATGATCAAAATAATTTTTGTTTTTTAAAATCTTACAATTTTCATGTAAACACTTTTTGAGCTTTTCTCATAGCTTAAGTTAATTTACAAAAAATAACTGGTAGGAATAGTTTCCTCACCAAAGTATTATCAGTCAAAGTAAGTTTTTAATTGAAATCATACAATTTTATTAAAATCAGGTCGCCAAAAGTCCGGTTGGGGAGTGTGCTGGAAGTAATTTGATAGGATTCTGACAAAGTTGCATTGATAAGGCTTTTGTTCATTTAAAATTTTAATATCTAATGTCTTTCCATTGATAGCTCAGCTCGTGGAAGTCAAGGAGAAAGTATACTCAAATGCCTACTTCATCACTTGACCAATGTTATAAATATAAATAGAAGTATTTAAATGAATTTATGTTTTCAAAAATGGGTAAATGGCAGCTTAAATCCCTTACTTTTTAATATTGCATGAAAATATTTTCAAACTAGTTCATTACACATAAGCATTCTGAAGAAAAATACTTCAGTATTTTAGAAAAATACATTGAAAATTATTTAAATTATAAAGTGATTTCTAATTTTTTTCATGGACTTCCCTAATTATGAGGAGTTTCTTCTTTTAAAATTACAGTATAGAATTTTTTCTGTAAAAATTTCGTCTTAGTTGTTACTAAAGCCAAATCCCTTGTGCAATCACTAAAATTTTTTATTCATCCCTCTTTTTCATATCAAAAATCAACTATTGAACTTACAAATAATCATCTTCATACATTTTCTTTAAACAACTCAATTTTTGGTGTTTTGGGCTTTTGCAAATATCATTTTCTTTAACACTCCTAATTAGTCTCTATTTTTACAACTAGATTTCTGTACTAGAATTTAGCGATATTCTGAACACGAGCTAAATGTAAATGAAGTGGAAAATTAAATCTCAATGAATAAAAAATATAAAACTTTTCTACTAAACATTTAACAAATTAATAGACAAGTTTATATTTCTTAGCTTAATATTCCTCCTGTGACATAAAATGGGATTAATCTCGTTTAGTGTCTGAATTTATCAATATACATGGACTAAATTCCTTTTAAAGTATTGCTTAAACTTACATTATTATGATTCGTAAATATGACATTAAGAAGTTGACATCATGATTAGAAAATTTGTCACGTATAAATTCCCCTTTATTCATAAAACCATTTTTGCAATAATAGTTTTTACACAAAAACGGTTTTTAGAAATTCAAAAGGGTATTTCTACGAATTATACTTAAACATTGTTTAAATAATCTTGATAAATTTCTGATTGAAATTTCAGGAATTTGTTAAATCCCTTTGGCACCCAGAATTTAGTAAGCGACTTCTTTATTTTTAAAATGAAGAAAAAAAATTTTTTGAGGGAAATTCAAGCTTTTCACAAGAAAATATTGAAACATGATTATAACCAATAGACCTCGAAATTAATTTAATATGCTGGCAAATATTTTACCTAATTGTACGTGAAAATTACTTTAATGAAATAAGCAACTGTATCACTCATGATCACTCTCTAAAAGCTCAGAAACGTTACAATAAGAAACTGTAGGTAAAATTAAACTGTCAAATTGCCTGTTTTTAGATTTTCGTATTTATTCAGGTTTAAATAATTCCATTTTCAGGAAGTTATTCTGGCAAAATAAACACTTCTTAAAAGTTCCAAATAAGGACTTGAAACATTTGATTCAAATCAATGTAGAAATTGAGAACTTGTATAAAAAAATCATAAAATCCTATAACAGTTTGCCTTTTAGAGCTTAAAAATAGACCTACAAGTATGACAGCATTGGCGACGAAGAGGCCATACTTCACCCCTTTGGCGCATCCTTCGACCATCATGGAGACCTAGAAGAAAATACCAGTTAAAAACTGAATTTTAAAGTAATCAAACAATTTACATATTAGAAATTTGATTGTAAATGAGCTACATACAAATAAGCACACAAAACTAAACTATAGAAAACTTCTTGGGGTTCAGTATACGCAAAGTATTTTAGATCCTATGCAATTTTATTATTACTGTGTGGAGCACTTATATTTAAATAATGAAATCTTGAGCTATAAATCGTGTCTATTAAATATCAACATAATATTTCGGTCAAAAATGAGCTAGCTGTCTCACACACATAGGTAAAAAGCTTACTTCCAAGGCCATAACACAAGTTTTATGGTTTATTACATTGAATACAATAGCAAAAGTAAATGGGGAAAATTATATTTTGCTACAATAAACATTTCAACCTCATAATTAACTAATAAATATTGAAATTATTTATGAAAACCAAGATAAATTTCAGATAACAATATTAGAATATATATTTACTACATTTTGAGATGAAAAATTCATTAATACGAAAAAGAGATGAAAATTCATTAATACGTTGATTAAGATTTGGTTGATTTGGTTTCACAATCGTTGATGAATTTACAGCTTTCTTCATTTTCGCCAGTTTGGTTTTTTGACATTCAACGGTCATCTTTTACACAAGAGGATTAATTAGACCGAAACCTACACAATTCAAAATAGATTTCAAACCACTACAAATAATCAAGCCCAAGGTGGGATTCGAACCAACGAACTGTTGAACCGAAAACAAGATCACTAATCATTCGGCAACCAGCTCGGTATAATTTTGCTAGATTGGAATCATAAAATGTTATTTAATGTAAAAAATGTGTTTGTAGATGCAGGGAAAATTTATTAAAAACATTTCCTCATTAAATAAAATGTTCTTTATGTATTTGAAAAGAAGAATTCGTGTTGCATAACAAAAATGCGAGCTGAAGATAACTAAAAAGTTACTCAGACAATACAGTTTTAGTATATTATATATATATATATATATATATATATATATATATATATATATATATATATATATATATATATATATATATATATATATATATATATATATATAGCCTTTAGAAATTATAGATTGAAAAATTTTAGACTTATTGTGCAGGCTGAATAACACAATTATAAAACTTATAATAGCAATTTCTATAAGTGCAACAAACGGTACAAATACAATACACATGTTAATGTAAGCATTATTTCTGAATTCTTTAACACTCACACAATACGATACACAAATGAATAAGTCAGTTATTTTAACAGGCAATAGATTAATGGGTGCTTTCTATGTAACTTTGTAATTAAATTGTTCCAAACATAAATTATCCAGTATTAGTAAAGGATACTAATCAATATAAAGAAAGGAAATAAAAGGAAAAATTCCTTTGAGAATTTTACTAAACATATTTCGATATCAATTTTTATATATTGCACAAGAAAATTTTCAGAAATATCTACAAAGAATTGTGAACTGTATTTGGAGCATTTGTTGAAAAATTCTAAAAACTTCAATATTATTTTGGCAATCATTTAATACCCAATAAAAATTTTTATATCCCGTAAATTTTCTTCTATACGACATACAGTTCGAAATTTAATAAAATTTCAAATGATTTATAAGGATTAATTTTTATATGGTTTCAAGCTATACTTAATTTACATGCGCCAGTTTTTACTTTTAATAATTGTAAATATTCAAAAGTAGAGAGAGACTCCAAATTCTTATTTGAAAAATTATCTCACTCAATGCATGCATTTATTTAGACCAGTTATTCCAAAAAAGATTTAAATTATCATGAATGAAATTAAAAAATGCGAGAAAATGTTGCAGAGAAAAAATATTGACAGCTTGATAATAAAATTACTACTAACAATATGAATGGTGCAAAAGTGAAATACTAATATTTGCTTCTCTTTCAAAACTTAATGAGACACAATAAAATTTTATTTAAAAGTAATTTTGTGTGATATAAATTGTAGATATTAGATGTATATAAAAATAGCGTTAATTACAAATTTCATTGCCTATTTCAAAAATATATGTTAAAACGTGAAAAACTTCAGCATTTTCGATCTTAAAATGAAACCTAGTTGATACTAAGATTTTATTAAAATATTCATACCTAAAGATTTTACATATGCAAAAATTTCTAATTGTAAAATTTAGATATCCAAAAAGTTTTCAAAACCTTGATATTTAAGAAAGTTTAATGGCCTTGAAGAAAAACTTTTAGCAAAATTAAAATTAACTACTAAGCAATTAGAATGCTTGTTAATACATATGGTTTATATTTCTTAACTATGTATCCAAAAATTGGGGATTTTTATTTAAATTCTACAAAAGAATGATAAAACAACGAAATAAAAAAAAATTGGGGAAAACAACATTTAACTCTGACTTTAAACAAAGCTCTTAACATCGAATTTCGAATTTTAATTTGTAAAAAAGGGTGGCAGCAAATAAAGTAAATGGAAAACGTGAAGTCATTGGACAAGTGAGACGCGAAAACAAATTAAGATTGATTGTTCTCTGTAAAATGAGTTCCTAATTCTTTTACTCTGTTTCCGTAAACAAGCAATCCAAAAGTGCGAGCAACCCATAAAATACAAAGTGAGGGGACTTTTATTTCTGCTGTATATAAACAAAGTTAAAACCTTTCAGAAAATATAGCAAAATCAGAACTCGAGTAATTGCTGCTTTAGAATACAACAAAAGATATCAAGATTAATAAAGACTGATTGTATTCAACCCTTATCTATTTTTTCACATTTATTGTACGCTTGAATTTAATCTGATATTGAATAGACTATGAACTAGCAATTTATTGAACAAATAAGCTTTTAAGTCTGACAACCGAAGCAATTTATGATCTAATTCAGTATTTTATGGATTTAATGTTATAATACTTTGATTCAATTCCCTTTTCAAATTGTTGAAGCAGTCTTGACCTTTTTTATTAATCCGTTATGTTCTTACTTTTAAATAAATATTATACTTGGTTTTTTACTTTAAAATATTGTATTTGACATTAGATTTAAATCTATATTAAGAACGAAAAATACCATATTCAAAACATATACAATAGGCTTACTACAGCGAGATTAAAAGATTAATCTAAAATTGTTAGAATACCATTATAATATTTTGAAACCAATATTAAAGATGTGTTATGAATAAATATTACATAAAAAAAGTCTTCCAAGTTTAATGAATATATCTAGTAAAGAAATGTTTTTTTTTTTAATGAATCTGGTTTTTAAAAATTTTGATACAAAGGAATTAAAATACCTACATAATGTATAATTTTAATATATCATTAATCTATCTCCACACATAACTTTTGTTAATAAACTCTTCATAAATTATTTAATTTTCTGACTATATTTTAGCTTTATCCTTCCACTTTTATCTTCACAAAAGAAAGAATTTGAAGTAGTCGTAAAAAAAGACTTATTTATGTAAAATAGATTACTTAAGTTAACAAAATATAATCCACAGACGTTGTGATATTCAATACATTAACAAGGATTATACATGAACTTAGTTTTTTGCTCATGAACAAATTTTTCTGGTTTGATTCAAAGAATTCAGATCGAGCACACTATCGATACTTTGCTATCTAGAATAAAGCAATTTTATTAATATATTTTTTTTTTTTTGCACAAGATGACAAATTTAGTGAAAAGGAGTTTGTCAATTAAGTACTAAGCGCTTTGTTCTTCGGTTGAACAATTTGCATATAGGAAGATAAATAAAAGGTAGTTTAGAATCCTTTTATATTGTTGATTTTCAGTGAATCAAGTTTAGTGTGCAAAAAGTGAAAGAATGTGCTAAAAGCCACAGAAAAAGTAACCAATTTAATCACCCAACCAATCATTAAAATAAAGTATGAAGTGAAATTTGAACTACTTTCAATATCCTTGTCTAAGGTGGAATCTAATTCACGAATTGTTGAACATGAAACCAGAACATAAGAACTCATCTGATAGTTCAACATACAATGATGTATCCACTGTTCATTCTGAGTTCCCTTTCTAAATATGAAAACTATTTGGATCAGGATTTGCAGTAAAAAACGAATTTATCACTGCAAACATCCAGCTCCTAGGAGGAGAAGCGCGAGTCGAATCCAAATGTTGAGCTAAATTCCATATCGTTAACTAGCCAAATGCTAAATACATTATCGAATTCAAAAAATAGACATATAAAAAGAATTGATCTACTTCTTTTTAAATTCAAAGTTAATTTAAAAACTTCCTATTATCCAAAACCCCTTTGGGATTAATGATGAGTACTTGATTCTTGTAAAAAACGAGTTGATAAATTTCAAAAATACTTTCTATTTTACACCAAAGAATATATAATAAATAATCTGAGAATTTTTTTGCAAAATTTAAACTCTAAATTAACAGTTCCCCCCCCACATTTATAATTTAGGTTATTTGTCACTCTACAGCCATATTTTTCTCATGAGGACTTATTAAACCTGAACCTATGGTTTTAATTGGATGCGTTTATACAATACGACCAAAGTAGGAGTCTAATCCACCAACTGTTTACTAGAGAGAGCCCTTCTTTTAGCAGTTCATAGAGAAACTGAAGACTTATAATATAACTTTTATTATGAACATGCATATGCAAAATCGTTTACGTATACAATTGAGTTAATGTGGTAAACATTTACAAAACTAATGAGAACGTATGGTACACTGAGCTGTCTGCCCTTTTAGCGTGTTTCTACGACAACATATTACATAATAAAGGAGCATCGTTTAACTCTAGGGTGTAACCAATTTCAATATAAATACTTTAGGAATTACAAAATCCCGAGATTTATCAAAATTACACTAAAGTCATTATAAAAATTTTTGAACTAAAAGCATATTGTAAGTGAACATTTTGTTCGGATAAAATTGCTAAAAGTATTTTGAGCAAAACAAAATTGCTAAAAGTATTTTTATTTGAGTGATTATTTCTTATAAGTAAACATTTTCCCAAATTTGATTACTGAGAATTTGGTTGCTTATACTTTGCAATACATACTCTTTAACAAACATTCTAATATTGAAATGAAATAAAAAGCAAAATATTGAAACAAAAACATTTACAAGTATACTTACAAAAATATTCATTAAATTATACTCAATTTTCTGAAAAAACCTTTCCGAGAAATTGTTAATTAGAATTTCTAATTGTTATACTTTATGATTTGGACTATATAGTTATAAAAACTATATAGCTCTCTCTCAGTAAATAAAAGTATTAAATACTTTAACTCACACTTCCTTTCTTTTTTCGAACTGTCATAAAATATGAAGGAAATAATTTGAATAAAGAATACATTTATAATATAAGTACATAGTTAGATAAAGTAAAGAGGTAGGCACACACGCAAATAACATATATAAAAAAACTATTTTACAAATGCTCAAAGTAAAAGAGGTTTTTATAACTCAACTATAATTTTACATTATTTCATTGCTTTCGTTTTACATGTTTTATTTTACATTATTTCATTGCTTTCGAATGAAGATTTGTATTTTTCAAATTATCTTTACCAACTCATTTTAGTAATAATGATGCATGTATTTTTTATTGTAGTACTAATTGCAACTCATTTACTTTTTAATCGTTAAAATGAAATTACCGTGGTAGAAAATTTCTTTAGGGAATTAAAACAAGTTTTTATAGCAGCCTGTAAATTATTGGATCACATTCTAAGAATTTTATCCCATATGACTTCATAGAATAATTCACTTTAAACTTAATTTTGAAGACTCTTTCAAACGTAATCAACATTCGCTTCGTTGAATCTGTTTTTAAATTATTTCATTGGCCTTATGTGTGTCTTTGTAAACTCTGACTCTAATTCAAAGGGGAACAATTTTTTTTTCTCAAAAAATTGATGCAATTTATAAATATAATGTTGCAATTTTAAAACAAGATTTAAGGATAAGGATATTTATATCAATTCATATTTTTATTTACAATTTTAATATTCTAAAAATTAGATATAATGTAAATCGAATCTTTTAATGCAAAACTTCTATAGAGAATAAAGCTAAACTTTTTTTCTTACTTAGAGTATTTCAGGTACTTAAATCTTAAGATAAAGTTTATCAGTTTTTAGCTAAAACTCAGGGACTCCAGACTCACGATCCACCTCGTCACATCTGATAACAAGCAAAATGGGCGTCGCTGATGGACATAAATCTCCGAATAAATTATGTTCGATTGCTAAGCCACTTTAAAGCATCAAGAATTCATTACTGCGCAGGTGCTAGTTAATTTTTTTTTCTTGCAAGAAATCTTACATGATTCTATAAGCTGAACAATGTATAATTCACACACAAAAATTTTATTTATATCCATTGTTATAATAAATAAAAGATGGATTTTTTTGGCAAAGTTACAGGAAATAATATTTCAGTAAAGTAGAATTAATGGTAGAACATTTTAATAGCATTTAATAGTTTTATACTCAAGGATGTTCGTTATATACATTTCTCACGAATTTAAAGAAAATTTAATAAAACCTTCGGTTTGTCGCCTGAAAATCTATTTATTTTCATTAGTTTTATTTTCTGAAAATAGAAACATTTAACTTTTGTAAAGAAAACATTTTTATTTCATTAGAAAAATTTAAGGATTATACTGTCGCAAGAATATAAAATTGTTCGCTACTCAATGAGAACTTTAGCATTTCTTTAAATTTTATGCTTAGCCCTTTTCACAAACTATAAGGGTTCATTTAAAAAATATTATGTTGTTAAGCACACAATTCTCTTTTAGTCAATTGAGCACAAATTTGAATTACTAATCAATCTTGAAAAGTACTTTATACCACTAAAAAATAACAGTTTTGGATATTTTGAACTTTGGTTATGCAATAAGATGATATTTGCCATGCATGAAAAATAAATAAACATTTACGATTAACTGTTGCTTTACTGAGATACTTTATTGAAGGAGGAAAGATAAGCCACGCATTAAATACCAAATAGTGAATAAATATTTTATAAATATATAAAAATGTTAAAGTATCAAGAAAAGTAAACGATTGGTTAATGTATTTTCACTCCTAATTAAAAACTTCTAATAAAATACTAAGTTTTTTTTTCTCCAAATCTTTGAGGTAGGTTATAAAAATGTATCCTACCACTCAAAAAATGCAGAATTAAGCAAGTGATAATTTCCTTCTCACTTAGTACAAACTAAAAATTTACATTCCCTTTGTTTCTCACAATTTTTTTTGTTAATTTCACACGAATTTAGTCAGAAGGAATTTTATTTATAAATTTAGAGAATATACTCATCCTTTTTAAGTTAAGAAATTAAATAACATGCGATTATAATGCATAATTAATATTTATAATGAAAATTCTACATTTCTGATGTCATAAATTTTAACTGAAAACAGTTTTAATGAAAGATTATTTTCAGGAGTTTGAAATGTTTTACAAGATATTTTAATTCAACTATTTATAAATTTAAGATCTATATGAAACCCTTAATAAAATCCTTATGAAGCACATTTTATAAAAAAACTCAGTAGTTAAATTATCAAGAACGCTCTTCCAAAAGTACTTTCCTCATTTGTCTCTATAATGAAAAGAATTTTAAAAAATCGATAAGTATGAAGTCAGCATTTTCGCGCAGCCTCTTCAGAATTTAATTTCTTAGAGTCTTCCCGCTTTCTTGATAAACGAGGGAAACGGTCGATTGAGGTTTAAAAAAAATTCAAAGTGCCTATTTTCTTTTATTTGCACATTTTCCTCATGAGGTTTTGATCAAGCAATTAATTAGGCTATGCATTCCATTTACAGATAATTGAGCTAGCAATTTAATATTGAAATACTTACATTGCACGCCTATTATACTATTCACACATTTATTGTATATAAGTTATTTTAATGTCTAATTACATTTTATAAATGTCAAATTAAAAATATTTTTGAAAGAAATTTTGAAGAAAAATGATTAAGATTAGAATTCCTAAAAAGAATTTAAAAATAATTGAGTTAGAGGATGTATACAAAATAAGTTTTATCCATCTAATTTAAATATTTTGGATAAATGCATTAACATGCTTAATTCTGTTTTCTCTCACAAATTTGAAAGATTAAATTTTAGAATATATTTTCGGCTTCAAATTGAATAAAATCAATTGAAGGACAAAGTCATAAATTGTTTTCGGTATGCAAACAGTACACATTTAAAAAAACATTAAATATAACATTTCACATCTAAACCTTTTAATTTTTTTAAAAAAAAACATATCAATTTAAGTTATCTTTTAAGAATAATGCGTATCTCTTAAGCTAAATTCTCATATTACCGTGTTTTACTAAGCTGAATATTTCATTAAAAATTGAAGAGCTATGCAAGAAACGCTGCAAAGAGTGCGGTTTACTTAAAAACTGCACTGTTCAGAGTTATTAATTAAACCAAAATTAATAGAGCACATGGTTTCAATAAAATTATGCTAAGTTTTTCTCCGATAACTAACATCCAATTTAACGATTGGCTGAAAATACAAGAAAATTTCATATGCAAATCTATATTCATATAGAGGGAGAAAAAACTAGTACAGGGATTAAATGCAGAAATTACGATTTAACAGAAGCATCTTTTTCGTTGCATCAATTATGTAATTCAAGTGCTTTAGCTTTCGTTTTGAGTATGTGACATGAAAATTAAGGAGGACATTATTGTATTATCAGAAGACTAATCCAAGAAAGTGAAAAGGATACTATTATCTTGTAGTAACAAAGTATACGCTTACGTTAGGGTTAAGTGAATAGTTGTCACACAATATCTGTTATTTGCTTGCTTTTTAACATTTTTATCCACGCAGTTAAAAGCAAAGTGTGTTACCAGTTATTATGAATTGCAATAACTAGTATTTTCTTTAAAAAAGAAATTTTACATTAAAATATATTTTGAACAAAATAAAAGAATACAAGCTAAATCTGAAAAAATTACAATCGAAACTGATACAACTGATATACTAAGAGATTAAAAGGTTGCCGAGAGATATTGATCCAGGATAATGTAATGGCTGCTTAAGTTTTTTCTGGTTGGACTGTGGTATTTCCGAGCTTTAAGTGATCTTTTGAATTCATTTATATAGAGCATTTGTTAAAAGAACTCGAATAAGTAAATCAACCGCGAAAACAAATTCTGAACGACAATCCTAAAACCGATTTGAGGTATATCAAACTGTAGCAATGTGCATTTGGCTGCTGAAAATATGATGTAACATTGTAGAAATGAGTGCATGTAACCATCAACAATGTTGAGTTAAGTTGTTCACTATTCATTTGTCCCCACCGAAACAAATTCTGTGTTCCAGAAAAATAATGTGTACTACTAATCCTAATCCTTTCTTCCTCCTTAGCTGAAGGGTTTCACGATATTGAGATGCTTCAGCTGTTTATAATCCTGTTTTCAGGATTGAGTAGAAAATTGAAGCAGGTTGCTTTTAGCAGTCTTCAAGTGGCACATTTTATTATTATTCTTAGTTCCGATGATCATCCTTCATTCAAAATGAAGTCCCTGATGTGTGTGACCAAAAATATATATAAATTAATCCTTTTTTACCAGAGTAATCCTCAACACGTGAAATTTCTTTCCATTTGCTCCTCTTTTCTTTGAAATCTTGTCAGACTAGAAAATCTTTAGATTTTCTAGTTTTAAAGATATTCAGAGATGCTTGTTCCAATTTTTCAGGTACCGATGATCATCCCTCATTCAAAGATACTCTAGTCATCCCTCATTAAAAGTAAATATGTGTAATTATGTTATCCATTTTGATATTAAATTCAATAACTGTGCCTTGTGAAACTAAGAATTCCTTATATAAATAACTTTGCACATTATTAAGACGGTATATATATCATTGATGGATTTGTTAATTTTGAATTAAGCATGTCCATAATTGTTTGACCAATTGTTGTAAATTCTGACTACTTTCACCTTTCAAAAGGTAGATATATTTACCATAAGCCTTTTCTTACCCTGTTCTTTAATCGTATAAATTTCCATTGTTATAAATAGGCTCATATTTACACAATTATCAAATTTTATTTTGGTATATTTATATTTAATAAAAAATACTGATTCCCTTTATGGCTCCGGGTACATTGTTTATAACAAGGCTAATACAATCATTCTTAAAATAAGAGTTCAAGCTATAATAAAGAGCTAAATCTTAAAAACAACTAAAGCTTAAACTAAATACAAAAAACTACTATAAGCAACCATTCTTAAAAAAAGTAGCCGAATTCTCAGCTTGTAGAGTTTGAAGTTAGAAGGTTAATCTATCAATATTTTCCTTGCTGAACTATGACTGATATGACAAACACAAATCTTATAAATTAAACATCCATTCAAATTGGTAATATTAAGAAAAATATTACATTTGAAAATACTTATATGAAGAACTTAAATTGTATTCATTTCCAAAACTATTTTGTAAATAAGACAGCAGAATCGTAAATTCTTTTAAGCCGTTGGGGTATTTGATTCTTGTAAAGAAATACTTCAAAGTTTTCTTAGACGAAAAGAATTTATTTTTACTAATTGTAATATAGAGTATATAACAAGCCCCGTATATCCTTCATTGACATGTTTTTATTATGCACATATCTGAAGCATTATTTTCTCAAATTAACATTTAATTTAACAGTTTATAACATTTAAAAACCTGTACTTCCCTTTTATTTAAAAAAATTAATATTCGTTATTGATTTTTTCTCTCTCAACCATTGGCGTAAAGTATTTTAAAGAAGTGAAACTCACAGCATTTTAACATAAAGGACCTTAGGATCATTATCATTTTTCGTCATCAATAATTTTGAAATGTAATTTCATTACTGCAAATTTATATATAAAAATTAAAAGAGAACTGTTTCTATTGCATAGAAACGTAACCGACACTTGTTCAACAATGAAATAGCTTTAAATGTTTACTTGGCAACATTGTTTAAGCCTTAATTTCTTTAGACCCATTATATATAAGATGAATGCATTTACGATAGACATTTGTATACTATGTTTATCTACGGTCACTTTTCCACCTGGATCTGTGGTTAAAAATGTATTCCAAATCACTAAAAAAACCGGCGCCGGATAACTGATGTCATAAATAGAACTACAGAATTGAAAGTAAAGGAATTTATGGTTTGCTACGTTTGTTTTTTTTTATTAAAAAACGATTAAGGGAAGCTAACAAATCCATTGTTTGAAAAATATAGTTGTATTTTAAGTGTATCTTTTACTCTGAAATAAAAAATATTAAATAACTTACATTTTTTTACCAGTTTTACTCTTGATTCATGAACGTAATTCTATTGTACTTCTTTTAAAGTGAGAATTCTAATATCTGAACTGAAACTTGGGGTGTTAATCATTTAGATGTCAGCGGTATATTTTAAGCTGAACAAATCATATTTAAAGCAAATTTCTTAATATAAATTCCCCTTCAACTAGAAAATGTTAATATTAGTAATATAAGAATTTATGATATAAGTGATACAAGAGGAAAAGATTTATTTCACTTATTTTATAAAATATTATTAAATGGGTGTTTTTAAAAACAGTACAAATTACGCTTCATTTGACATCTACAAGCCTCAAAATTCCATAGAAATTCAATTTATTGATCAGTATGAAGAAAAAATGAATACAGATTTAGATTATGCACTCACATGAAAGGTAATAAAATTATTTTGAAATACATATGGGGATAACATAATGATGCCTCGATTTTATACACTAAGGATTTTTCGGAGTACATGAAAAAATATTTCAGAAAATTAAAAGCCCGGATCTTAACATTTTGCAGCATAAATATACAATGTCGCAAATTTATTTCAAATATATATAAAAAGGTGGAATTCAATATCTACAATAGCATTTTAATAAGCAACGCTTTAAGAATTGACACAAATGAAAGTGTTGGCTGCTAGGTACACTGAATAGTTACGTTAGTATAATCATAATTCTGGTATTAAATAGCTTTACATAAGGAGCAAAATATTGTCTAATCGTTGCTCAGAAAGTGTACGAGAATCAAGCGATTAAGCGCCAAAACCGAATGACCTGGCGAGTAAAAAATCGTACGCATAGGAAGATCTGTCTCAGATTCCATGAAACAAGTTCTAGGTCATTGGAAAGGAATGATTGCAGTGTTGTCGAGGTAAGTTTCAAGGACGTCTTTAGATGTGGGCAACCATCCCCCCCCCCTCAGCCAATTTATTTCTGTCAAAACACAAACTTTTCAGTGTGTCCGTTTCTTTCTTTTTAAAGTTATTTTAGTCGCATTTGCATAAAGCAATTATTCAGAAAGTATATGTTAAAACCTATTTTTATATTCATTGAGGCTGCATAACAATACGTAAACAAATTACAAAAAATTATTCTTTTTTACATTTTAAAGGCTTTGTTATAAATCTTAAAATGTTTTACACTTATGTAATATTTATGTATTGCAATCATGTTAAAGGATATCGAAATTATTACAATTAAAAAGTATTGTTTCTGCAACTTTCACTTTTTGAATGATATATAAATAATGAAATTAGAAAAAATAACTTAAGAAATATTTTCTAATGGAATATTCAATGCAGAATTCATAAGCATTCATGGAATTAAACTTTCAAATAACAGAAAGCTACATAAAATTTGAATATTGCATTAAGTATACAAACTACTGTATCCATTTTAGAATTCCACAATTTAATTACGAGTTACTTGGACTTTGTCTTAAAAGATATCTCTTTTAAAATAACGATTTTTTAAATTAAACATTTTTTGAAGTTGTACTGAAGCATGAGTTATTGCTCTTTAGAACGTGATTTCATTTTATAAAATAATTTTTAAAAGACAATATTGAAAAATATTTCAAAAATTTTATCTAAAACAATTTTAGCAACTCATTGAAAAAAAAAAAAACTAGAAGTATTTGTCGCGCGCGTCGTAAAAAGTATGAATATGAATTTGAGTTATCTCTTAAATAGTCTATGATAAATAGTTTTGTCTAAATTAATGTGAAATGCACCATGTAAATATAGTTTGTAAACTATACTTTCAGAGTGTAAAACAATTCACATATATATAGGTCTTTTATAAATTACTACCATAAAATAAACTGAAAAGAGCTTGACTGCGTTTATATTTATTAAATTGTTTCCCCATTACAAACTGCAACTATCTGAGCTCATCTGATAAGCGTACTGTAATTAAGAAAAGTTATAAAGCAAACTTCTCTAAAATTAAATGAAGAGAAGTTAAGGTCATATAAAGAAATTTTATTCTATATTATACGAGAAAATACAGCTTTAAAATTTCTTAAAATAACGTTATATTCTAAATTGCTTGAATGCATTGAAAAAGTTACAATAGAAATTTTACTGAAAATCTTCAAAATTTGTTTAATTTTTATATAAAAATAATCAGATAAAACTTTCATACGAAGTTGAAAACAACTCTGGTAAAATATGTTCTTATTATTTCTTATTTTTATTATTATTTCTTACTAGTTAATTTTTTTTTTAGAAAAAAATTAAGTGGAAAGAGCTTTTAAATATTTGTAAGCATTTTAAAGGTTAAGTGGGGAAAAGAGCCTTTAAAACAGCATATTAAATGTCACGTAAATAAAAAAAAAACATTTAAATATAATAAAGATTTTTGTGTACTAATTGAATCGATGAAGTCTAATGGGGAATTCCTTAAATTCGAATCAAGTTCCTGAGATTTCATCATACTTAAAAATAGTTTTCGTATTTGAAAATATTAGAAGAGAAACTGAATTTCATTAAAATTCATCATTTAGAAAATTATAAAACTAAAAGAAAACCACTCTTTATATAATTTTTATTAAATATAAATACAAAAATAGATTAAATATATGGTTTTTATCTTAATTTAAATCTGTAGAAATTATACTATTTTTCCTATATTTGTAGAATACAAAAGTCATTGCCGGATAAAGATTAGAAGTTTATATAACCAAAGTTCTACTCAAAAAATAATTTTATGTGTGAAAGTGACTTTTATATTTTTGTACATATAATTTAAAATAAAAACACATCTTAATATGAATCTTATTAGCTAATTTTTTTTTAATTCAAGTGATGTAATAACCTTTCCAAATTAATTAATATTAAATAATTGCTCTTTTACCTGTTTTTCACATAAAATCTCAAATTTAATTTGAACCTAAACCAAAAATTAATTTCAAAATTCCGAATTTTTGTTCAAAATGTTTACATCTTGAGACAATTTACTGAAAAATTTCTTAATACTTTACTTTTAAGTATTCATTCAAAATAAAATCAGAATCTTACTACAAAAATTGATGGCACGATTCCAATTTTTATTTATTTATTTTTTTTCAAAACAGAAACAGCAAGGAAGTGAAAGGGCTTCAAGAAATAGTTCACGTTTTTGTCTAAAAAGTTACTTTCAAGAATATTTAGCATTCAATAATTAAATAAAAAAAAAAGATTGCAAATGGTGATTTGATTAAAAATTATTCATTACGTTGAAAATTTGCGCTAATTCCACAGTAGGTAGTTCTAATCAATAGAGATGGAATCCTCTTCATCCGAATGATAAAACAGAATTCTGGATCGAAGAGCGCGAACGATTTGATGCTACAGCGCCGCCATTTGAATAACTCAAAAACTATTAACTCAAATATTCCTCCGGTCTTCAAAATATCTAAAAATAAATTAACAAAATGCACTTACCTAACAGATGAGGTAATCCTCAAAATAACTATTCCACAGTCTTCTTTCACAAGTCCTATGGCAATTAAAAAAGAAAAAAAATTACCACCTTGTGCTAGAGTGCACTACAAAATTTATTCAAATATATTTTAAACAAAGAAATTAACTCAGATTAATTGAAGAAATCGAAACACTAAGTCTTATTTTCCCGCTGTCTGAAGCAGGAAGAAGAAAAGGCCGCTCGAACGCGCGTCCCTCAATTGACTAGAAAAGAGATTCCGGTCCGAGGGACAAGAGCTTGCTTTCAATCCCAAAACCTTGGCGGGATGACGATAGATGGCGTGCGCAAAAATACCTGCAGATGCGGGATTTATATGGTTGTGATTTGTGAAATTTCGTGTAAGAGCTCGTTCTGTTTCTACTAAGGAGAAAAGTAAGAGTTCGCCGAATTCGTTATCTTGCGAATATTTTAACAATGAAAAGTCAAAAAACTTTGGGGAAATTTAGTTGATCTGTTTTATGCAGATGCCATGTTAGATCATTTCTTCAACGCGCATCTTAAGGTAATTGCAACGCGTTCTAACCATTCAATTATCATTAAATCAATATATATTTTATGTGTAAAATATTAAAACCACACTTATGTGAGATTTACATGCAAGTATTCATTCCGTTTCTATAAAAGAGAAGAGTTGGAATCTGGTAAATTCGCGATCTTACAAATATATTGACAGTGAAGGACCCAAAACAGTGTAGAAATTTCAATTAATGTGATTATGTAGATAGCATCTTGTAAATTCTTTAACGAATTTCTTTCTTAACACGCTTGTCAAGGAATCGCTGTGTTAGCAATTTAATCTTCATTTAATTTTCAGTAAAATATCGAAACCATAATTACACAACAATCTTATTAACAGTTTATTATTTTCTATAAACCCTAAGTCAAAAAATTACCTCGCTATGAATTCACTCAGCCTTTTGGATATCAAGCACTTGGCAAACATAAAATCATATATATATTGCTAAATAATATTTAATATAAAATGTTTCTATTTCATGCTTGTACTTGAAAAAAATAATATAATCTGCAAAGAATTCATTTTAATGAAACTTGTGAAAAGCTTAAGTGTAACTACGTTAGTTTATGAATTATTCTAAATAAGTTTTTTAAATAAAAAATATTTACATTTTTTCTAATCTAAATAATTAAATTTAATACTAATGATTTTAGATTTTTCCAATGATTAGAATAATTATTGTATAAACATTTGAGCTTTGTTAAAACTTGATTATGTAATTTGGCGCAAAATGAATGAAAGACTAAAATTTAAATGACTGTATAATCTTGAAACTGATCTAACTTCAATTAAGGAAGCACTACATCTGGCCACGAAAGATATTGATCAAAATTACACAAGAGCTCCGTTCCACTAACTTGCCAATTAACCTTTTGTTTCGACGTACGTTAAAGCTTGAAAAAATAGCGTTTCAAGCAGATTGTGGGGATAACTTTATTCATACGGAATATTTAAGGAAACTAGTTGTTTCGATTTCTAAAATATTGAGCAGCAGATAACTTTCAGTAAGTTAACAGATCCAATTATTTTTATTTTCTCCTAAATAAACAAAATTTAAACACTTAAGAAATCAAAATGCAATATATATATATATATATATATATATATATATATATATATATATATATATATATGGATGGAAATTTAATCTAGTTAGTGAAGAATATATCTTTAATTAAAGGTATAATTTAAAGTTTAGACGATCAGAGCTAATCTAGGATTAATTTCATAATTGCATTTAGTAAAATTTGGAATAAAGAATTTGTACAATCTTTCATCTGAAATCACACAAATTTTTTTATTTCTTATCAATATTTTTATTCTATATTTAAATAACTATATTAATGGGCGAATTATTCGAATATTTTTATTTTATAAGGCTTATAAATGTTCCTAGTAATCCAAGTTATTTTTTTTTGTTGTTAATCTTGTTAATCTTATTGCGTAATGTGATTTTCATTTAAGACTTTAAAATTTAAAAAGTGATTTAAAATTACGTTTCTCAATGAAAATTTAAAGTTTTCTTCTCTTGCATTAATTTCTTTAAGTTTAATAATTAAAATATAATGAAAACTTCAAAATATTCATTATTTATAAAGAAAGCCGAGGAATTTGAGAAAGTTTGAAACACACACAATGAGTGTTAATAATTGCACAGTTCTGCGTTTTATTAAATAAATTACTTTTCTGTAATTTATACTAGATTAGTTTTTTGCGATATAATAAATATATTTTTCACGTAACACTAAGCAAAATAATTCAAATAAAAAATCACAGAATAAAATATGTTGTATGAGAAAAAAATTTCCATACATTAAAAAATGCGAACTTCTTGTTTTAAACATATTATGAAAGTAAACGTAAAGAATTTGCTTTTCAAAAACTATAACACAAAAATAGTACTGAATATTTATAAATTTCTTATTGGTTTATAGGAAAAAAATTATTGATAGTAAATAAGTCTAAGATAAATATCTATCTAGGCAATTAAAAAAATCAATAGAGAAAATTAAATAGGATATAAATTCAGAAGAAAATTAAAACTTAATGCTAGTTAAAATTTTTATCCTTACATTAAATTAAATATAAGGATAAAAATTTAAAACTTATTTAAGTTATTTAACAATCGTTTTTGTTCAACTTTAGTGTTGAAAGTTTTTTACATTATGTATATAATATAAATACTCTTTTAACTATTTTATTGGTAAATTCTCTAAAATAGAGAGTAGTTTATTTTATTTTTTCCTTTGAATTCGTAATTATAAAAATACGACTAAATGAATTGAATATAAAATATTAAATACGTCTCCCCTAAAAATTATTAACCACGAATTTTCTACCACTTGTCACTGTTCTGAACAGATAAATACAACATATATATAAATACAATACAGGCAAGATGTCGTGTGATTTCATAAGCGTGAGCTAAAGCACGAGATGCAAAGTGTTCACGCTCTTAGCCTATTGATGTGATCTTGTGACCCTTACCAGAATTATTACAGTTGACTTTAACACCAATTTGTCACGAGGAATCATAAGTATCTGAAGAGCGTATTTGGTTTCCCCTCTCATGATGAAAAGCATTCATCGATGAATTCCATCAAGATAAATGGAACTAGCTCTTTGTATTCTTTGCAATAGCAGAAGGATTATTATTCTCCGATAAGTTATAGTACAAATACTGTTATTTATGAGTAAAATAAAACCACATTATTCATAAAGTTTGATTATTACACTTCACAAATAATCCTTTAAAATATAAAATTTATAAAAAGGTAAGGATTTTAGCTTCCCCTAATGAAACGTTATGTTTACGTAAAACGAATTTCACAGTTCCTTAAATCTGGTGTGTTTAAACTAAAAATCTATTAGATTTTTAATTTTTCGTTTAAGTATAACAAACTTAATATTTCTAAGCAAAGCTTGCTTCAGCTTTTGTAATTTTTGTTTGCGGCATTATTCAAAGAATGTCCCCGAAGGTTTAAAATAAAGATAAACTAGCCGACATAGGTGTTTATGTGCAGAAGAGTTTTTTTCAATAGGTGAAAAAAGTTCAATTGTTCGAAAATTAAAAAAAGGGTTTGCTCAGTTCTTAAAGATCTGGCACAAGATAAGATTCCTAGAAATTTATAATGTAAATCTGCGGTTGTTACAATACATTGAATGAACTAGTCATAATGTGCTTCATTGTGTTTAGCCATCTCATTTACATTTCATAGCAGTGTATTACATAGGTCTTTAAATGTAAATCGATCGTAAAAATCAACTCACGTTTTTATTACGTTTGCAAACTCCTTAGTTTCTTTTGTTCGGCAAAAATGGTAACAAGCTATAATGAATAAAATTGTGTTCAACATGTAAATAATTTCGATTAGAAATTATATAGCATATTTTATACTAAACAATATATTTTTCAGGAGATAATTATTTCCATATCTATTCGAACAATAGACAATTAAAAGTTCAATTTTCAAGCTCTTATCATAGATGGTGTTACAAAAATCTTCATACTATCCAGAACTTTTTTTAAAGCTTTTACTTGACAAAGCATATTTGAATTTGAAAATATATCAATATGTAAACATCTTAAACTAAATTTAAAAATTTATCTTTGCATTCTTTTTTAAATCTTTTGAAAAAGACAAATTTTACACAAGTTACAGAACATATATATATATATAAAAGACGTATATATATATATATAAAAGATATACATATATATATATATATATATAAAAGACGTTATCTGATAAAAGTTGACAACTTGGAATAGACTGGTATAGATATCTTTGTGTCAAAATCGCAATTCGAGAGCTACATTTATCATAATAAAAGAAAAAAAAACATGATGTGTTTTTATGAACGCATTGACATACCATCATTTTAAGTGTTGACATAAAGAAATATAAAAGCCTTGAGGCTTTCAAGAAAGATCTCTTAAAAGCCGTAATGACAGCTGCCAACAAAACCTTCCAGTTAAGTACCGATCACTTTTATTACGAAGAATCTACTGTTTCATTTTTTATATGGTAGGTATTGCCTTAATATAAAAATTTTATAATATTTACTTGTATTCCCCTTTACAGTTAGTGAATAAGTTTGATATTTTCTCCTTCCATATATAGCGCGATAAAAACGTACAAAATAAATTATGAAAATTTATATTTATTGATTAAATATTTATAATTTTAAACTGAGACACATGCAAAAATAAAATAAAAACTCATCAATTAGCATTTATGAAGTTTGCTTAGTTTTCATTTGATAAATTTTCTGTTTCTTATATAAACATTACTATTCAGTAACTAAACATTAAATTATAATAGTTATCCCTTTATGCTCTCTACACTAAAGACTTAATTTTAATTAATAAAACTTTAAGACAGTTGCTAATGTATATGTTTCAAGAGAGAAAGAGTGATAGTCTAATGTGTTCTTTTTATTTAAGCATTCGTGCCTTTATTATTCGATACTAAAAAATGAAGGAATCTTAAGATATGTTAGCGCAAACTACATATTAATTTGCTAATTTATTACTCCAAGACAGTTCTTTGAATACGTGTTAATTCACCTGTTCAGCAATTAAGGATTACAAATATATTACAAGCTATTATGATCATCGGAAGAATCGAACCTACAGAAATCAGAGCTCTTACCATAAGTTCAGTAAGCTACGTTAGATTATTGATTTCAACTTAGAAGATAATTTAAAAAACATAGTTTTAAGTAAAATATTTTAAACACTATCAAAGCTATAAACATTGCTATCAAATCCGCAACTTTCGAAAGGTTTAAACAAAGGAAACCAAAAAATAAATTTAATACAAATTTACTTTAAACGATCAAATTTAATTGATTGTTTGATTTTTTTAATTGACGCAAATTTAATTTTAAGCAAAAAGGAGACTTTTTTTAATTGATGAATGACTCATCTATCACTCAATGCTAGGTAGACAACAGGAAAGTGCGATCTTTCATCAAATCTCTTAGATTACTGGGATTTACTGACCACTTCTTACGTTTATTAAAGAAATAAGTCTAGTAAATCTATGTCAGTGTCATTCAAGAAATGGGAAACTCGTTCACTCGAAGGTCGTAGAAAAAGAGAGTATTTGTGCTTGACCGGTGATTGACTTTTGAAGGGGGATGCTTATTTTTTTTTAAAAAAAAGGGTTCTACTGCCTACAGTAAGGGCAACACCCTCCAATAAAGCACTATCAAAAAATTCTGCATCCAAATTAGTTATTGATGAATGGAGGAAAGCTACAAATTGATCTTTGGTTAATCTCGGAATCGAGAGAAAACCTTGCTCGTGACTGGACCACCTCAATTTTCTGAAAGCACATACGCTCCACTTGACCTTCTATTGAGGAAATCGACGATAAGAGATTTGATACAAGGAAAGAGCAACCAGATTCTTTCCGACTTGTGGGATACAAAAGTATTTTAATTCTCGGATTATGCTTTTGTGCTAATTGAGGCATCTGAAGGTGAGAAGCATCATATGCGCTTTAGGCACAGATCGCCAATCTAATTAGCAAACGTCATTTTCCCTATGTATTGTATCCTGCGGTTATGATACATTTTGTGTATGATGAGTATTCAAACAACGTGACTTTGATATTAATGATGAAGCCTCAAGATATTGATACATTATCATTCTCTGAAACGTTAATGATGGCATTACCATTAAAGAGTAAAGGATAAAATGAAAGTAGGTTATTTAAAATAAGCTGATTTTATTCAAAAATTAAAATTTATGTGAGCTTCTAATTGTTAATTATTTCTTGGAAATATATTTATATATTAACACGTAAGGGACATTTAACAAAGTTTTTAGCTAATATTAATGTCATTTAAAAACACGAGGTTTTCAGATAAACACATGTCATTAAAAAAGTTAAGCTACAGAAAATAACTTCTTATATTTTATCTTAGAATAGTAAGTTTTAAAATCATTTTAATGAAATATAAATTTAAAATTTGGAGGGAAATTACGTATATTTAGCGCGATACTAAAGTTTAATCACCAAAAGAACTATATTATATATATATACATATATAATTCTCAGCAGAAATTTTAAATTAAAATTAATCTAGAAAAAATTTTAAAAAATTAAAAGGTAAAAGATACGTTTAAGAAACGCAACTTTTATTAAACTTATTATAATAAGCTAAATAATATTTAAGTTAGATATTATGCATTTAAGAATTATTATTTAACTTGAGCATCATTTAACATTTACTATCAAATTAGTTCAATTTAAAAATCTTCAACTATTTGAATAATCGTTTGTTTTCCCTAAGTTCTATTGTTATAGGGGAAAAATTAAGATTGTTATATAATTAAAGTATTTTTTAAAAACGTATAACATTCATTTGTTGGTCATATACTATAACAAAAATTCCTTTTTATCTTCTTGTATTTCCATTGCTTTTTTATTTGTTTTACAGTGCTGTAAAGGGGAATTATCAAGATTTCTAAAAATCCAAAATGCCTTTAAAATAGATGAATCGATCAAATTAAACATTAAAATTTAGTAATATAACAAAAAACTGAACATTTAAAAGGTGGCCCATTTTGATAAATGGCTCCACAAGAGTATCAAGTAGATCATGATTTTTGAGAAAATATTGGTCTTCATTTGTGAAAACCTAAGTCTTTTGTCGTCAAAATATTGAAAAATAAGATAATCGTTGATTAAAAAATAAAGAAAACAGTAAATTAACATAACTAAAAAAATTACAATATTAGTATTTCTATGTTAACTTCAACAAAAATTACAAAAAAATTTAACTAAATCATGTGCTAGGATTATGTTTATATATATAATTGTTACTTTTGAAATATTTCTTCAGGACCTTTACTGACACGTTTTAATTACTTATAATTAATAATAAATATTTTCTAGCACATACTGTATTTAAAATTGTAAACCAAAATTTAAATTTTAATGAAACTTTAGCAGCAATCTTTATAATCTTTCATGTTTAAGAAAGTCTGAATATTATTTAGATAAAAAAAAGTTATTATTAAGCACAAAGAATACATTTCTACATTGAAAGTTTCTATAATATTGCTCAAGTTAATGAGTTAAAATAAAAGAAAAGCTCTTGAAACATTGAGTGAACAGTTTTAAAATTTCTCTTTCGGAGAATTACAGCTGCAACTAATTGCCTAAAAGACTGAGCTTCAGAATAAAACTGAAAATAACCTAAATGGAATTCGAATAGAAAATTTTTATCTTTTAAAGCTCAAAGTTGTTTCGAAGAAAACGAGGAAACAAACACTGAAAATTAATAAAATTTAAACTAACTTGCCTTTGTCTTTATGTTTTAAAATACCAAGATTTTATATTATATTATATATATATATATATATATATATATATATATATATATATATATATATATATATATTATATTATATTATATTATATATATATATATATATATATATATATATATATAAGCATTTTTTTAAAATAAAGAGTTGTGTACCATGAAATATTTAGAAAGTTTTTGGAAAACAGCTAGATTAGATTATATGCAGCAGTAAAAACAGTTGAAGGAAAAATTAAATGGGAATTTGAAGTTAAGTACATAAGAGCAAAAGGGAACTAAAGTAATTTGTAAATATTTTAGTTATCGGTTTTGGTCATTATACCTTTACTTTTTGCTCAATTCTATTGAAATCTACAGTTTTCTTTTTTAATTTTCTTTGGAATCAACTCTTTATTTAATGAAACAAACAAAAAATAGTCATAGAAATTTAATGCACATCCTGTCTTTTCTCGAAGTAATCTTTGACAGTCGAGGAACGGCAGTCAGTATAAAAGAAAATAACTCAAATACCGCTTTATCACAAAAAATAGCTTTAAAAATAATCATGTGCATAGCTAAAAATACTTCTCTAATAAAATGTTAGAAGTATCACAAAAATGCTCACTGCTTTGAACTTTCATTTTTCACAAATCTTGACATAAGAAAATGCAAAGCTTTAAAAATGATTCTCTTAGATTATTGAAGCATTTCTTGATAAACATGTCAATGATTGGTACATCATAAACTATATATTTATGGGAAAATAATTTGTATAAAATTTATCTATAAAAATGCGCTTGAGCAAAGTTTTTACTGTATAAAATAAAAATTTTACAAATAACTGATTTATATACAATAGTATCAATATGGTTTATAAGCAATCAAATATACAATAGTGAACAAATCTAAAACACTGTCTGAATAAAAATATCATTGCATTCTCTAACATGTAGTATTTCGGAATTTTGAACATCAAATTAACATACGCCTTATAGCCACTCTATTAAATATTTTATTAAAGTTACCTAAACAATTTCATATGAAGAAAAAGTCGCGTTAAAAGTTTCATTAATATCCATAGCCTGTTACATATACCACTTTTTTTACAACTTTGCTAAAATTTTCATTCAAAGAGTTTTCAATTATTCAGTTGTTTTAAATCGATTTACACCTCCATTCCTATAATCACTGCCTTTAGTTCTGGTCTATTCCTAGTTAGCATTACTGCCTACTTCAAAAGAAAAAAAAATTTTCTCCATATAATTTACAACCAACCCCGAGTTTGCTTGTCGCTCAACGGTCATTTTTTGCACACGAGGGCTAATTAGACCGGGACCTACGGCTTAAAGTGGATTCCGAACCACTACAAACATCCATGCCCAAGGTGGGATTCGAACCCACGAACTGTTGAACCGAAGGCAAGAGCGCTAACCATTCGGCTACCAGACAACCAACCCCGAATAAAAATGTCACAAAATTGCTTTTATCTAAAAAAAAGTAATTTCACTGTATTTATCGCTAAAATTGTTAAGAAATATTTTTACTTTTGTTTGTAATCAAAAAATCAATATATATTTCAGCGACTTAAATGGCTTGACTAAACTTAAATAATGAAAGCAGTTTTATTGAAATGAGCACTTATTAAAATATTTAAATACATATTTTTCACAAAATTTCTAGCCTGTAAGCATGCTTGCGTGAGTAGTTAATAAAATTGAAAATAAAAGAAATTGTTCTTATGGTATTTATTTTTTGCTACAAAAAAGTTCTATTTTACACATAAATTTATTTTAACCAAATGAGGTATAAGATAAATATTTTTGTTATTCTACTAAATAATTCACAAAAAATTAAGTTGATTTACATGAATTTATTAATTAACGGAGAAAAATTTGGTTTAATATAAACTTTCTTCTGTATTTATATATAAATCGAGTGCTTTTCCTCTATTTAAAAAATAATTAAGAATATCATTTATACAAGAGTATTCGAGTCTCAAGATTAAGAACACATCATTTATCAAACATACAAGTTTCTGTAATCAGATAGTGAAAAAAACAATCGAAAGCATCAGAAAATAATTTTGTTAATCTTAAAATGTTTTGCCATATCCAATAAAATGCGAAGTTACTTTCTTTTATCTTGCTCATGTTAGCAAATTTAATAAATACCAATCAAGTTTATATAATGCTTTATACAGAGGTAAGAAATATTCAAATTATATCCAACTGAATACAATCTCAGTTGAACGAGATTCTTCAGAGAAATTTTTGAAATGTACCACCAGTTTTATAAGATACAGTACATTTAAACAAGAAATCAAAGTTTTCATGAAAGAATAGTATTTTAGTAAAAAGTTGTATTAATAAATTTGGATCTAATTGTGTTTTTGATTGAAGACAGATGTGGAATATATTTTATCTATAAAAAAAAAAAAACTTCCTTCTCCACACACACCACACACTGCAGTTACATTAGCATGTATACTTCCGTCCGAAAACCATTTCCAGCAGTTAAGCTTCCAAAAGGCAAATTATTCCGAAAGTAAGTAAAAAATTTCAGATAAAAAATAGACTTTTTCCTTGCTTATTTTAATACCCATAAAGTTTTTTGAAAGTTATTCTTCGTTTCATATAAAGTTTCCCATTTTGTTAAGTTCGTTTGATTACTCGTAAAACTTAATCCTAGTTTTAAAAACTGTACAAACCACGCCTTTTCTATTTAATTTTTCTATCAAATACTGTATCGCATTTCATATTTAATCCTATATAGCCATAAAATTTTATCTCTCATGGTAGAATTTGAATTTTTTATATGATTGAACCTTAAGAAATGATAGGAAAGTAAAAAAGAAACTAAGGAATAAAAGATTATTTAATCAAAGTAGTAAATCTAAGGTGATTTTTAAAAACCAGAATATTTTGCTAAGTCCTAGGTATTAGAAAGTGTTCTTCACTCAAAAGTTTCTACCCCATTGAAGTCATTTTAATTAATAAATTTGAACCCAGAATTGTATTTTTTTACTAAGCAATTTATATGCGTTAGTCTGAATACCTAAATAATGAAAGATATTAGGATTCAGAATAATATTTGTTTCGAGTATATTCCCAGTTGAAATATAGAGGAAACTATTTACCAAGCGTAAAATTACAGAGCATGGTATCAGGAATTTCTATCAGCTTATATAACTAGGTTACTCTCTTCTCACAGATTTCCTTACAAAATGAAGGGTGCAAAACAATGCAAATTGTTTTAGCCCATTTCAGACATTTCCTTGGAGCATTCTTGGAAAAAAAACTTGCTTGATAATGTAAGATGAGAAGTATTACTCGTCAACAAAATGAGATTTTTTATTTAAATGGTTAAGATTTTACAAAGTTTGCTTTCTTGAAGACAAGATTTCGCTATTTTTTAGGGATTGTTGAATAAGTTGCTCAAAAGCATTTGTGGGTATTCAGATAGGTCACAGTATTTAAATATGAAATCTTTTATTAAAATTTTGTGTAGCATAGATTAACGTATTTAACATTTCAAGTGTAAGTTCTGAACACCCTGCCAAAAAAGTGGATACAGAGTAACATTTAATCAATTTCAATTGTTCTGAAATAACAGCAAAATTATATTTTTTAACTAGAGTATGAAAAGTTAGCTCAATCAAAAGTTAGCTTAAATTTAACTTTTTATAAATTATAAAAAAAAACAAATACTAATTTTATTTTTCTTACACATTTCACTATTTTGTAAACTTCCATGCCCACATGGAAACTATCAAAAATTTATGAGCTATCATTAAGAGAAAATTACATTAAAACTAATGTAAACTTCTAAGCTAAAAAACGATTATTTAATCATGTAATAAAATAAAGTAGATGGATAATTATTCTAAATGAGTTTTCATTGAAAACGTGCCAAATCGAACGAAAATTCAGAAAAATCGATAAAAGTTTCAAATTATTGAAAATTTGCAAAAATATTTTGTATTAAGTTTGTGTAAATATATACACAGACACAAAACCTGACAAAAGTATCCTCCAATAATTTTTTTTAATTTGTGTGAATTGTTGGACAAAAACCAATCTAATTACAATTTATGAAGCTAGAGTTATTTCTTACATTAAGAAAGCTAACGTTTGTTTCCTCCATATGTAAGAAATTAAGTTCAATTTCCTTATAGCGCAATTTAAAAAAAAAGTTATAAAAATTTTTTTATTATAAATAATGTTATTAAAAACTAATAATAAAACTAATTTTAATGCAAAAACTTCATTATAAACTAACTTAACGGAAATAATTCAATTGTATAACATTGAGTTCAGATAATTCAACTTATAATTTGAATTTCAACCACACAATAGGATAAGAAAAAGATTTTTAATGAACTTCGAATCAAAAAAAGTTATAAGGATTCTCATCCTGCAAAATTACAAATATTAAGCTCTTAGGTAACAAAAAAAATTTCAAATTCTAAGGAAAAGAAAAATTAAAAAATATTTTCTTAAATTTGCAATACAATTTGAGAATTCTTATGGATAGTTGAACGATTCCATGTAGCATGCAATATTTGTTTTTTGGAAAAACGATAATTAAAAATCTTACGTATATTATTTTTTCTCTATTTTAAATTTTCAATGAACAAACTTTTAGACTATTGTGACATCTTAATCTGAAATTTTTTTTTCTTTGTACTAGGTAACTTCATAACATTTATAAATGAAAAGAACGTCAAGATTTTTTTTGAAATGCTTAGTTTGGTTTGTTTGTCGTTCAATGACCATTTTTTACGCATGAAGGCTCATTAGACTGGAACCTACATATTATAATTGAATTCCGAACCACTACAAACATCTACACCCAAAGTGGGATTCTAACCCACGAACTGTTGAACCGAAAGCAAGAGAGCAACCATTCGACTTCAAGCTCAGTCTTGAAATATTGTACAAAATAATAAAATATCTTTTGCATAAAGAATTATTGTGCACTCTTTAGAAATAAAATATTTCATCACAGTAGGATTTCATTATATTAACCTAAAACTGTAAATTTAAAGACTTATGTGTATGTAAATTATATATATTTTAATTTCCCTATTGCCAGTATTTTTAAGAAGTGTCTTTTGGAGTTTTTCAATGAGTGAAGAGTTAATTAACTAAATATAGTTTTCATAGAAACATTCATTTTAGTTACGGTATGAAATATAAAACATTTAATTGCTGTAAGACTTTAAAGCATATTTAAATTACGAAATTATATTCAACTAAAAAAAATGTAACATAAATTTTGAAATTCTTTACATTTAAAAGAATGTTAAAATACAGAAAATATTTCAACCGAGTAGAAAATTAAACCAGAAAAATTTAATATGTTTTATGTCAACAACTTTGGCTCAATTTATTACATTTTTTACAGTAAACGTTATATCAAAGGTAAAAATGGTTGATATCTAAAGATCCAATTATTTCCTTTTATAAAATAGTCAACTATATAACAATTTGAATAAAACTGTTGATTGCTAGAAAAATTCATTAAAGTTTATTTCAGTTTAATTTAAAGATGTGACAATCATCGTATATATATCTATATATATATATATATATATATATATATATATATATTTGAAAACCACAGCTATGGTGTGTTTTTAACGTGAACAAGCAAGAGTTAAAAATTGAACATTATGTTCTATAAAAAATTTATAAATTTCCCAATGTAAATTTAACCAAAATTTTTACAAAAAGAAATACTTCTCCGATTATAAAATAAGGAACATTTTGTCAGAAATAAGTCAATTACAAGACGTAATTTTAGATTTTCAGTGTATTTTTGTACAATAAGTAACTGAAATAAGTTATATATTTATAATATGAAATCATAATTAGATAAATATCTTAACTATGTAAGAGATAAAATATTTTAAGCAATCATATCAATCAACAAATAACTATTAATTCAAATAGGTTAAAAACAGAATTAGTTTTAATTTTGAAAACATGTCTATTTCAATTAATATCAATTAGATGTAATTATGTATTTCAACAATAGAGTCAGCCTTTTCATCATGTTAACTTTATAAAAGCAAAATTACAGGAAGTATTAATCAACAATCATTTAATTGAATACCATAGTAAAAAAAAAGTGAAAGCGCACATTTAAAAAAATAAACGGATGTAGTGTTTGACGATAAAAGATTCTGCTTTCAATTGTCTTTTTAATATTTAATGATAAAAAAATGAGGGGATTATACCTATTCCTCATCTAGAAAAGGTTTTATTTTTAAGCTATTTGCATTTATTCAATAAATGTTGGCACACAATCGACTATTATATTTGGAGACTCGTAGAAAGAATTTTTTTTAACAGCAAGGAAATTTCAAACTAATTTTATATAATTACATCAATGTAATAATTTCATTGTTACAAAATTCAATACTCTATAAAACATTTACAATAGTGAAAAAAATGGCTCCGATGACAATTAAATAAAAAAGCAACACAATGGTTTTACTGTTCTGCAAATACTAATATCCCGTAATGCATTAAATAAAGATTGGATCGTGCGGTGAATTAATTCTTTTTTATAATTCCCCTTTATATAATGTCAAAATTAGAGCATTTTTCACAGTTAAGAACTAAGATGAAATTACTTTCCATGAAATGCGAATTATATTTATAATATTAAATTTTTGTATTCGATGAAAGAAAATTATATTATTCAAGCACTAATTTAACAAATTTATGATAAGCTTCTTTCATAAAACAACTAAGTTGTTAATTTTTTAAATTTTCTAAGCGAATAAATGTAAAATATCTCAAATGTGTTATCTTTAAAAAATTTAAACTAAAATGTTTTATAATAAAATGAAATGTGCTTACATAGATTCGATATTAATGCTGATTTTCTGTAGATATATTGATTTTTAACTTTAAAATTTTGAAAACATTAGTGGTAAGAGTATAAATTTTTCCATTCTGAAATGTAGATTGGTCATTTACAGGTATTTTCTCAGATAAAAAAAATGGAACTCCAATTAAATTACTTCTTCAAACTATTTAGACATTGTTGCACAAAAGTCTAAATTTTGTGCAACAAAACAGTGCTTCCCCTCTTCTATTTATTTAAAAAAGATATTCAGCTTGCTCATGAAACATGCTTTTTATTCAAAATAACAATCCCCTTACTATAATTTTTTGTCGAATGGTAAAATCTGAACCAGTTTCAATTGTTGGATAACGATATCTTTTTCAGGACACTCATCTTTCAAAAAAAAAAAGTTTGCAATTTAAAAATATAGAAAATATTTTGTTTTTCGCAATTTTCGCAATAATGTCATCCTTATTGACAAAAATTAATTGGATTTGGAATTATTGCAGACATCCATGCCCAAAAAAGTAGAATTGATTAACAAAGCTAGTTATTGAGTGTTGCCAGATTCGAAAATCAAATAATTGATAACACCAAATGATTTCTAGCTGTTTGAGATTTCATTAAGAAATCATTTGCTAATGAAATTCGGTTTTGCTCTTTAATTTATGGAAGCGTTTTAGCATACTAAAAAAGGTATGAAAACACTTTAATATCTGTAGATATTTCAGGCATTAAGGTATTTTTTCATTCATTCTTTTGTTCACGTTTTAAGAAATTCTTATTTCTAAAAAACTGTGCAACATATATTCTTACGTCATAAACTTCTCCATAGACCTTCTATGTGATACAAAAGTAAATATATAAGAGAGCAAACCAAATTAACAAAACTAATAGTTAAATCTAATGCAAAATAAACTAATTATAACTCCACAAAACAAACTTTGGAAATTTAACTAAATTGAATTCTGTTAAATTTCTTGATCGTGAGAAACTAAATTCAAAAAGAAATTAATTTTTTATATATTATGTTTGTGCGAGTAATGTTTTCAGTTATTCGATTAATATCAAAAGTCTAATGTTTTCTCCTTTTTCGCTTCGAGAAAAAACTCATCCATAAAAGACACTCCAATGAGTTTCGCCACCTTCAGTTGCTTCAAAGTATCATTACTCGAGATCTTCCTTTCACAGAGAGCTGGTTGCCAAGACAGAGAGAGTGGTGACCTGGAAATAAAACTCTGTAATTGGCGAAAAATTGCGAAGGCGTCAAGCTTTGTAAAAACAATTTCGAAAGATTATAAAGCCACGCTTGTAAGTGAAGAAACTAAAATTTTACTGTCGAATGCTATTGGTATGCTTCTGTAATTGAACACACTCATCATATGCAGCTAAGTGAAGAAAAACATTCATTGTGAGGTGAACGTGTCCCAATTAACCACCAAGCCGCTGAGATTTTTCAGTAGATTAGAAAGTCAACAATGGAGAACGTCATTTATGTATTTTATATAATAGCTGTCCAGAAAAATGTTATCTTTTGTTCAAAAAGAAATTCGACAGTAACCATGATACAATTCCATTGGGAGAGAATTAGATATTTAAATAAAAATAATATATTAACAAATTCTACATTTTGTTTAGATAATAAATTATTTTGAAAATGAATCTTAAAATATGATTTAAAATGTATTTCTTTTACCAAATACATAATTTATTTATCCAAACTTAGGAAGATATCAGATTTTATTATGGAGAGTTAATGTTTTTATAAAAGTCACCTAATTTAAATCGTTAAAACTATTGTAAGTATTTAGGAAAATTGTTTATTCTACTGATATATTTCAAATGATAATGAAACAAAGATATATAGGTAAATACAACCGTATTTAATTACTGTTCAGTGATTATATATATAACTAAAAATAATTTTTTTAAATCAATTTTCCACTTTGTTTACAGAAAATTTCCAAATTATTTTAAACATTCAAGTTTATTTAATATTTGTGTACTCAGGATTCTTTAATTTTATTTTAGGCTTCAATGTTTTGTAACAATGTTTTGAAATGATCAAATGAGAATTTTTTTCAGATAATGTATTCATAAGAGAAACAAAATTTTGTAAGAAAGTGAGTTTGGTTCTCATTTCTTAATTTTTTGCTGCCTTAAGAATTATTTCTAGATAAGTCCGCTTGAAGTTAGGAAACTGGCAAGTCAATTCTTTTCTCCGTTTACTAATTAGCATATCAGAGAATTTCTTAAAAAGCTTAAGCAAATTGTCCATGAAAATTTCAAAAGTTGACTCATCAAAACTTGGAAATTTCATGCTATATATTTTTAGATTAATTATAAATGCCTTGTTTTATGAAAGACCACAATATTATACATTTTCCTGAAACTGAAACGAGGGACCAAAATGTTATTAAATTTGGTTATGGATTATACACAAGATATGATCAAGGACAGAAAATTTTTTTCAATACTGTTAATTGGGTAGTTTTACATAAAACTGAAAATTTACAGAAGAAACTAACATGGAATACTTAATAAATGATTATTTTTCTCTAATTTGTACACCTGTAATATAACGACATTACAGTAGGAAACTTTATAACATCACCGTTATAAATGAAAAATAGAAGTATGTAGTTCGGTTTTCAGTTATTCATTATGACTACGAGACACAAATGGAACAAATTTTAGTAGTATTTAGGATAAAAATTTTCATGTAGTTGACAGTAGTTAAAATTCAAGGCATTTGTTTGGTATGCATTCTCCAGGCGAGAAGTAATATAGTTTTGCAAATCTGATTTTGCTACAACTTTCATGATTAATTTCCTTAAATGGGTCTTTATCAAAATTAAATCAAGAGAGTCAAGGGAATAAATTATAAAAGGAGCGACTTATACACATCCGTAAAGTGCTGCAACTAAAATCCATTACATACTTTGAGACTATTGGTACATTTTTATTTGAAATCGACCGATGTAACAAGTATTTACTGCAATTGCTCTCATACAAATATATGTAGCATGAAGTCGTTTATAGCGAAACATTGCAGAACCAGTAGCAGTTACTTTCGAAAGAATGGCTCAGACTGGTTATGCACTTATACAATATAAACGGGTCATATATGGTACATGTCGTATATATATATCATGTATATGCTCAGTCAACTCTGAGGTATGATGATGGATCTCATGGAGCATACACGAGTTTTCATTTGTCCAATGTGTTTACACCCATTTCAACTAAAAATGAAATTCAGTCATTGTAAATATCAGCTATCGTGCCTTAACTATAACATTCATCGGAATATAAAATTATCGGATGTGGAAGATTGCAATATGGCTGGAGTTCAACTATCTCCAGAGTCATATCAAATACAGACTTCAGCATTGTTCTCAATCAATGTGTTATTAAACGCTTATAAAAATTAGATTTTTATTTGCACTATTTTGCCAATATTTTAAATTTTATTATAATAGTCCAGCTACTTTACAGACAATAGTTCATGCTGTAGACACTTTAAACACCAAATTCACAAATTACAACAGAAGTACTTCCTTTGTTTTCGTAGAGCAGCTTTGTTAGAAACGAATATTTATGTAAGTCTGACATCATGACAATTGGAAACCTCGAAATTAAACATGAACACTTTCGCAACTGTCTAATACACAGTCTTACTTTAGGCGAGACTTACTTTTTCTAGACATATCCGAATCTCGTAATTTATTTTCCTTACCTTGAGCCAAGACGCTCCATGCTTTCCTCGAATTTATATGTTGATACGGATCATTTATATTGTCAAATTCGTGCTTGAATTTCAACTGAATCATTTTCTTTATTAAATTAACGGTTGTCAGTTAAATGTTCACTAAAGAGTATTTTGAATGAAGATTTAGTAATTCTTTAAACTACCATTTTTTTTTAATTTTTACTTTTTTATATTTAAATATTACTTTGGATATTTTAAAAATAATTCCTTGAGTGATTGCATGTATAATCCTTAAAGTTTCGTAATTACAGAGCGCAACTGTTGCTATTTATAAAAATTCAAAATCATATTGTATATTCTTAAAGGCCAAGATAGCCTACAGTGTTAAGGTGTTCAGCTCTTAACTGAAATTTGTGTTTAATATCTGGGCAAGTCAAAGATGGACGTTATCACTAATAAAAGTTTCGATACGCAAAAAAGTCATAGTCGCAACACACACAGTCTCCAAGTTAAAAGATACCTCTAGGAATGGTTGGCCATGTCTGGGGATCTGCTTCTAAATTCTACTTTCGAAGAAACGATAGTGCAATCACTTGAGTATCTTTGAATACAAGTAGCTATCCTTGAATACAAGTAGTCTAAATACTAATCTGCCCCTTGTATTTTCGAAATACTTAGAAGTATCAGAAATAGCACAGCTCTAATATTCATTTCAGCTCTGGGAAAATGATCCTCATTTCAATTCACATATAATTAAGACACATTTTAAGGAAACTCACATGGAATTTATGTATTTAAATAAATAGGTAATCTTTAAGGATTGCTGCATGAGACTTTCCTTGACCACTGACATCTACACTATTTGCATATGTACACATCTAAAGCCTTAATACAAACTTCATAAGAGACCAGCACACACAAACACACACGTCATTGCTTGTTGCAAAATATACAGCTAGTTTTTTTAAAAATATATTTGTTTTTAAATTTATTTTTAATGAAATTATTTACGTAACTTTACTCAAAACTATTTTGCCCCATGAAGTTTCACATAAAGATAAGTTTAAAATAAATCGAATGATGTGTGTGTTGCTCGAAAATTCCCTTTTAGGTACAAATTTATTAAATACTGAATTCGGAATTCTTTTCATCCGTATACCAATGAATTTTCAAATCGATGGTATATTATGTAAAGCAAAATTATGTTTAAAGGGGAGGGGGGAATGTTTTTCAAAAATAAGATGCATTAAATATCGTTACTTCTTTTTTAAAAAAATTACACTGAGAACGTAGAAGGAAATACAATGCCGAAGATATTTTTCTACCAACAGTGGTTATGCATATAAATGAGTCAAGATTAAAGAAAATAACCCCACGCCGACATTTTTTAAAATCAAATTAATTACATTTTGCCATAAGCAACACTTTAATAATAATTAACGAGATGATATGTATTTACTATAAATTTATTACAAACGCTGTAGCCAAGATTTCGAAATTAAGCATAGATTGCGTTTTAAGTTATTTAGATAACAGTATTCTGATGCTTCCATACCGTGCAGCCCATCTCAATTCAAACCCGCAAAAAATTCAACAGAATAAGGATTTTATTTATAGACTAATAAACTGTAATAAGCAACTGAGAAATGTAGAACGAAACAGTATTTATTATAAATTTAAAACAATAAAATTTGATTAATTACTTTTTTAGATTTGTTCAAAGAAAAAAGTTTTATTCAGTGGATTATTTTGTAGTTTTCTTATTATCATTTAGAAAAACATTTTATAATACTTAGGACATACGCATATATTAAACATTCATTACTTTTAAAACTATTCACAGATGCATGGTAATTATTTACACACTGATTTTAATTACATAAATGTTATTAACCCACTTCAATTAGCCATTTTTATACGAAATATAACATTTTAAGATTAGATATAGCATTTAAAGGAAAAAAAATGTTTGAATTTTAAAATAAATTCTTGTAATTAACTTTAACACCTTTCAGTCAAATTTCGAGATTTTCTTAAAAAAATTCATCTCAGGTGAACAATTGTTGATTCTGCAACAAGAAAGATGAGTTTTAAATTTTTGACATTAAGTTCAAAATACAGCCAAGGGTTAAAAAACATAACTGACCCCTTGCTGCCCCCCAGCTAATTACGCCAAAATTATCAAGACAATGCAATAGATGCGTAACAAAATTCAACTTTCACGATAAAGAAATTTTGAAGGAAGTCCACTCATTGTGTTGTGTAACACTAATGGCTTGTTATTGGAGGGTGACCTGTATTCCCTAGCGTCACGCACCAAAAAGGACAGTAAAATGATTCTCATTATGGGTTTCTCAGAAAGTGTTGATTAGATGCTACAGGACTCGAAATAAGGTTCCCAAGTTATTACTCCACACAAGGCATTTTCCCATCAGTAATTACTTAACTCTGACTCATAATGTAAAATGACATGAAACTTTCTTAAAAAATTTGAAATCCATGATCTTAATGTATATTTCATGAATTCTAACCGTCAAATTTGCATAACATATCAAATTTAATTTCCTTAATGTTGTTTCTACAGAAATCAGTTTCAGAATTAATTGATTTTTAATTTTAAATTCTTTCAATTGAACTAGATTTGGTTTCATTAAATAATATCTTCCAGAACTGATAATCATTTATTTTTGGTATAATATTCCGAAGTTAGTAATTTTAAATCTTTTAAAAAAAGCAGTCAAAAAAGCAGTCAGTTCAGTATTGTATAATCATAAACAATACTGAAAAATATAAAAATTATTTACAAATAAATTAAATATGACTAATTTTGTAGTTTGGTATGGAAATATAAATTAGTCAAGATTCTTGATAATAAATTATCAAGTTTATTCATGTACTAAGATTTTTTCATTTATTTCACCTGAATTATTCTTGTGCATTTATCATAAAATAGAAATAATAGAATTACATCAACCACTTGTCCTTTTAATACCACTTGAAAAGACGGTTCTATCAACATCAATTTCATTTTATTAATATTTCATGATACTCAAGTATTACCCTTTTAAACAATGGTTTTTGTGTCATTTTAAGTTCGTTTTTTGCACAAGGCTTATTTTATTAGAGACTTAAGTGGATGCCGAATGATTAAAAACCTCAACACTCGAGTTAATAGCCGATTTAAGAGTCGAACTTTTTGAAGGCTACAGAGGTGATCATTTAGTTATCACACTTCTTTTATTTAACCAACAAATATTACATTCAATTTCGCATATTTTTTGTTTTTAGAAAAATTCTTAATACTTGTTCTTTGAAAATCTACATTCCAAAAGTTTTGCCGAATTAGGCTTTGCCCTTCGGTTTAACAGTTCGTATGATCAATTCCTACTTGAAACATGATTGTTTGAAGTGGTATGGCAGTGATAATCAATTTTAAGCGGTAGGTCCCGGTCTAATAAGCTATCATGTCCAAAAAGTATTTGTTGAGTGACAAGCAAACCAAAAAATCCGAAAAAGTTTCTCATCTGCCGATTTGAAGCATAATTTTAATATAAAAATAATGGTCAAAAGCAGCAAATTAAGTTTTTCAAAATAACCGTGATACTTTGCTTAAAATTGGTTAACTTTTTCAAATTAGTCATTTAAATCGTCATATGGTTTGGTTTGGTTTGGTTTGTTTGTCGCTCAACGGTCATTTTTTGCACACGAGGGCTAATTAGACCGGGACTTACGGCTTAAAGTGGATTCCGAACCACTACGAACATCCATGCCCAAGGTGGGATTCGAACCCACGAACTGTTGAACCGAAGGCAAGAGCGCTAACCATTCGGCTGCCAGCTCGGCTAAATCGTCATATGATTTACTGTGATTCTTATGAATACTGTCAATGCACAAACATGCAAAAACTTTCTAACTTTAAAGGAAATTACAGATCAATCGTTATTACCAAATCAATAGATTTGGCTAGATTACTGTTATAAAGCATTTTTTCCACTTTATTTTGTAAGAAGGATTATTACCAACTTATTATTGTAAATTTCATTCATAAAATTTAATGTACGATTATGAGGTGTAATGCATAATATTTTGAAACCTTTTCATTGGGGAAAGCTTCCATTGGTGATATTACTGTCCTGATGAAGCTGGATGTGTAAGTACTTATTCTCAGTTTCACGCGAATTTCTATCTTAGTTTTATATAAAAATATTTTGAAAATTCCACTTCTCATTGCTTCGGTGCTGGGCAAATTACCTACTTTTATTATACATTTCTATTTTTTAATTATTTATTGTATATTACGTTAGTTTTTAACATTCTATTTATGCTTTGCCTTTTACATTATATTCCTTCAAGTCTTAAAAAATGAGGTAAAATAAATTTATTTGTACGAAAAAAAATTAAAATGACTTTTAAAATCTTATAAAAATTTTTATAATGTATAAAAATATTTCGTGAATTATAAGTTTGAATTTTTTTCTGATATTTGTAATAGATAAATGACTTCACCGTCTAAAACAAACTTTTCTCATAATTTGTCTTAGTCGTAAAAGGATGGAATACCATATGCTTCAAAATATAAGTTTAGGATCTTCAAAAAACAAACTTCCTCCATCATTAACTATGGCATTTTAGATGTAAAATTTTTTATACAAAAATGTCTTAAATTACATTTCATAAATAGCTTAAAAAATGCCAAATTGTTAATAACAAACATCCTAAATTTATATATTATATATATAGCTTTTAACCTTCGATAATCAATTTTTGTAGCATGAAATAGCATTTTGATCTGAGAACCTGTTTAAGTTCAAAATTTTAGATAGTAAATATACACATGTAACTTTTACTTTCTACATTTATAAATGTTTTCAAGAGCACACCATAGAATGTCTTTCTACGATTGTTCTTATCAGTTTCGTAGAGGAAATTTCTTTACAAAAGTTATATAGTTTATAATTATCCAAAAAGAATGCTTTCAGAAATTGATGAAATCAGATTTTTAATAGCAGAGCAACTTTCTTTCACACAGCTTGGATTTTTCTTCGAGAATTACCCAAGTATTATAATTCATTCATCTTCATTTCTTGTGGTATAAATTTTCTGTAATTACAGCTAATTATTTGAGTAGGAGAAATGACTTAAATGAGTCATATTTGCCTTTTCAACATTTGTTTGGTTGTTTTGTAGCATTAGACTTTTCTCCTCAGCAGATTCACATTCTTCTCTTAATTTCAACAGTAGGATTTAAGAAATCTATTTTACCCCTGTAGCATTTAATACCTTCCTATTCTTTGCTTTACATGGATCGTAACAATTTACACTTATAATTTGAAGAAAAAAGGACTTTTTCAAAAGATGTTTCGATTTGAGAAAAGATATTTGTACAAATACCATATTATTGCATCGCAACTTTCAAGAACAAATAGAAGAAAAAATTTAAAACTCATTTAATAAACGAAATTGAGTTTTTCACGTAAGCAAATTTTTCTACATTTCTTAGTAGTAATCTTTAAGAATACTGCTTATATAAAAACTCATAAATATAATTTATTAAAACACTATATACCAAATACCCTTGAAGCACTCGTTTATTTTGCATCCTTACTTCACTCATTTGATTCTCCACTATAAAAGTGTCATAATATTTAAATAAAAAAAGCAAATCAACAAACATTGGAGAAAGCATTCAAAACGACAGCTCAAACGCGAGGAAATCAATAACCGGTAATTTTCAAGGCAGGCTTGGAAGGTAAGGAGTTGGGTGTATTTCCAATTGTCCAGTCAGTTAAACAACCTTTGAGAGCAAGAAAAGCGAATTATGTTTACAAACACCTCCAGGCTTCTTCCTACTTCTGGAAAAACCGTCGAAAGTGGAAGAAATGTTATTTACTTAGAGTCCTTGACAAAAATATAGCATTCCGTCTAAACACGCAGCAGACAAGGACAATGTTGAATAAGGGTATATTAATCTTTTGCAGATACGTTTCGAAGAAACCAGAATCAATGGGGGAAAAAAGATATAATTTAAATTATTGAAATCAGACAAAATATTTGTTTTTTTATGTGAATAAATGATATGTCCTTAGAATTTAAGCTTTAGATATTTTTCTTGTTTGTATTGTATAGGGAAAATGCATAAAGTGCAACGACCTGTAATTCAGAAACTTTTCATCGAAGTCTATCAGATGTATCTCTAGAAAATTAAAGAAAAAAACAGCTGTCACTATATTCTACGGAGTCTTTTATTCTAGGAGAGTTAAGTCATGTATAAGCATGTTTTAATCATGTCTTAGAGTATTTGTGGATTTTAAAACATGCAATTAGCATGTTTTAAAATGCACAAATACTCTCATTTCTAGCATACAAAAACCAAATCAATTACGATTCTTTTTATTTCATGCAATTTGTTTGCAAATTATAAGCCTTTCTCTTAGAAATAAAGTTTTTACATGAATTACAAATACTTATCGATATTGGCAAAAAGCCGTAAGCAGAAACGTACTAGATTAGAGAACCTAACAAATTATATAATCGAGCTATTTTTGTTTATTTATCACGTGAATCTTTGACAAAAAATGATGGTACCAATATCACTTTGGTCTCATGTCCCTCAGTTTGATAATTCGATTTTCCCGATATTTCTTTCAAACATGATCCTGAAAGCTTCACAGAATCAATTTTGAGACCACTTCTGATCACTATTCAGACTGGAAGCTTAAAAACATTTTATGTCAAATAACTCTTTTGCAATGTCAACTCTAAATCATTGTTTCAATATTTCGTAAGATTTACTTAGTGTATATGAAAGAATATTAACATATGATGAATCAATATTACCCTGAAATTTTACCACAAAATAAACAGTTTGATAACTTATGCAAAATATTTTTATTCATAAAAGCAGCTGTGAAACTAACTTTAAAAATTTCATCCTTAATTTCTGCTAATATTTCGAAAAATTTATGAGTGGAAACTGAAAAAAAATTAGATTATTAAAATTTTCTTAAATAATTTTCACAAGATATTAAACAATTTAGCTTAAAACTATTGCATTGAAATAGAAAACTATGAAAATTATGAGAATTAATCTTGCAAAGCAATAATTACTTAAAGTCAGATTTCTGCAAGAACGTCGTTTGTCAACTTTATAAATCATTTACTCAATTTTTATACTGTCTCATTTATAATAATACAAATAAACAACTAAACTTTAATAATTAAAAACTTATTTCTCTCTTTCACATCCATGACAATTCGTTGATAAGAAATGATATCTGATAAAAGTATGCGGTAAAACAGATCAAGTTTTTAAAATGTATAGATCCGTGGATTCTTTGATTTGAATTATTTTTCTTGGATTTAACTTCAAAAATCCAAGAATAATCATTTTTAAGGTTTAAAAAAATTAAGTTTAAAAAAAAAAGATTTAAACTGGTAACTTATATAATCTCTAAAGACGCTATTGAATGTTTACTTAATGTGAGTTTAATTATAATCTACTAAATGAAATTAAAAGCAAATTATTGACATATGAAATGTAAATATGTATATAAAGATATTTCTATAATGTATTAAAAATAGCTGATGCTTTAAATTTGTTTAAATTTAAAATTTTGTGCTTCTTGCAAATATATTCTCTAATTTTTAGTCTTTATAAAAAACTTCCAACAAAAGTATTCTATAGGAAAATTTTTCACATTCCTAATCAAATTCAATTTAAATCAAACGATCATTTTATAATTTTCATACAAAATTTTAACATTCAAAAGCCATATCTGAATGAATTATTAGAAAAAATTAAATTATCACCACGCATAATAATCTTTATTACGAAAATTAAATCTTTATATAAAATTAATATTTGCTTTTTGTTTTGTTTGTCGCTCAACTGCCATTTTTTGCACACGAGGGCTAATTAGACCGGGACCTACGGGGATTAATATTTGCATATGGACAAGGATTTCAAATGTCGTTGTAATGTACTTAAATCAAGACATTTGCTACCATCAGATGAAAGGTTTATTATGATCATTAAACTAATTTGAACAGTAATGAGAAAAATATATTTAGAGACTACTTTTGCTTGTCTAAATTCCCAGTTTAAGTAAAACTATAAAAAAATCCAAGATTTTAAACACTTAAAAAAATTTCAATAATTTATCATCTCATTACTCCAAAAAATTCCTCTACAAATATATAACAAATAGAAAACTATTATTAACTAAGCACCTAATAATAACTAAGGTTTACAAAATCTATAGTAGCAAAGTATTCGTCAAGTGAAAAATCACGATCGTGAGTTTTCAAAAAAAAAAAAGTATTACAATTATTGAAATACTTATAACATTTTCAGTGCCAAGTCATTTTGGCTGTTTCCAATTTCGGCATTACAAAGGGCATAAATGTTGCCATGTTATAAAATTAATCATCCAACTATTGCGCCGTTGTCCCCAAGAAAATGTGTGCGTCCTCGTAAATTAGAAGATAACTTTACCTTTGGTAGCTCTAACATTTCACTATAGATATTACGATAAATTATTTTACGGTTCACTATTTTACGGCTCCCAGCCATCAATGAGCACAGTGATCTTAGACTTCCCCAAGTTGTGAACCCACAACCTTTCAACCACGAGTTGTACTTAACTCACCAGTGTACCACTGCCCCGATAAACTATAATGAACATTTAAATTTTAGATTGCTCAGAATTCAACAATCATTTTTTGGACGCGAGAACTAATTAAACCAGGACCTACTTGTATATAAAGTGGATTCCAAATCACTATAAACATTCAGGCTTCAAGTGGAAATCGAATCTATAAACTTTTGAACGGAATGTTACAGTGCTAGCTATTCAGTTGCTAACTCAGCTTATTATATAATCATTTAGTTTATTGGTTTTATCAGCTTATCACCAACATATATGATTTAAAGTAAATTCTGAACCATTACAAACATCGAGCTTAGTATTATAAATTCCTTTCGTGAGCTCGATATATATGTAAAGATCAGATATTTTTTAAAGTTTCATTCACATTAACTTGTGAATCCTAATTTTGTTTACAATCACTCATGTATTTTGGAATGGAATTTAAAAGCATTTTAACATAAAATATAATATCATAATAAATAAGCTTAAATTATAAAGGTAACAGCTATAATATAAATGAGAAATGATATATTTGTAGTTGTTTTAAGTACTAGTTTAAATAAAACATGATTTGTAACATCCGAAGTCCAGAAAATTAAAATAAAGAAATTAAAATCCAATTTATTAGTTTCCGTAAAAAATAAGATACGAATTAAAATTTACAAAAAATTTAAAAGTTAATTTTAAGTATTTTCCTTTAAATTAAAAAATAACTTTCATAACACATTAATTTTATAGATTAATATTTTAAATTCAAGGAAGTAATGCAAAGAACTACTGTCACTATATATTAGCCACTAAAATTAACTTTTTGTTAAGTTTTATATGTAGTTTCAAGGTTTTAAACTCAAAGTATTTCTAATCAATTCTAAAACCAAGAACCGAAATTGTCTGCATTTCATTGAAAAAATAAATTCTTAAATCTATTAATCTCTCTTTCCTTATTCACTGTTTATCTTTGTATTTAATTTATAACAAAGAATAAATATAAAATAGTTTGATGAAAAAAATCAGTGATGTATACTAATGTGAGTAAACTTTGATTAAAAGTAACTAGAGCATGAGTTAAATAGAATTACTTTCCTAAAACAATTATTTTAAAAGTGTGTGAACTCTTATGTCGAAATTCAAAAGCAAGTTAACATATTTGTTAATTGATGGATTGAAAGACTTCCCTCTTTATGAGACTTCTGAAATTATTTCTTAACATTCAGAAATTATCAAATTGAAATAAATGTGTTAAAATATTTTCTCGTTAAAAGAAATATTTAAATATTTTCTAATATTGCACATCATTTATACTCTGAAGATTCACACAATAAAAATGGTAATTTTTTTAGTTTGGTGAAGCTATTGAAAATTTAATAAACCCAAAAGATAAAATATTACTCCATAATTTGAGTGATATTTTCTAATCTATTAAATTAAGTAGCGCGTTTGGTGCCTTAAGGTCGTATAGGTTACTAGACAACTGAAGAAGTTTGTAGAAAACTGTAGATTAAATTTTCAAATTTGGCATGACTATAATCAGCTGCTTGTACTTTTACGTAAAATCACTCAACAAATATTTAATTTACTAAGATGCATGACCGTTTGGAGGAAAATGATGAGTGATCAACCATGGAAGCTGGAAATATTCGATAGCAAATTTCTATCGCATTCACAGGAAATTTCAAGTTTAACAGCGAATTTCTACTGCATATATGTTTTGTTGAAATCAGAATCTAAACATCTTAAGAAAATGATTAGCAGTATTGAAACTTTCTTCCTCAGTAACAAATGTATTGTAATGCGCTTTAAGTACTTTCTTTTTATTTATACTTGTACACCATTTTGTTTGTGAGAAGCTTTAAAGTAACATACCTTTTAAACACAAGAAACAATGTATTGAATTTCAAGTAACTAACAAAGAATGTTGAGTAATAGCTCCATTTTAATTTATTGATTAGTAACGCTCTAATTTTTACTTAGTAAAGATAACAGAATCGTAATAAAATTAATTGCTCTGAAAAATTTTAATCTTCGAAAATTAAATTATCAAGATAATTTTCTGGTAGATACGAATCAGATACTGTTTTTTCACACATTTGTAGCGTTCCACAATTCATTATTTTTAATTATTTTCGATAATGTGTGAGATTAAATTTCAAAATGCAGTTTTAATCACTTTTTATTTCCTACCTATTATACGCCCTCTCCATAAACTTTAAAAAAGCGAGGAACGCGAATCACCTAAATACAGACATCTTTCTTTCCAAATCAAAGTAATATGCATAACATGCTTTGTAAAACATCATGACTTACCTTTTCCATGCTCGTGTAATATCTTCAAACAACTTCATTAGTATGTAGTTAGTAGAGTGTGAAATAATGTGTGATAATATTTTAGTTCTTTGACCTGAGCTATTTCCTTACATTTTAAAAACTCTTTGCACGACAGAATTTTAACTCATCTGTATATTACTGGGATTTTATTACTGTAGCAGACTATTATTTCAAAGATAAATTCTTGGAAGAGTTCTAAATATGAAATTATAATTCGTATATTTGAAAATAAACTCATTATTGCTTAGAACTAAACCAATAAATTTTCGATACATCATTTTATTGGTATAAAGTAAAATTTATTACTTCAGAGGTAAATTTTACACAAAAAGATCTGTGCATTTCTATTTAAATCTACCAGTGTGTAATTTGCATATGAGTGAATGACACTATAAGTTGTTTTCGTTTAGCCATGTAAAGAAAAAACTTTTGCACAATTTATATTTTAATTCTTTAAAAAATATTAATGAACATAATGTCTAAATAACCGAAACTAATAATCTGTATTAAAAATAATTTAGATATTAAAAACAATATATCATACATACATATTCCATCTTAAGTCATAATTGTAGAGCTATAAAAAAATTACAAATCTATCGCATATAAATTTCTAAGATAAGATTGTTTTCTGTGTGAAATTTTTTTATAATTGAATATTTCTCTAGGTGTTTGTGTGTAGTCTTTTTCCCCATGCATACTATATAATATAAATTCTGTGAATGATACAATGCAGCTATTTTCCTACCACTTTGTAATCAATAATCTAATTTTAAAATTAAGATAGACCTCTTAAAACTAAATTTAAAAACATACAAATTGTCATTAGTGATTTCTTGATCCAAACCTATTACATTCATATTAATGAAGACAAGTTTATTTTAAGCAAGTTTGATTTTTAAGCCTTTCTGTTTAGTTTCATGAAATGGACATTAAAGAGCTATATGTGAAAAGCAGCAACCAAACTGCTTCAAGAATGGATACAATTGTCAGACACTTCGAAATTCATCCCCTCATATTTTTAACTGAAATACTTCAGTTTATTTATAATAATTATTTTTCTTACAAAAATAATTTTTAAATTAAGTAATTAATAGTTAGCTTTTACCAGAATTTTAGCCGTTTCAATACTGGATTTAAGGATATTTTTGATGATACTATCTCTATAAAAAGGGAATCCATTTCAATCATGTACGAATACATATACTGAAAGAAAAAAAAACTAGAAAGCAATTAAACACAGCAAGAAAAATAAATAAAACATGAAATGTTTTATTTATAGATTTTTTATTACTCAATACTATTTTGTGATACATTACTCTTCAATATTCTTTATTCATTCTGCTCATCTTTACACTAATTCTCTGACTGCAATTCGCATTCTGAGTTTCGTTCTTCTGCTGATTATCGAGCTTATTTCATTTGAGAAAACATCACTGATCATTTACATACATTGTCTTTTTCGAATGCGTTAAATTATTTTGACTAAACGTTTTATAACGACCGTGCTAAATTAATCCATATCCGTAAAGATAAGTATACCACATAAAGAATTTTAATACTTCAAAACTTTTGAAGAACATTTCATCATATATTTATCTCGATCAATATATAAAAGTCAGTATAAGAGATAATAAAAATGTGGTCGGTTTAAAGACTGATGTTAGCATTAAAAAAATGACTAGGGTTAGTAAAACATTACAATAAAACAAATCTTTATAAAGACTAGTCATTTTAACAGCCAGCACAAGCAAAGCAGTACTTTGCGTTGTCAAACTCTGACCAGTGATGACTAAATCTAGAAAATACTAGTCTTCCACTAATGAGGACTGAAGTTAGGCAGTCAATCGACCAAAAATCCCCTTCGACTGAGCAAAAAAAAAAAAAAATGATTCGGCCTCAGAAACGTAATTTTTTCGGACGTTTTGGAATGCCCCCGTGGCGGCCACGGAACAATAAAAATGCAAGGGGCCCTTGTCGAGCGACTCGACCTTTGGGGCCCACGGGGTGACGGAACGGGTCATTTCCGGGTGGAACGGACTGCATTGGAAAGGCGTACTCTAATCTAACTCGGGCTGCTAAAAGAACGATTAAGTCGATCCCTACGCAATAAAGCAAACATTTCTTTTATCCTCGATAGTATGAGGAAACTTCGAATACTTCTGAAAAGAAAAAAACTTCGAAATTTCAATTAGAAACACGTTTTGGTAGCTCGTCTGATTACAACACATTATGATCTGCGTCATCAGCAAGGCAAGCAGCAGCGACCACTGGCAGTAATTAATTGCTCACCCGTGATGAGGACGTTAATTACATACCGAATCCTTCAGCAGTACTTTCGGTGAAGTTGTCAAAAAGTAACTTGGAAAGTGTTGATTCAGAAAGACTGATATATTTAATCTAATTCAAAATAACTACATAAGTCGATACGAGAATATATATTCACAAATTATTTTCAGATCAGGTAAATATTTCCTTACGTTTTAGTGAAATGTATTTTACATAAAAATTTTAAGGCACGTTGTTGTTTTTAATAGCTAAAGGAAATGAAAATCTCATGTTAATTTTCTTAACAGTATTGATAACCCAGGACATTTTATGTATATTTTATATTAACAGTTTTTTTTATATATATTCAACAAAAAATCCATTCAATTGATTGATTGATCATAAATACAAACTTTACACAATTGTTATTCATAAAATTTTAGATAATGAATTAGGTATCTAAGTGTTTAAAAAAATAGTTTCGATTAAATTTTCTTAAAAAGTTGTTCATAATTACTTGGAAATACAACCAATCATTATGTTGATTAGGATAACTAATAAAGGTAGATCTGATTAAATATTCTAATTTAACGAGTTATGTCCATGGGATTATGCGTTCGTAAAGAAATACTATTTAATGAAAATCTATATTCACTCATATGAATAGACATCAAATATACTGCATAAGAGCTCTAATTTTATGTGACTAATTATTGGATTTATTATTCTCCTTTTTTCTAGAAAATAGCATAAAGTATAAAAATAGCATAAAAGGAGTATTTGATAATGAAATTAGCTAGAAGTATGAAGTTAGTTACAAAATTTTGTGTTAAAAAATACTAATTTGTTAAAAATATAATTAAAATCATTAAGCCTATATTTACAGCTTTACTTTTAAAGATCTATTTTCGTCATTTTGAATGACTTCAAAATGAAGATTCACATTCCAAAAATATTTTAAATGATATTTCCGTATTTACCCTGACCCAGTGGTAAGACAGTGAATTGAATCAGCTCTTTTGAATTGAATCAGACAGCTCTTTGAATCGTAAGGCCCTGGACTCGATCCTAGCCATTATTAAACAAAGAGAATGGGTGTAGCACTTCTACTTTCTGCAATCACGTCTGTCGAAGTGGGTGTTCGGGAGTTTTCAGGGATTTTTTTTCCTTGCGACACGTAAATATGGCCCATCATCTATAAAATGTTCTCCCGGAAGACAATAGCCGCTGTAGAAGTTAAAATTGACTTACAAAAGCTTTCGGCCATATGGCTGTCCATTATGCGGTATCAAAATGATATTTTTGCTGAAATATTTCACATGGCTAATTTTCATGTGCTTAACATTGTGCAATTAGTGCAATAATGGAATATGTTACAATATTTATTGTCATAAGAATGTAGCCAAATTATGTCTCAATTTAGTTTCATCATAAATTTTTGCTTTCTAAAAATTCCTTATTTAACAATTTAGTCACGAGGGTTTTATAATACAGGTTGTGAATTTTTTATTTTTTGTTAAACACAGGGAAACAAAAATATAACAAGAAAATGTAAACCCTTTCAATTTCTTCACGATTCAAATGTGAAAGTAAAAGTATTACTCAAAAAGTGAATCCTTTTGAAAAAAAAATTTAAACAATCTGGTTTTTTAATTAAAAAAACTTTAATGAATTTCAACGTTTTTCGACCTACAGTCAGTTTTTTTTTTGCACCCAAGTGCTAATTGACCGGAATCTGCAGTTTTAAAGAGGATTCTGAACCAAAAAAAAAAAATCTGTGCCTTAGGTGAAAAATCTCATTAGTTTTCGAAATAATGGAAAATACGCTATTGATTTGAGTAAGAAAATAAATTAATGGGAAGAAATTTTGCATTTATTTTGACAATTACAAACATTTTATAAACAAGTTATTACATAAGAAGTTTTTATATAAATACTTTCAACAGAAACTTAATTTGAAATCTTGTGGCAACTATTTAAGTGACAATACAGAGCAAGATAATAAAAAATCAAAACTGCAGATTTTCTTATATTGTGCAATTTTAGCTAAATTATTATTGAAAATTCTATAAGCAATCAAAGCAAACTTTAAAAATGTGTCGCAAGAATGCGAATCTACACCAATTAAGTTTTGCGGCCTACATTTTCCTGTCCAATTATAAATGTTGCTGGAAATCTAAATACTTATTTGGGAAAATTTATGCATACTTAATGTTTCCATGGGAATGAGATTTTTCCATTTTAATAATAATTAAATCTTCTAATTTATAAAAGCACATATTACATTTGTGATTCAGATTTTTATTTAAAAATTAGTAATTTTTTATTTATGAAAAGGAATGTACTTTTATATCTGTTTTACAGAACAGAATTCATTGACTTAATTTAATAAAATTCTTTATACATTTTAAGTGAAAATTTAGATTTTTATAAATGTAGTAGTTAATTTATAAGAATCTTAGTATAAAGGAAAAATGTATGAATCACTCTGTGCGCACATTTTCTTCTGTACCATCATATTTTATAACATTTAGTTGTTTAAATAAGTTAATTGGGAATTTAACTGACTTACTATATTTTTTATAGAAAATTAAAACTTTAAAAAATAAATATTTAAAACAATAAAATATTTTTCTTGAATAAAATTGTAAAGCATTTTATCAATTTATTCAAATACTGATTTTAATAAACAGCGACATTTTATAATTTTACATGCATTATTAAATAGAATCTTACATCTACACATTATATTATTACAAACAATAGTATCTTATTTCCAAAATTACTTTTACTCCTAAATGCTCTTATGTCTTATCGAAAATCGATATCATCCTCCGGTATTTGAAAACATAAGTCGTTGCAATTTCCAGTCACCGAATTATGTATTTTAAACACTAATCGAAAACATGTGTTCGTTTAAAATTTTTCAAATACGCTTTAGTCAAGCAGGAATACCGGTGATAAATAATATTGGTTGCCAATTCAGTACATCTAATAGACAAATTTAATTTTTATACCTTCAGAACCCAAATCAGTTTTTCTCAGAATTGTTAACTATGAAAAATTGTTTGTGCAAAAATAACTGCATTTGAAATGTTTAAGATTATTAATGCAATAAGGAATTGAATTAATAAACTGAAAAAAGCTCGCGTATATATGAAGAAATTTACCATTCTGATTTCTCGCGTTTAATTTCTTTTAATTCTATTCACAAAAGTTTTCTGAAAAAAATTTACATTTTTATACATGTACATAATCGAATAGTACATGATGCATATATAATCAATATATGTATTTATATATGATAACGCGATTATGTACATATATTAAAGTACCCTAGAAGTTAGGAAAAGTATATGGAGTAAAAATACCCAAAGTTATTTATAAACCAGCTTTATTAGATATCAAAATAGACTACATAGGAATAGTATTGTCATCAAAAGTAAATTTTGTATAGTTGTATCTATATTTTAAGTGCAATAAATGTTAAAATATTTAATAAAATTAGTTTAAAAGCTATGATAAAATAGTACAGACATAAAATATTAACACACATTTAACATAAATTTTCAAGAAAATCGTTCCTTTTTATGGTATTTTTGAAAATAAAGATAATTTCTCTTTTTTTATTCAGCTTCTACGACCATCAGTTAAGTTAAAACATTAATATAGACTATATTTTTTTTAGAGTATGGACTTCATTTTTCCTAAAATATTATTCACTACGGTTAAATTATCTTTCCACAACTTCCTTTACATTTATTATATTTTTATTGATTAACTATAAATTTTTATTTAATAAACAGTTACATTCAGATTAAATTTTGTAAAAAGTTGAATCTTATTAACTTCTAGAAGAGGGATTTCCTTTTAAATGAAAACTTCACAGTTCCTTCACAAAAGAGTTATCTCAGGAGAAAAGGGAAGATTTCTATTTAAATACATTCATGAGAGAGAATTACTTAAAATCAGAAATTATACAAAGCGCCAAAATGATTTATACTTGGTACTTTGCCCTGCATACAGATTACAGGCGCTTTCTGAAAGCACTGAATTAAAATTAAAACAAAAGTGTTTCACGGAAACATATCTATTACTGCTTAAAGACTTGGAAAATTACTTCTTACAAATAAAATTTGACCCAAATGTATCATTCTTGTTTTGTTTGGACATTTTCTAACGAAATCAGACTCTCATTTCAATAGTATGTTATTTATCACAATATCCTCAAGGTTGTTTGCTGTATGAAAATTAAAACTTAAGGAAATAAATTTCTTTAGCATCAGCAATTGATTTTAAAAGCTTCGTAAATTTATATTTGATAGATTTTATATAAAATTGCATCTGAAGAGTTTGAGGTCGAATATGTTAATCTTACAAGAGCAGAGAAGTCATGCAGTAAAAACTATAAGGGGGGAGGAATTAATTACTCTTCATGAATAATTCTCAACATGCTTTTCCTAGGCAATAGAAAAATTATGTAAATGAGAATTTCAAAGCTACTGAAAAAATGTATGCGTTAATTAAAATTAGCTTCTACTCGATTCTTATTTAAGAGTGTATTCAAAAATTAATTATATAATAAAATCACATTGCATCAGATAATTAAATACTTATACGGAATTTAGTCCTTTACAATATTTTATCGTGTTCTCATAATTCGGAAATCTGTTATAACCAGTCTTTGAATGGTGGGTATTTTTTTTCTTTTTAATATTTTTGATACTTAATACAAAAGACGGACTTTAACATTCCAGAATTTTTTTTAATTGTTTTAGCACGGTTTATTGATTTTGTAGAATATTTTTAACTTAAATTTACTTACCAGAAGTGTTATCAATTAATAACTGAAACATTAATAACAGAAAAAGTTTTTTAAAAATATTCCATACGCGCTTGTATTATCTAGTTATTTTCCGAACATCAGAATTTATAAGATTAATATTTATGTCAATCTGATTAAAAAACAATAGATGGTACATCTTAAATATGTAGGCCGCGGTGGCCTGGTTGGTTAGAGCGTTGTTCTCATTATCAGAAGGTGGTGAGTTCAAATTCCGGCTTAACCGAAGATCTGTCGTGTTCTCTAAAGATGGCTGAGGCTCGTTAAAATTGGGCGTGGTCGCAATGTCCTCCAAGTGAAATGATACTTGTGGGAGTCGCAGGCCAAGTACTGGGGGTCTATTGCTTGGTCCCTGCTTCAAAATCCCGAAGACTCCACCCGGATGCTTCTATATAAGTGGTAGAGCCTAACTCAGGGCTAGGTAAAGGCAAGCGTTCTGGCGCAACAACAACCTCTTAAATATTGCTGGAGAAATGCACAAATCAAAATCCCTTTACTTCACAAAACTAGTAATTGTGAAATGAGACTTTGAAATCTCACTACAAAATTTGATAATCATAGTTCTAACCGATTTTCTGGTATTCATTATTAAATCAATGAAACAAACATTGTATAATTGATTAAAATAAAATATATTAATAATCTTAATAGGTATGAACTGCAAAGATTATGCGATTTCAACTGTGCATAATTTTTGTAGTTCATATCAGTTAAATGTAGATTTATAAAATGCTAATATGTCAATACCCATAATATTTCTAGAAGTGCTATGTAAGAATGTAAAAACTCAAAAAAATCACGGGTTGATTGGCTATTGTAATATAAATTGCTCGTTCAACGATGTTTTTCCGAGGGCTACTTCGACAAGATAGTTAAACATCGTGAAGAAAAGAGTCTATTAAACGAAGTATGTTGTAAAGCACACTTTTTAATAGTTACCTTGTAATGGTTTCCGAAAGAGGATGTTTTTTATAAATAGCATCGTTTTGCACGGGAGAAAAGCTGAAAAAGTTTCAAGCCTCCATCGGTACAGATACCCATGCAAAACATAAGAAATGAAAAACGAGAGATGGGTGTTGCAACAGCAGCTGAGATCTTATCAAAGAATCTACCATCCTAAAGAATTTGCCTTGTTAAAGATTCCGGTGAGCCTGGTTTGGTTGGTATTGATATCCTGTTGATGACAGTCTATCGGCAACCAGACAATGAATATTTTTCTGTCATAAAAGACCACTAATATTCCCAAACATTAGTTTCGAAAATATTGTTTGATGCTTGAGCTAGCGTTGCTTAAGCTAAAGTCAGCATTAATTCCCGATCAAATTAACACTGGAATATTGATTTCTGTCCGTCTAAATTATGTTCAATTCTCAAGACATTCGCGAATAAAGCAAGTCTCTCTTGAAGTTATAAGTTCGTGTTTATTAACCTATTTTGCTACTCTAATATAAATAAGTTTATTCAAAATAAACAAACGTTTGATGCACTTACAACACACAATATATTCAGTAGATTTTAGATATAATTAAAATCTAATAATTATTTAGATAAAAAAACTACTTTTCTAGGGCTATATGGAATTATATCACTAAAATTTTCACTATAACTCGCAAACACATAATAGCAAATGCCCCTAAAAATGTTTCCTTAGTTATTTTTTTTATCTTGTAATAATGAATGGACTTATTGATATATTGATAATGAGCTTATTGGTACATTAACCGTGAAATTCAATTACGTTACATTTCAAGTTAAAAGCCATCAAAATTTTAACTTGTTTAGACATCAGATCTTTTGTTGCGAATAAAAACTATTAAACTTAAATAGAAAACATGAATCACTCGTAGTATTCTTTCATTTTCAGTTCTTTTCTCTTCGCTATTTTTTTATTCCCCGTAGTCACGCAATTTTTCTTTCTTTTCAACCTCCCAAAAACTATTACAGAGATATCTAAAATGCAGCTGACGTTTGCCTTTAAAGAAACTTTAGTAATTTATTATTCTTGTTTAATAAAAAGTAATTTTTTTGCAAAAGAATATAAGTTGATAAAAATGTCAGATCAATTTTCTATCCAGAAACACGTAAAAATTAACAGTCGTTTTCCTTTTAATCTCTAATTATTTTTTACACAATAGCAGTCGTGACAAAAAAATCTGAACTCACATAAAATTCATAACAGATACTCTTCTATATTTATAGCTATAAAAAAATTTTTAAAAATAAACTCATAACTTCAGCTTATCAAATTTAGCATCGCTCATGTTACTAGTTATTAAAAATGTTATTGAAGATTAAACTTCAGTACTCTAAAAAATATAATAGTTTTATTATAATTCTTAAGATAAAGCATGCAGAATATATTGATAACAGTTTTAAGTATTAACCTTGGTGAACAACAAAACTTAAAATATTTCGTACAAATAACATTTTACATGAAACTATAGTATAACTTTATTTATAAGACTGTTTTTTCCAATATTGGAAATTAGGAAACTAAAGTGCCGAGTTTGTGATATTTGATTATATTAAACCAGCTTAAAAAAATGACAGAAGTGACATTAGATTAAAAAATGAGAATGCATGTGCAGACATAAAAATGCTTTCTAAATATTTTCCAGGACTCTTACACATTTTAAAAATTATCTTGCACAATCTTACACAATTTCTTCTGAAAATAAACATTCTTCATACATTTTGCATTCAAAGTAAAATATAAATAAAGCAAAAAGGAAAGTATAATGAAAAACTGAAATATTTTTTAGTATATATATATATAAATTCAAATTTAAAATACTTTATGTTTCTGTTAATTTGGTTTAAAAATTAACATAAATATAAGATTATCAGAATTGTTCTCTAATTTAAGGGATTCTTGTAGTCTTTGATTTAATCGAAATTTAGACAGCAAAAAATCAAAAACGTAATTAATATTTAACTAATAAATGCAGATCTAAAATGACTAAAAGTTAAGAAAAACTTTTTATGAAGCAAGCTAGAGGTATCGAGAATTACTTTTAATGCACAAACTAATTTCTTAGTTGGTTTGATTATAACTGGTCACTGTTTTCTTTATTAGAGCTAATTCCTCCGGGACTAAATATTATGTGAATTTCGAGCAACAAACCGTAATAAAAATAGCACAATTTTAATAGATAATTAATCCTTACCAAATGAACGACCGTTTGTAACGATTCCTATTAGCGAGTTTTCAATTACCTTAAGTTATGTAACTCTTTACTCAATTGATATATCAAGAGAGACAGCTTTTAAACTACATATTATCCTACAGTAATATATAACCAACTTTTAGCAAGATCTTCCAATATTCCTAAATTGGGAAATATTTAATCCTGGTAATCATATTAAAACAATTTCATGAAATTAATTTGCTTATTAGAAATCAATTACGTAGAGATTGACCAACAAATGTATATTCGACTAAATGATACCGTTTGTATAACAGTATATATATTTTCCATTTTTCACATTTATAAAGAATAGCGGTTTTAATAACTGAAGATTTGAGTTAATTATATAACATTTCTCATTATATAAGTCTTTTCAAACTAGAAAATCATATATATAGTTTTAGCATTGCTATTAAATTTTTAATTGTTTTCAATAAAATAAAGTTTTTTTTAGGTTGTTGCAAAAGAAATATACAGAAAAAATTAAGTATTGTTAAAGCGAATTACATTCATAAAATCTCCAGTCAAACAGAAGTTTTCAATCGGTATTTATTCCAAAAATGACTCTTTAAAAATCTAAGCTAAAATGATTTTTAAAATAGAAATTATAAGGAACGTGAAATTAAATATATCTTAAGTATAAATACTTTCGTCTTCATTAAGTTAGAAATTCATTTCATAATTTTCCCTGCTTTCGATTTCAAAGAGGCAATTTTAACGATTCTCCAACAATTTATTTGTAAGTCTCCTAAGTAGACATCCCAAAACCATTCTTTTCTGGCAAGGAGGACTTCTTAGGAGAAGTTTGCCGATTAACGGACTGCATTATTAAAGGCGAGACACACCCAAAGTAAAATCTAGCGTGATTTGCTTATCCCACCTCCTATCGCAAGTGTCTGCTGTTGGAGTCATTTAGTAATTGCTTTCTTTTCCAACATATTTATGGGAAGATTGGATCGTGCAGTGCTTGTTTTTTCACACAAAAGAAGCTTTTATACCATTAAACTACTAGGTATTGAAACGCTTTTATTTCATAAGAAAAAAAGATCTTTAACGGTGATATCTTTTAACTAATAACATGAGCAGACTTAAGAATAAAGGCTGTTTGCCTGGTTTTGCAAAAGCAAATATTTAAGTTTGAAGTGCTGTGTTTTAGTATAATTTATAGTCAGTATTGAAGAGTTAATATATATGGTATTTTTATGTTCCATTTAACTCAAAATTTCATTTAAATAAGGAAAATTGATTTATGCACACCAAGGTTGTTGATTGGCAGAACCGACAAACTGTGCCTTCAAATTCTCAGGATAAAGTATTCTTATAAACAAATGAAATTCTTCAATTTATGATGCCGATATTCTTATATTCATTTTAAATGAAACTAATGTAATAAATGATTTTAAATTTCTTAGGGATTCAAGTAAACTTAATAAAGGGTTGAAATATTTTACAAAATATTTCTAATCCTAAAACAATAAAATTGAATCTTATTTTTCTCTAGTCTAAGCATTACGTCACCAATATTTTTTTATCAACCTAACCACTGAAATCACAGTAGATCATATTACTAATAATTTTAAAAAATAAATTAATACTTTCCTAAATTAAATATTAGCTTTTGTGAATAATTTCAAAGTATCAGAAATCTCCATGTATGTATATATAAGCTATTATATTAATTATTTATATAAATTTCTAAACTTAAAAGGATTACTTATTGAGTGTGACCTTCATCTAGATTTATTCTTAATTTCTCAGGTTATATTACGATAGCATTGTTTTGCTTTGTTTTTACTTTTTAAATTTTGATTTTTTTATTTTCAAATTCCATTAATAAAAAATCCTTCTTAACATAAAAATCTTCCACATATCTATATAAAAGACATTTAGATTGAGACTAGAATTTTTACTATTCAATTGCTTCAAAAATTTAACTTTTTTAAATAAGATTTCATATTTAAATCACAATAGGAAAATGTGAAGCAGTTAATTATTTTTTATAGCTAAAATATCAAAAAGAAATTAGAACACTCTTAAATGTAAAAAAATTAAAATATTACTTTATTTTGATTTTCAATTCAAAATCAAAAGATGAACTACAAATGTCATATAAATAACAATTTAAAAAAATACTTAAAAGTTTTTTATATTAAATACATCTCATAAGAATAATTAAAATTTTTTGACACAAAACAAATTGAAGTTTTAAAAAGAAAGCTAATCGGATATTAAAAATCACAAATCTGTTATTAAAATTAAAATGAAATATTTTTTAGAAGGAACAAGTACTTTTTTATCATCAAGTTTATACTAAAGCTATTCAAGCATAAATTTCAGCTAGAACAATACTTCGAATATACACTTCTAGGAGCCCAAAAAATGTTTTAATTTTTGAGTAATAATAAAAATGTAAAAATTTTACCTCCAAAAAAATGTCATCCAGTAGAAGATATTATAAGATATTGTATGTATTTTCACATTTCTCATGTTACTTTATGATCACTTTTTGCACACGAAAACTGATTGGATTGGTATCTACACTTTTTAATGGATTTCAAACCATTACATTTCAACCACACCCGAGATGGAAATTGGACACAAACTGACAGCTTGCCATATTTTTCATGACTGTTCTCTCAATATCAAATACCATAGTTTAAAAGGTTTTTCCTCATAAAATTTAACATTCATATGAAAATAATACATAAAGATTATTGTATTCTCGTAGAAAATATAAGAAAATTGTTAAAACAAAATGAGGGATTTTAATAAAATTCTTCTAAAGATAAAAAAGATTTTTATTCCAGTTTTTAAAGAAAATCGTTATTAAATTGAAGCATTTTAAGATAGTGCTCAAGAAAATTGTTTTAGTTAAGAATGTAAAAATCTACTGTATAATTAAGTTTTTTTTTTCTTTCAAGTTATCGTTAACACCAATTTTTTAGATGATTAAAATGAAAAGCTTGCTTAGAAGAGTGATATCTGCAGCTTACATTTATTTTTTACATAAAAATCTATCTCTAAAACCTTTATTTATTAAATAATTTTTAGAGACATTTGTAGCCAGTAGTGCATATTAATTAATTTATATATTTATTTATCTATTTTGGAAATAAGCTTCACTAATATTTGTCATTGGTTACATTATTTGCATTTTTAAGTACTCAAAATATAAGAAGGAAATAATTTCAAGCACTTTTTAGTCAACGCGCGGGCACTTATAAATACCATTCGTATTTCTTAAAAAGGCTGATTTAATGAAATGAATTAAAAAATTCATTTCCATAAGATTATAATTTATTTATCTAGATACCCAAACTCATAAATGGCTTAAATTTCGACAATGCAGTGTAAATAAAAATTAAGAATTATTCACGAAAAATACACGTTTCTTTATTATAAAAAAAATTGATTTTGATGATTATTCCAGAGAAAATATAGAGATTTTATAAATTTTCAAGAAGCTTTTCATTGTCTAACAACTGCGGAATGATAAATTTAGGTATACGCTGCATAAAATTTTTAGTTATGAGAAAAATATCGCATTTAAATGACTTACTCACCGCTTCAGAAACGTCCGTCCGCTAGAGGAAAAATTCAGTCCGCGGCCAAAATCATTTGCAGCTGAGTCCTGGGACACAGAGAGAAAGTCGGAGGTGAGGGCTGGTTGCCATGACAACGAAGCAAAAGAGCACGAGGACCACACCCAATGAGAGCTCGGAAACGATTCCGTTAAAAGGGCGCATGAAATCTGGCTCCATGCGTTTTGGATAATACAGCATTATTCGAAGCTATCCATTCAGAATACAATCGCTTCTTTTCACTTCAACCTTTTAAATCGAAACGATTTCCTGACTTTTAGAAATTGTAGATAGTAAAAGGAAAGTTGCTCTTTTTATAGTTTACTTAGAAATTTGATATACTTTTTAAAAAACTAATCAAATTTTATTGACTGAAAATTTAATTTTGCATATGCAATTTTGTAAATTTCTTATTTTACTAATATCTTCCAAACTCACAAAAATGTAAAATATTCAACCCAAAATAATGTTACATTTTTATAAAAAAGATTTTATCCACAAGTTTAAATGTTATTTCACAAGAAAATTTTTCTAAGAAAAGTACATACGTTTCTCTCAATTGTTCAGTTTTTGAACCATTATTCAAAAATTGGTTACAAATCAGACTACTATAAAAAGTGCATACGAACTAATATTAAAAAATATTCCTTGTTAATTTCCTTAAAAATAGGAAAATTAAGATTGAAATTCAGCAAAAAAGAGTTATAAGTTTCCAATAGACTCACTATAGCATTCCACTCTAGTGCGGAAATTGTTTTTTGCCAAAAGTAGTTTTTATTTAAATTGTAATTATTATAGCATAAAGTCTGCTAGAATTATTAAAGGAAATTTAATAGAGGAAAAGTTAGATCAAGCTCAACGTTCCATTGAGGTTCTGTTGAAATTTATGAAAAAATTGAATCTTCGATAAATAAGGATTGATAAATTTTCAATTGATGTTTATTTAAACAAAATATACTAAAAATAATCATAGTACTATCCAGAAAGAAATACCAAGAAACAAACAGAAGTTTTACACTGTAAACATTTAAATCCGTTTCTGAGAAATTAAATGT